>VXBI01006317.1:113395-192863 GCA_013397375.1 Toxostoma redivivum | reverse complement strand
ACGGAGCGGCTGTGAGGGCACGAACGGCGCCGGGTCCGGCAGTGCGGCGGCCGCGGCAGACGGCGCGGGCAGCGGCCGGCGGAGGAGGGCTTCAAGGAGAGCGGAGCGGCGAGGAGAGGCCCACGCCGGACCCCGGGGTAGGAAGAGGCGGAGGAACCTGCTGGTGGTGCTGAGGACGGCGGGGAGGGCGAGTCACCCGGCAACGGTGAGGGGCGCGGGGCGCATGCGCGGGGGGTCCCCGCTCGGGCTGCTCGGTGTCACGTCAGGCTTCAGGAACCTTCTGGCACCGGCGCCGAGCGGGGCGCGGGAACTTCCTCCTGCCGAGTCGCTGGAGCCGCTCGCAGGGAGCTGTCAAGAGGCGGGAGCGTCCCCCAGGCTGGTGCCGGTGGGACCTGGCAGGCGGCGCTGACAGCCCGGCTCCTCCAGGAGTTCCCTGCTCCCAGGGTGTTCCCTACTCCCACAGAGCCTGGTGCCCCTGCCACGGGGCTTGGCGCGCTCGCTGTATCAGCCTCGCAGCTCCCTGACAGCGAAGTTGGTCCCAGAAGTTGAAAGAAGGGCAGTCACTAAATGGCCTGTGATCACGAAGGTAGCGCTGGCATTCAGAACGCTGGGTCATGGACTTAACGTGCCAGCCTGTGACCAAATGAATCTTCTGAGGGCTTTGCTGGTGTGGGTTTCCATTGTTCATGGACGCTCCTTAGAGATTTGGATATTTAAGTGGAAATGTTTCGTGCTATCAAAAAGTTGCTTTAACATGAGATGTCCTAGTGTTAGCGTGCTCCTTCAAGCAGGAAAAAACCAACAAAACCCATCAACAAAAAACCTGCCATCACATAATTGCAACGCCAGCTTTTAATGCACAACTCTCTTGTTCTCAAGTTCCTTGGTCTGGCTGCATTTTAAGAAATCTTTACAAAATTTCTTACTGCTGCCAGGCTCAAGATGGGGAAGAAGAGATAACAGATGAAGAAAGTAAATATCACATAATAACTCTTGCCTGTTGAAAAAAAAAGAAAGTGAATATATAAAAACTTGAACAGTTGGGTTTCTTTTATTTTTTTTTTTTTGCATGTGTTCCTGAATTATCCTCAGGGATGGAATTGTTAGTTTGTGAATTTAGAACAAATGGCTAAACGGGATTGGCATTGAGGTTGGAAGTTTTTCTGTCTTGCATGCAGTTTAATCTGCAGTATAAAAAGAATAGAAAGCTGATTTGTTGGCTGTATTATTTGTTATATTATAAGCAGTTTAGCTATTTCGTTTGTTTTCTTTTTTTTCTTTTTACTGCTCATTACTAGTAAATTGCTTCATGTGTTCTTTGTTGCATAGACTTGAAGATGTTTAGAATCTCTTTTAATCTTCTTTGTCTGTATTTTATACATTGTTTGGCTCCATAGGGATTCTTTCCTTGTCTGACTATGTAACAATAAGGAATTAAATACCTCAATGTTTTGAAAGCATCAAACTGGAAATTTACAGTGTTGTTTCAGAAAAATCAATCAAGTAGAGTCCCATTATTACATTTAAGGAAGCTGACTTGGAAAAGGTCCTGGTAACTTTTAGTGTTTGCAGATTTTGACATGAACAACACGTCAAAACATCTGAGTTTGGCAAATGATAGTTTTTATGTGCTCTGTGTTAGTTTGGGCACTTAGTTTTTGTGTTGCTTGGAACACTAGAGGATCTTCTCGCAGCTCATTAAAAGACTTAATTTAACATTTGTCATGTGTGGCTCATACCCTGAGAACCTGTGCAAGCAGTGAAGCACTGCTGTCTAGTGTACATAATGGCATGTTTGCAAAAGCAGGTGAGGCTGAAGAAATACTCTGTGCGTTTGGAACAGACATCAGAAAGTTTTGTGGGTCCCTGCTTGTTGTGTGGGAAGGCTTTATGGGGTAGGGTTTTCTTCTTTTCTAATACTCAGCCGTTTGATTTCTGGTCAAATGTTACAGCTGAGCAGCGATGCCCCTTTCCAGGGGGCAAGTGAGTAAAACCTGTCAAGTCTGAGGTGTGGGGTTTTGGTTTTTTATATTTTTGGGTTTTTTTGGTGTGTGGTGATTTTTTTTCCCCATCCCCCACAAAAGAAGCTGAAGCTACATGGAAGAGGAAGTGAATCGGTAAGAGAATGCTTCAAGTTGTCCTCTAATTCAGTGCATAGCACTAGGTTAATTTTACTGCCATATTAGCACACAAAAATCTAGTGGCCATTTAGGTAGGAGTGGATTAACTACGTGCAGGGCAATTCATCATTTACATCTGTAAGGATGAAGGATGGCAAACTTTTTAAACTTTTTTCCTTGCATTGCAGGCCTAGTTGTAAATTTATCGATCATTTCAGATGTAAGGAATGTTATTTAAGAACTGAAGAATAGCACTTTATCCAGAACATACGAGGAGGAGATACAGAAGTGAAGGAATATTAAATCTTCTGTATAGGGCTACAGAAGAGAGACATTGTTACTTGTCATGCAGTTTGTAAAGTGATGGCTCTATGAGTTTTTCAGCAGAGGGGCTCTATGTCTCTTGTCAGAATTGGATTCAGGCAGAGAATACAAGCATTTTTATTACTCCCTGGAAAGTTAGTATAATTGAGCAGTTCGGTCTTGATGATTATTTTCTTCTGTAAGATGAGAGATTTTACCTGCAAAAAATTTTGTTTGGAAATGACTAGCTGTCTCAAGGCTTTGGTAAATTTAGATTTATCTTCACAGTTTCTATTAGCTTGATAGCCAGCTCTTGAGATTTGTGGAAGTTCAGTCAGTTCAAGTGAATTCTGTGGATTCTTGCACCCTAAAACATAATGTGCTTGTTACTGCATCTTCCACCAGGCTTTTTTTCTGTAGAGCTGATTTGTTTTGAAGTCTTAAAAACATAGTTCAGAAGGTCAAAACCTGTTATGTTTGCAACATATGAGTGGAGTCGTTCACTGCAAGAAATGGGTAATATTTTGCAGGCCCATATTCTGATTAGTGAAAATAGTTCTATTGTGATAATAAAAAGCAGTTCTACTCTTGTGGTCTTTCCCCTGTAAATGTGTGAAATCCTGTATATTTGTCTTTAAAAAAAAAAAGAAAAATATGCCAAACGAGCTTAAAATAGAGATAAGGCTTTATGTTTGTGTTGAAATAGCTTGTAACAAAGACTGTGGTTGCAAAGGCTTTTTGCTATAGAGAGGTTTAAATGGTTTTTATTTTCTTCACTGTTTGGACATTTCTAAGGACATTTGGGTGGGGCATCTGCTGGATCTGAGCCCTGTATCTGGTGGGAACCCTGCACTGATTGTCCAGGTTCCAGTCTCGCTGGCAGCTCTCCTCACATGTCTCTTCTATTCAGTGCTCCCTGCAGTGTGTTAGGATTAAAATTTGTGCTCAGCTGTATAGGATAATAATACATGGACAAAACTGAAAAGGTGAGAGCTGGAATCTTACGAATGTGGTTCTTTCTTCCTTTATACCCTTTTTTTAAGTGTGTATATTTGAAAGGTTTATTCCTCTTTCTGCTGAACTTTACATTTAATGAAATCTTTTGTTGTCTTGGCACTCTAGAAATGTAATCAGGTTAGTTAATTTTAGTCTGTGATAGAACTCTTAACCTTACGATTTCTGGTGGCATCTTCAAATTTAGTCATAATCAAGTTTTGATGGGACCTCAGTACCAGACTTTTTTTTGGTCTTTTTCTTTCCCCATCTCTGGAAATTCAGAGAATCATTGCTGCAGCATTGAACTCTTCATTGAGATGTTTTTCTCCTGCAGTGGGGTTGCTGAGCCTGTGCTTTATTTTGGTGGCACGTGCTCAAGGTTCTGATAGGCAGTGTTTCGATAGGGAAGGGGCTGTGTAACCATTTTGTAATCTCCTGAGTTCCAATGTGTATTTCTGCTTACCTGTTTGGGGGGGAGGAACAAACTGATGATAAATGTATGTAATAGGATAACTTATGTATAATGAATTAAGTGCATTATATATTTATAGTTTGCTTTTTGGTATCTCTGAGATAGCTTGACTTCTGTTCCAAAGTCTGTTTTAACAGCAGTGACAATTGTTAAACTGCTTTGGTTTTATAACATGAAGCTTGCATGTTGTACAGTTTTGCTGATAATTTCTTCCTGTTACTTTACTGTACTTTTATAATGCAATTGCACCGAAGTTCTGCATTATCTGATGCAGGGGCAATGAAATGTGTGTGGTTGGAGGAGCAGAGCTTTGCATTGGGGGGTGGCGAGTAGGATGAATATAATTAGCTGTTACACAAGATACAAAAGCCTTTTTATTTATTAACTACTGTTGTTAAGACTGTGATGCGATCTGTGTGAGCAGGAAGTTTCTTTAGAATTCTGCACATGTGCATTGGCAGCAGCAGATGAGAGCAAATCTGGCAGTGTGTGGTGGTGGGTGTGAGGCACTGAACAAGCATCTACTTTTGCTGGTATCGCTGATGGTTTTGTTTTCTTGCTACAATGTAATCGGAGGATTAGAAGTTACTGTAATGCTCTTAAAAAGCCTTTGGATTTTATCTAGTAAGTGAATATATCAAAACCAGCTAACATTTTGGTCATCTCTCAGCTTGTTTTTTGAAAGTGTAGAATTTTATTTGGAATGTTGCTTGAATCAGTCACTGTATTTGAGGTTTTTCTAATAGGTAGGATATGTCTCTAGTGAAGGTCCGTGAATGATGGGCTTTTTCAGAGAGAGGTGATCAGGTTCTGTCAACTGAAATTGTAGACTAAACTTTAATGACTGGAAAAGAAATACTAATCAGTATTATGGTTTCTTGTCTTGTAAACTAAAAAAAACCACAACATCCAAAATTGTATTAGTTTTAGTTATATCTCTTCCAGAGGAGCTTTCATGAGATGTTTTGTTTCTTTCTTGCATGGAAAGGACATAAAAGCTTAATTTAAATTGTTCTAATTTGTAAATTAGAAGGCTTGTTGCCACCTTCCCAGGAAACAAAAATTGCATTAGAATTATGTTCCAAAATTGCATTAGAATTACATTCCACTAAATCTTAGGTTGTGTTTTTTGTGCTTCTACTTGCTTTGTCAGTATAACCAGTATTTTGTCAGTTAAGTGGTTTTTTTTTTGAGGCTATCTCAAGAAGTGCTGAAAAAAAAAAGAATTTCTGCTTAACAGAGTTGAGGTTTAATGTGTGTGTGAGTGCACATGTGAAGGCATACATAGGCAAACAGTTCATTAATTAAAGAGCTGGTGTTGATGCTTCTGCTGACTCCTTTTGTGATTGTGTGCAAAACTGCAGCGAGCTGCTTTCCTTCTGATTCCTACTTAACCAGAAAGCAAACGGGGCAGTGAAGAGTTAGGAACCATAATGAGAAACGAAGGGAGCAGGAAAGTCACATCTGCTTGAGAAATATATTTGTTCTAACATGGATTCCTTCAACACTGCAAGTTAAATTTTGTTGTTATACCTAATTTCAATCAGTATGCCTTAATGGGGATGGCACTGTGTTCTTAAGAAGACCAGCTTATTAAATTTAAAATAGTAACTGAGCCCAGTTGTCTGATTTACCAGTCTAGACTTGTGATTAAAATACCTCTTGATAGCTGATTTCACTGAGTCAAAAAGTAGAAATCTTGCTTTAAGAATCTATTTTAAACTAATCTTGCTAGTTTAAAAACTTTTATTTTAAATAATTATCGTTTTGACTACTCGAATGTATTAATGAGTACTTAAATGTGATTATTCTTTTTCCATGGAGGATGTTCTGTGTCTGTTCAAGCACTGGCACATCTCTGCATGCCTTTTACTGTACTCTTGAGACAAATTTGTCCTTTTCTGTGTCCTGGGTTTGTGGTAGAGTTCTGTTTGTGGGATTTATTTCAGTTTGGCTTTTGTGTAAATTTACTCCAAGCCATGTCCCTTCCCCAGCCTAGCTGTCTTTTCAATTTTGACTGGATTATTTCAAACAAGCAAAATAATCTGGTTTTACTTGTTAGCTGAACAAAAGCTGAAAATCAGATGAGCAAAAGCTCTTTCGCCCAAAAGCAGTTTGTCCATTGGGAGTGCTCACAGTCATTTGAGTGTACAAATGGCATAAAAATCTGTCAGTGTTAACTGTTACAGTTCTGACATAACATTACAAAAAATCATTTTCCTTTTAACTCAACAAAACTTAAGAGTAAGATCAAGAGTGCTGGTTGCCATTTTTTGGGAACATAAATCAATGTAGTTCAGCAGTTGCAGAATGGCTCTGTGTGTTCTGTGCTGAGCTGGGACACAAAAGTTTCCCAGGGAAGCCTTCTTGCTCCTGCTCACGCCTGGCAGCTGCCTCTGGGTGATGTCATGAGGAGAGTTCCTGTGATTCCAGCTTGGAATCTGTGTCTTAAATTTTGACAATCATTTAGAAATTCTTCTTAGAAGAGATGTATATACTTAGATATTTTCAAACTTAGCCAAAAAATTAAATTATTTATTTGGATTTAACAGTATATTTGCTGTGGGCATCCAGGATGATATCACAGATTTTGTCTAGCTGTAAGTAACATAATACGCTCTTTTTCATGATCAAGTATAGAGTAAGAAACCAAAAACTTTGAGACTCTAATGTGTTTTGTGGAATTTTGTTTGTAAATAATTGTTCCAGACAAGAAGCATTGATCCTCTTTGTACTGGAGGATGTGTATGTGATCTGTTAGGACCCAGTTTGCAGGCATGTGATGGTTCACAGGGTCACAGCACTGCAGGCTGAAAAAGCCAAAAAACTTGGTGTGTTTCTTGAGAAGCAGGGACAGGCCATTTTGTTGCCTTTTTCCCCCATCTAAAAATCTTAGTTTTTACTTTTATGTGTTAAAAAATATTCACTGGTGGTGTTTGCTAATGTCACAAAATAATATATTAAAAATACGTATTAAAAAAAAGCAGTCAGTGTTAGCTTTGGGTTTGGCTTCAGAGACAATACGAATTTGTTGCTACATAAAACAAGCAAATAAAAGAACTGCTTAAATAGTTGAGACTTGTGGCAGACATTCTACAAGCAGAATTAATGTTTTCATTCCTATGGCAGGGTTTCAGTTTACAACCTTTCTTTGTTTATTTTTACTTGTTGCTTCATTCTTTTGTTTTAAGGAAAGGTGGTGGAACCTGAGGACTTTAATTTAAAATGATGCTCGTATATTATTTGTACTTCAGTCATTAATGTAAAAGCTGAACTAAGCATAAGTCTAAATTTTCATGTGTATTCCTCAAATATTAACAGTTAGCCATGTATTCTTTGGGGTTTTTAGTGGCATTTCATGTGTGGGTGTAAATACTTCTTGAGTTGTCAAAATAAGTGAATGCTATTATGATGGCAAAATGAAGCTCATGATGCTGTTTTCCCAGCATACTCTATGAAGAACTTGCCTTAATAAAAAAAGCAAACCAAATTTTTTTAAAATAACATGTGAGAGCACTGAAATCCGCAATACAGAGCAAAACTGTGTTTTACCCTCATTTAAGATGCTTGGGCTCAACATGTTGCAAGGGACATAGTAAGTTTTTTCACTCTCTGGTAAAATTGTTGTATAATATGTAGTTCTAATAAGGTTTATTTTTACTTTCCTGCATTTATGTTTTGGAGAGCATGATTGTAGCTTAACGTTGTTTTAAAATGTATTAACAAGGAGGGGAAGTAGATTGAAAAAAATGCAACCAGAATGTTTATAATTAAACTCAAGCCAGGTAGTTTTCTTTTATGTGGTGTTTTGTTTTGTTTTGTTTTTTAAATTGCTTTTTTTCTTTTTCTTTATAGAACTTGTGAAGCATTTAAGTTGTCAAATTGTAAGGGGGAAGCATGTGCTCTAAAGGATCAGGATAATATGGGCAAAAGTAGAAAGAGTTGAGTTGACTGATTGGGTTGGCTTCTGTTTCCCAAGATGTTTGATTGGGGCAAAAAAAGTATTAAAAAACTCCACAGTATTGCTTAGTATTTGTAAAAGACTTGGGAAATAATCCTGAGGGTTACATGTCCTGTCCTAGTTTTCACATGGGCCTGCAGTGAAGTGCTGTACTTCCTAAGTCAAGGGAGGGCCAGTGGGAAAGCTTCTGATCCATATAAAAAGTGCAGATAAAAATGTTTAATTATTAACAGTTTTTTACTATGTTGGAAATAGCTGGAAATAAAACTTGCTGGAAGTTGAATAACTTTCAGAGTTTCTATCTCTTTCTAGATTTGGTAAATGTCAGATTAATTGTATCGTGGCCTGTGAAGATACCAAAGCCTGAACTAAAAGGGAAAAGACTGAAGTGCTCTGAAAATAGATTGTTGCCTATAATGATATAGTGAAATGTGTGTAAAGGTGTGTGTGTCTGAGAGGGTGAAAACTGAGGCTTTCACTAATTTTTCTAGGTGATAATAAGCCATATAAAGCTTTCTTCAAAGTATAAACCTGGGTTGTAAATCCAGTTTTACTCAAACAATGAGACAACTAGGCTGTTTCAACTTCATTGTTATGTTGCCAAGCCAGTTGAAGTCCATATTTTTGTCTTTTCTTCATGCCTCGTGAATGAAATTAATATTCAGGCAGCCTGTTCTTATGCTGCACCTGGCAAAAGTGGCTGAGCTTTCGTGTCAGTGAACTGAGCACAAAGTTCTCTCTGCTGAGAAAGCCAAGCCCACTGTAAGATTGTTCATGTGGTGCTGAATTATAAAGAAGTGGTTACTTCTAATTTGGTCTTTTTATTAGGTGATGTTTGTTTTGAAGGTTTGTTTCTTGGTTTTAGCAAGTCAACCTGAAGCATTGTGGCAGATCCATCAAAGGTTTTCTCCCAGCTGCCCTTAACACCACAGCTGGCCACTATGAGGTTTTCTGGTTCATTGTGGACAAGCTGACCTTGGTAGAGCTTGAGAAAATAGACTGTGTGCACCTTCATATTTTAAAATTTGCTCGATGTATTTGGATTGATTGAAATTACATGCAAAGATTATGTTGACTTTAATTTAAAATATCAAAACAATAAGAAAAATGGCTGTACAAGGCCTCCATAAGTTATAGGGGGGTCATGAATTGCAACTGCTTTACTGTTGGAATCTGGTAGGATCTTTTAGTAAACAAAAATTTGCAATAACAGATTTGAATATGATGGGATAAAGAAAAAAAGTAAATAAAACCTATTTATTAGAATATAATCCTTCATTTTCTGTTGTCAGCTCACCTGGAGTCCCAGTCTCAGACCGGGATTCATTTGTGTGAGGTGTAACAGATTTACAACCTGTGTGTAATACAAGGCAATAGACAGAGACAATTTAAACACTTTTAAGCCTGAAATATTTTTTCCTCTAGGCCTCAATTCAAGAAAATACTGAAGAGGTGGAAGTAGTCTTATACAGAACTTAAGACCAAATCCCTTAGCACGTGGATGCAGTTTGGGGAGAGTTGGGAGCCGGAAAACTGCTTTATTCAAACTACCGAGAGTACTCTGCGCTCCTGTTGTGATAGGCTAATGAATGGTCTGGCATTTTGGTACTGAAACCAGAGGGCTTGGTTGTCAGGAATTTGCAGGCAAAGATAAAGTTTATTTGTCCTGATGTGGAACAGAAGCGGGAGCTGGTGTGAGAACAAAGGGAGGGAAGGTACTTGTCTCCAGTCTGTCATATCAATCTCCAGTTATGAAACAAAAGGTTTCAATGAATATACTTTGAAGCTGGTGAAAGCCTCTTTATTGTTTAGTTTTGGTGATGGATGTTGTGGTTATGTGTATGTCAGAAGTTTGTTTTGCCCAGTCACAGTTGCTTGAGTTTATTTAGAGCAGGTAATGGGGGAGATCAAGGGGCTGAAGTGACCCTTTGACTGATTCTGGGCATTACATTGGCTCCACTGTGCCATGTAGCTGCAATTTAAATTTCTACTACCACAAAAAAATCATAGAGGCAATTTAGTTTGTAGCTATTTTGGGAGCTGAGAACATGAAAAATGTCCAGATAATCTGGATTCTAAATAAAAAGTGGCAAAAATATGCATGGTTCTACGGAATCTGACTTGGGGGAAGTTGCTGCCTGTATCCAGACCTGATGATCACTTGGACTTTGAACTGGCAGTTCATAGTCAACAAAGGACATGTAGTCAACTTCCTAGAAAAAATGATCAGTACTACCAAAAATCGGTTGACTCTAAATGTTCCTTAGTTAGGATTTTGGTTTTAGCCTTGCTGTTTAAAGATGATGTATTAGACCAGTGCCTGAGATCTTTCTAAAAATTTCATAGCCGTTAAATATTTTAGTATGGTAGGTACTTTAAAACATTCTATGTAACCTACTTAGCCCTCCTTGATTCTTTGGAAGAGGATTGAATGAGTCTGCAAATTAATTCAGAAGTGTTAAGACTTATATGTCCCATGCTAACTTTCACTTCAGATTTGGTTAACTCATAATTGAAAAGAGGGATTTGCTGTTTTGGGGGCTCTCTCATAAGTTGTGCTAATGTGGTCTTTATGCTTTCTTGTTCAGAACAAGAAACTGATGATTTGACAAGATTTCCTCTAATGTGATGTTTGAATTCCTAACTGAGTTTAAAACTGTTGAAAACTCTGATCTAATAGTATTTTCCTTATTTTCAGATTAACTGCTGAAGTACTGATCGAGTTCTGCTATTCTTCAATGAGGAACTACAGGCTGATCTTTTGCCATAATCTTAAACAGCCATAAATGACAAAAGAATGCTTGGTCAGTGAGGGCAGCTGGCGCAAAAGGCGTTTTTCAAACTCGGCTGTTTAAGTACTCTGAGGTGGGTTTCTTAACTTGGTTTGCTGGGGGAAAAAAAAAGGAAAGCAAGTGTGGATTTCAGAATGTCTAATCTATTAAAATTTACCTCTTAATAAACAGAGAATTTTGGTTTTGTTGGAGTGCTTTGACTAACAGCGTATACTTCATGTTCTGTGTGCTAGCTTCTGTGAAAGTGACTGCTTGCATTTAAGCAAGTATGTTTTCTTTTTATTATTTATTTTGGAAGGACAGTTTTTTCTTTGCTAGAAGAAATATTTTGGTTTTGACAGGATAACAGCTTGACTGACTTACACTGCCCTTTGTTATCTATCTAGATCCTTTATCAAGCAAAGACATACAAGTGAAGCTCGAGCTTCTGCCTGATAGAATGGTATCACTGAGCATCTAGAAACTAGCTTTGGGGTTTTCTGTTCAATAAAAATTCTAATTTGATGCAGGTATTGAAAGCTTTATTATGTAGACCAGAAAATGCCAAATATATTTTAAAATTATTACACCGCAGTTATGTATCACAAAATACGTAATCATTTCATATAACTGAAACTTTGGGTTCTGGTTTGATGCAATCCACTGGTTTCATTTCCTGTTGAGAGGTTTTTGTATTGAGTTCTGAAAGCCTGACTGCTAAATACTGTCAGAAAAAGTACTGAGGAATCTACAAAATACCTTAGAACCTAATTAGAAATGTGGTAACTAAAATTTTCTGTGTTTTCCTTGCTGCTATATATGTTTTTCTCAGTCCTCTTTTGAGGGTTGGACAGAACACCTCAATGATAGTTGTTTATTGAGTTAGCTGTGTTTGGAGTCATTACAGAATTGTCCATTAAAGCAGTGAATGGATGGAGACAGACTAGAGTATTTGCATTAGGTGATTGAAACACTTTGTGTTACAGGTCAGTGCTTTCAAAAACATATATTGAAGTGGGCTTTTTGCTTTTAATTTCTCCTTTTGACAGAAAAGACAGCTTTGATTTTTGGCTGCAAAAAGATATGAGGAAGAGCTCCTCCCCTTCCTTGAGTAACTGCAACTCTGTTCTTGCTAACAAAATATTTGGAATTCCACTTGATGAGCTGCAGCAAGAAGGGCAACCAGACAATGAGGTTCCGTTCATAGTCCGCCATGTCGTGGACTATATTGAGGAACATGGTATGTATCAAATTGTTGTATTTAAAATAATACATTTCACTGTTATTCTTACAGAATAGATTGTGGGGTTTGAAGAGTACTTATTTTATGAAATTAATTATTCAACTGGATGGGATTTGGTTGGTTTGGGTACTTTCTTTCTTTGCTCCTTCCATTATCACTGTTTTCTAGCCAACAGTAATGTAGTCAGCTCTGCAGGGCACCTCATAGGAAATACTGTGGTTTAGGTACTGCTAATATTTCCCTTGTTATTTTATTGTTACTGGGCACAAGAATGTGTTGGGAAGAGAACTGCTGGAAGTTGTGCAAAACTGTTGTCCAGAAAATGTTTCAGTCAGTATGAGAATTGTGCATATCTGATTATCAGTATTTTTTCCTACATATTTGTCCATACCGGAGCTAAAAGTTTATTTCTGCAATTTTTTTTCTAACTCAGGGGGTCTGGAGCAAGAAGGACTTTTCCAAGTCAATGGGAATGCTGAGACAGTGGAGTGGCTCCGGCAACGATATGATAATGGAGAAGATGTGGACCTGGTTAAAGAAGCAGATGTACCCTCAGCTATTAGCCTTCTTAGATTTTTTCTTCAGGAACTTCCAGAGCCAGTTATTCCAGGCAGTTTGCACATACATTTGATGCAACTTTCTCAAGGTAATAACTATTTTTGATTCAGTGTTTTTATGTTATGATTTTAAAAGTAAAAACCAGTATTGAATTGTGATTTGTAGTGGCACTAAGGTGTCTTTGATGCTCTGCTCACTAATAATAGTGATAATACTGCGGTGCACTTTGGTTGCAATGTTATCTGTCAGGACTGGAAATGGGATTGAGGTATATTCACTTGGTGTGACAGCAGAATTCCCTTCGATGACTGTAAAATCTAGTGTGAAAATTAGTTTTTTCCTCCCATCTTTGAATAGATCACTGTGGATGGGTTTATGTATGGATTGTTTTTAGCATGCAAGTCCCCATTTAGTTCCCTTTTGTTAAATATATAGAGAAGCTTCACTTAAACTTGCAGCTTATTGTCTTTACTATGTTTTTTAAAGCGTAAAAGTTTACAAAGGAAAATTTAAAGTTATCAGTAACAAGGAAATCAAACCACATAAACCCTTAAACAATGTTTTCAGTTGCTAAAATAAGACTTTTGATTTCCTCTAATTGGGTTTTGCCTGTCTGATAGACATATCTCAGTTTTCAGAATTACATCATCAGCTGCATTTGAGGCAGAGGAATTGCTGCCTCAGAGACATTCAGAAGTGGGTAGTAATTGTTGACCCATATGTTAGTTCCATAGACCGTAGTTATGGTCTTCTCCCTCTTCAGCAGTACTTCCATATCATTAGGTCAGGCTTAGTCTTCAGAATAACTTCATTATACAGGAAGGTGTTGTCCGTGTGCATCGTTAGGAGCTCATTGCAGGCAGGTGGTTCCTCAAAGACAGGTGATTTGGGTAATTGAGGTGTGAATGTGGTGATCCCAGTGCCTGTGGCCCTGTGTTCCACAAGTGTGTATCCCTGCTTTAGTGCCAGAGGACTTCAGTTAGAGGTAAGAACGTTCTGCCTTTGGGTCTCTGGTTGTTTAGAACTTAAATTTCAGGGCGGATTACTTAGACAAAACATGGAGATGTGTATTGTCACCTCGCTGTACTCCCTTTCTTTTTAAAAGTCTGCATTGTTAAAGTACTTTTTAAAGTATTTTTCCCCCTGTTTTGTTTCCAAAGGGCATTTCTAGAGTAAGAGCTGTCAATGAAATGTTCATTTTAATGTGTTATGTGCTGAGACAACCATTTTCTGTTTGGTTGCCTGTATTCAGTTGCTGCAGATGTTGACTGTGTCTGAGCAAATGAAATCCTGCAGTTCCTGCTTGGTGTTCCTGTATGTGCTCAGCAGGGAATTTACTCATGCTTTGCTTTGATATTAAGGGCTAGGATGTCTCTGTTCTCTCATCTAGAGAGGCAGAGATGGCTTATCATCTTCAAACGTGCTTTTCCCTCTCTAATTGATCTTAGAATAAGTTTTCAAGTGTCTGAGAAAGAAGGGGAGGCCTCTGTATCAATTTTTCTCTCATTTTGCTTTCCTGACTTTTTTTCCCTGTATTTCTTTTTCTATATATGGAATTTCTCAGGTACAAACAGTTGTAAACTCTTTGAACCTTCCTGTAAGGCTGATGAAGTAATAAATAAGATTTATGGGGACATATTTTGATGAAGAGTATAGTCAAATGGGGTGAGAATGAGATTTTGTGGTGACCCTTTCTCAGATCCAAAATTGAATCAGCAAGCTTCAAGCTAAGCAGTGTGAAGATGATGAAATAGCTTGGATTTATGAGTTAAATATTATAAAAGCTGATAGAGTGGTGAGAATGGCATGCTTATAAAGGAGAAGTGTCAAAGTAGCTTGTCTGCCAGAAGAATTTAACTAGATGGAAGTTAACTCACTATCTAGAGCTGTTGTTGTCTCTAGAGCTCTGCTGTAAAGCAATTGTTATGTAACAATGGTAGAACAGAAATTTACAGAGTTTATCCTCTGAAATCAGGAATTTGAGTGGGTATTAATTGGGGAAAACGTGCCGAAGAGAATGTGGTGGATTATATTGAACAAATGCAAGTCAGTTTTCAAATTTTAGGTTGACCAAATTAGTTGTATTTTCAGAAGTAAGTAATTGTCAGAGGCAAAATGTTGATCACTATCAAATATATCTTTGTGACTAAAGTATTTTCATTACTTTTTCAGATTATAATAATGAAGATGAATTTGGAAGAAAGTTGCGGTTCCTCTTGCAGCAGCTTCCACCTGTTAATTACAGTTTGTTAAAGTTTCTGTGTAAATTTTTAGCTAACGTAGCATCGCATCATGAAGAAATTTGGTCAGCAAGTTCTTTAGCTGCAGTCTTTGGCCCGGATGTTTTTCAGTAAGTTAATTATAAAAGTTCATTAACTGTTTCTGTGGGAATTTGAGTGTCTCTGTTCAGTTTAAAGTAATTTGTGGTCGGTGAGCAACAGTAACAAAGTGCACAATATGTTTCAGGCAGAATCTTTTTCTATTCCCACCCACTCTCTCACCCCAGTTTGGTTTTACAATTTTTGCTAAGATTTAAACAGCCGCTTGTCTCTGGGCTTCGACATCAGAAACACTGTTTTGATTGTTGCATTACTGTATTTATTCTGAGGTTCAGATGTTTTAGTGATAGTATGTGAGGCTACTATTTGTAGCAAGAAAACAGTTCCAGGGGAAGGCTGGTAAACTACCATCTTATACTGTTGTTTCCTCTCCACAGGAAAATATTTGACTTTTAAATATCACTCATGAAAAGTTAATTGACTAAATAGTTGCTAATTCATAATTTTTAAATAGAAAATAGTATAAAGCTTTATAAGGCAGTAGTGTGAAGGCATGCTTAAAGTTTTGTGGGTTCAGAATGGTTAGGGGATAATGGTGTGAAGTGTAGCACTTAGTCATAGACGACATTCAGAGATGTTCTTTGGGAATATGTTGCATGTAGATTTTTTAAACTAAAACAGTGTTGAAATCTTTAGCATTTACACAGATGTGGAGGATCTGAAAGAGCAAGAAATAGTTAGCAGAATAATGGCTGGACTTCTAGAGAACTACTATGAGTTTTTTGAAAATGAAGAGGAAGATTTTTCATCTACTAATGATTTAAGCTCAATAACTGAGCAGGTAAGAATATTTTGAATGGCTATATGCTACTACTGAAGTGTCTGTTATACACATTTATGTTTATGAAAGATTTATTGAACTACAATTTCTTTAGTATGACTTAGAAGTTTCTTGCAAACTGACAAAACCTGGCATTTTGCTAATTTCCTTAATGCTTGTGAAATTCTTACTTTTGTTGTAAGTATAGCTGTGCTATATTGAAAAATAGATAGGAACTAAACCAACAGTGATATCCTGCCCAACACAGACACTGTTGTAAACAGCTTTCTAATTACCAATTTAGGAATGAAGAACAAGTCTGTTGTTGGTCTTGGTCAAGAGTATTTCTAGGTGTGTCTTACAGAAACATGCAGGGTCTCACACTCCACTTGATGATGTTATCAGTGGTGCTTTCCTGTGCCAAAGTTTTTAAATGGTGTTTCTGATTCTGAGACTTGAAAATGATGCATTTTCTGTAAAGAGGAAAAAGGATAAAAAATAAGCAGTTGCTAAGGTAGGTAACATGAGTACTGAATTTTAAAGCCTATCTCACAAGCCCCTCCTCTAGCAAGACAGGTGAGGCAAGTACTGGGGCAGTTGGCTGCTTCCTCTTCCCTGCAGTAGACGTTGGTCTGGTGTGCCAGGCCTGGGCAGCAGGTTTTGGAGTGAGCAGTGTCTGCTGTGTGAACTCCTTGAGCAAAGCTCCATGCAGGAGTACATCTGGCACTGAGAGCTGCCACAGCCCTGCTTCATGCAGGGAGCTGCTGAACAAAGCTGGGCTGTCACTGCTGCAGCTGAGGGCTGTCACTCAGTTGGGATAACTGCTCTGAAAACCAGAGCTGCTCTGTGCTCTCATGCTTTGAAATTACTGGCTTGGCTGTGTCTCATTATATGTTTCAGCAAAAGTATTTCCTAAGCACAAAATCTGTTTGGTGTGTCTTTTTGTTTGTTTTTTCCCTTAGTTGGAGGGCTGGTGGAGTGTCCCTTTAATTTCGTGGTGTCTCCACCAGATGTCAACAGTGCACTTCTGTCGGGCCGGTGCAGTGGGGACAGAAGGGCCGCTGTCCCTGCAGGGCATAGCCCTGCTGGCAGCTGCCCCAGTGTGTGGGTGGGCTTGCCTTTGCTTCACTGGCACATCCTCTTGCAATTACAGAGGAAAATCAGGGATAAATACAGTTCTTGCTTGGAATGTAGTGCCATATAATGCGTTACACCCCTTTTAAATACTAACAAATATCTCCTCTCTGTCTTCTGTGTAATCTTAAAACTTCTAATGTTTCAATTTTTCTTAATTTAGTGTTTATGTTTTACACTGGTGACAGATACTATAAAGTATATTTTCTTGAGGTTGCTGCTTTAATTTTTGGGTTTGCAAGATTGGGATATCAGTAATCAATCACAGAGGCATCTTGGGACTCAATCAGAATCACTTTTTTCTTATGTCTTTTCATGTTTTAGACATAGTTGCTTTTTAAAAAATTAAGTTGCTGTGTTGAGTTGCCACTTGGCTATATTGTTTTGCTTTTTAAATAGCCTTTGTTTTGCTGCTTCAGTAAAAACGTCTGTGTTTGGAAACAAAGAAACAAAAATAGACAAGAGCACAGAAACTTTGTAAGGATTCATTCCCAGCTTTGGGGCTTGAGTTCATAGCCTTCTGTATAGCCTTCCCTAGGAAGATTTGAAAATGCTTCTGATACATGAATAAGGCTGCCTGTGGAATAGAGGAGAATTATCTGTTTTAGACATAGAAGAAGAAAGGTTCTGTAGTTCATGATTCCAGTGTGGTTGGGATTTTATCGTTTCTTCATTCTGCTTGTGTTCATTTATAGCATCAGAGGTGCTTCTTGCTTTTCAGTTTTTGTCCAGTGTTCAAGAGCAGCTTTTTAATGGTGTAGAATTTACAGTTTTCCATAAAAGCAAGCCTAGTGTGCCTGCTTTTCCTAAAATTGAAGTGCTCTCCTTCTTCACATTACTTTCATACCTTTCATGCTCTTTTAATTCCCTGGACCTCTTGAAAGGGGCTTTTCAATCCATTAACTTTGATTAAATGTTTTTTAGATCAACGATCTCTTGGAAGAAGAGGAAGATGTAAAGCTTGAGCAGTCAGAAGAACTTCCAGAAGACAGCACAGAGAAACCTGTTGAAAGGCCAGCTGTGGTGCATCTAGATATGACAGGGAGTCTCTCAGATTCCAGGAATGTTACAGCATCAACAAGGTAACTTGGTTCTGCCTTGGGGTTTGGATTTAAAGTTTGGATTGTAATTCATTCTGTCAGAGAGAGAAACTGCCAGACTTTTGAGATAGATGTTGGTGTCTACAAACTGGGTTAAAATAACTGTTCCCAAATTCAGCAGACGAATGCCTGTAGAATCAGATCAGATTAAGTATAGGGATTTATATGGGGAACGGTAAAAAGGGCATATTTTAGTGAAACTGTAATGTGGCATTTAAACAGTAAATTTTGCAGCAGAAATAAGAAGATTCTGCTTACTGGTAGATCCAAAGCTGTTCTGTACCATCCGTCCAATGGGAAATCCTGGGACTGTTTCTTGTCATGTGGTGCTGGAGAGCTGTGGGCAGGTTTGGAAGTTGCAAAATGTGATACAGGCAGGAATGTTGGAGGGTGACCCAGCTTTTAAGAGCAGTTCTCATGAAAGCGTATAAACAAAATCATACTTTGATTTGAGAGCTTATTGCTTGTTTGTAATACACAGTTTTATATTTCACTTGTTTGTAGTATGCAAGGTTTTATTTTTAAGTCTGCTTTAAGTCTACTTTACTTGTACTTAGAGTCTGCATTCTACAGATGGTGAATTTTACCTCTTCCCTTCTACAGCATCTATGGCCATTGCATGTAAGAA
Organism: Toxostoma redivivum; assembly: GCA_013397375.1. NCBI lineage: Eukaryota > Metazoa > Chordata > Aves > Passeriformes > Mimidae > Toxostoma > Toxostoma redivivum. The sequence continues at coordinate 174,478 of VXBI01006317.1, read as the reverse complement.
CTTGTAGGGAGGAGCGAGGAGGAATCTACAATAAAAATGTGACTAAGAGCAGAAAAAACGCAGGGAAAATCACAACTTACTGCCTAAGAATGGGTAGTTTCAAGAATATGGATTTTTGATTGGAATCTGTTCAGCTGGTGGCTTCATACTTCATTCTGCTTCATGGCAAGAAGCTGTAAAATATCAAATAATGACAGAATCATGATTCTGTTTTGTAATTGAAATTATATTTTAATAGTTCATTATATTTATCAGTAATAAAGCTTCTTATTTTTAGTTTGAATTCAGTTTTTAAAAAAAATTGCAGTTTAACTATTTACAGGTATTAAGTTGCTTCTGGAATGTGTAAACACAGCAGTAGTGACAAACTGAACATGTTCGAGAGTTTAAATTGGATAGCCTGAAGAGAAAAACATTTTACTTGATGTTTAAGGTTAATTAAAAATGAATAGGCATTAATTATGGTTGGCATTTTAAGTAATTTGTGGGGAAGGATAAGGAGGAATCCTTTAGAAGAAGGGTAATTTTGACTGTAAAACCAGAACAACTGCAGGAAACATTTAAAAGGAAATAAAGTGAATGAGAAAGTGCTCTTTATTAAACTTTTAACCACTATAAATATTGTAAAAATTTTCCCAAACCTAATGGCTTTTATGTAGGCATTTAGTGGCCTTTTTTTTTGGTCTTAGTTTCTTGATGTAAAAAAAAAAAATTGTTAATTCAGGTTTATTTGGATTATTTATCTTTGTCCTGATGTAGAGCCTGTGGCAGCTTATACAGGAAAAAGGAGGAGAAGCAGATCTTAAACATAATCCTTGCAGTTCTTTTAAGATGGGGCTTTGTTGCCTTTTTACTGTTGTCAGATTTTGGGAACCAAATATCTCTGTATTTTGGTCTCTCTATGAAGAGTACTAAAAGAGAGTGTTTATCTTGATTTGTACAATGAGGCATCTGAACTTCCTCCTTGTTATTTGGACTACAACTCACTTCTGATTTTGCTTACTGCCTTTTTTCTCTACTCATTCTGTTTGTTCTTGCTGAAACCTATGACTTTCTTGCTCTGCATGGTGTTAATTTGACTTCGAGTTAGAGACCTTGTGAGAATATGGATAATCATTAATGCACTTTGGTTTAGTGACTGCTTGAAAACGGTATTTCTCATAAACCTGTGAGTGATCTTTGAGCCCATTACCCAGCAGGGAGCATTTGTTGCTCACAAGTTGGTGTTGAGCACGTAAAAGAAAACTTTTTCTCCTTTACCAGAAGCCTTTTCCCCATGGCTCTTTCCCTTCTGCTGTCCTGACTTTTGGAGTAAAGAATTGCTGACTCAGCATTGCAGCTGAATTTTAAGACATGCTGTTGAAATAAGTACTTTTGAATCCTTCTCTGTCATTATTTCAAATTTTTCATCCCTGAGCTTTGCCAAGCAGTATTTGCTTTAATTGGGCAGTTAATCTCAAATGTTGTCAATCAGAAGCCTTATATAAAAACTTTTTGGTTTCGGAGTTTTCAAAATTATATTTGTAAAAATATGAGATATGACAAGCGGTAAGTCATATAAACAGTTTGCTTTGTTTCTACCAAATGCAGTGACAAGGGCAACATCCTCACTGCTTCTGTGATATTTTTGTTAACCCTTTTGTGATTTAATTAGCTCTGATGAGAGACAAATGATAATATTAGCACCTGCCAAGGGAGACAAAATGCATGAAATAACTAACTGAATAGAAGAGCTGCCTAAATTGCTAGAAAATACATTATTATTTTTATGTAGTGCTGTTTTTAGCATCCAAATACTTTTTCCTCCTTTCATCCTGGAAAATCTGTAAACAACACGTTAGGAGAGCTTTCAAGTGTTGATTGGGCAGCTTATTGTCAGGAGTGACCTCATGTTGCAGTCGATTTCTATTTAGACTGCAGGGTTTAGTGCAGCACTCCAGAGGTGCCGCTCACAGGCAGCCCCCGGAGCACAGCCAGCAGCATGCACAGCCAGCAGCCCACAGCTCGTTTTCCTGGCTTCCAAATGAAGCATTTTTACATGAAGTGCTCTTTTGGGATAGCAAAAATAATCAGAATGGCCTGCAAAGTTCTGCTGCACAGGTAAATATATGAAAAGAAAATGTCATTTTGATATGATTGCAAGAAAGGCTTTAACTTTAAAATTATGTGAGATTAAATGTGGTTTGAAGATAAAAAAATGAAATAATACCACAACTGATTATTTTAATGAGAAATAAGAATCTGTGTACGGTCAGGAAGTTACTAAGGAAAACTTGGATGTGTTTTATCTCCAGTTAATACATTTTTCTACTCAAGATACATTTTTACTGGGACCTTTTCTGGATAGGGAGCTAGTGCTGAAGGGATTCTCAGGAGGCAGTTAGCATTATGAAACAAAAATGTTTACCTTCCTGTGTCTTGCTGTGTCATGCTGCGTTAAGGCTCTGTCTGGCATTATAAATTACAGCTTTTAAAAAGTATCCTTGAACTGTGGTAGGTGGGCTCAGAAGTTGTAATGGCTATTCACCTAAGATTGTCATATTTGTTTCAGAAAGTGCTTAATTGCTAGTGATTTGTTGAAGATGTTAAGATATTCTTCATGTAGTAAGAGGATTCTTTAGGATTGTAATACTGCTGATCTATACACAGCTTTTGCTGAGTATCTCTAATGCTCCCCAAGGTGTTGAGTAAAAGCACTGGAGAGCCATCCTGTGCTGGGGGCTGAAGGTTAACGCACTAGGATGGAAAATTTTGTTCTGAACCATGTCTGAAATCATCTGGATTCCTTGGAGATGAGTTTGATTCTCCTCATTCTTGACACATTTCCTCATTGTCTCAAATGGTAGAATAAAAGGATTTCAAGTCATTACAGTTTCCTATAAATAGTATTTGTACTTGTGCCCTTGACTGAGTTTTTCTTGCTCTCTTTTGCAATTAGGGTGTTGCAGTGTTCTGTGCTCTAATTGCCTCATTTTTTATCCCAATTTGTCCAAGGAGTGACTATTTTAATAGTAAATCAACTTCAATCTACCCAATTATATATTTGGACCTTTAGAATACAAGCATACCTTTTATAATGCAACTTTTGTAGAACTTAAAACTACATTTTTCATATTTTGAAATATTACTGGGTTTTTTTTCCAAGATCATGCTTCTTTTCTCTTACTTTGTTCATGAAGCTAAACTTGTAGCTTCATATTTTCATTTCTTATTTCAAGCATTGTTAATATAAAGTAGGTTTATCAGAAAATCAACTTCATACAGGTCATAGGGCTATGCTGAACTTCTGTGCATGGAAATACAAATGAAATGTAAGTATCCTAAGCTGTAAACTACCTCCTGCCATTTTTTTGTTTGTAAAAAAAATATAAAATGTCAGCATGTCCCCCACAGTTATTTGATCTGCAGCTTTGAAATCAGTGGCTACAAGATATGGCTTCTATGTCAGGTGTTTTAATTTCCCAAAGCTATGTCTGTTTTGAAGTAGTAGTTGAGTGCTGCCTGTTCTGTCAATGCATTTGGAATAGATCAGCTTTGGCTTTTCACCAGGCAAACACACAAATCATAAGATGAACTTGATTTGTTAGCCAGTTTCCATTAAAAAAAGGGAAGAAAAGAGATTAAAAGCATCTATGAGCACCTGCTTGTTCACTTGTGCCATATGGGGTTTAAATGGTATGCACTCTGCTCTTGGTCCAGTACAAGGTGTCTAAAGCAAACTGGTATAGTTATTTTTAAATAAATACTTTAACCACTTTCTTTGTCAGCTTATATTTTATTGAAAGCCCTTTATTGCTTGTATTTCATCTACTTGGAGGAAAGCAAAATAGAAAGTCTGCTTGAGGTGATTTCTCTCTCAGGTGATGAAGCTACTAATAAACCTCATATGTTCTAACCAAGGTATTCTTTGCTATGTTGAAGCCATTCTTGGGTAAACAGAGAGACTGTCTACATTTTTTAGTGCAAGCAAGGCTCATAGCAGTTGAAACTGATAGGACACCTCACAGAGGTAATAACTTGCTCAGTTCTCCAGGGGAGTGGCAAGCTCCCTTGTATTTCAGGGTTTACCTTATGCATTCATGAAAATAATATTTTAAATCAACTTTGGCAACAGGGTTGTTGCATTATAAAGAGTAGAATTAAATATTTTTCAGTTTTTTGAGCTTAGTTATCTGTAATAGAAAGAAAAAGCCTTTTTTTACCTCCCTCCCTCCAAGTTAAGCTGAAATTAATATTTTATTTTTTTCTGAGTGAAGTGTGTGTGTGCTGCAGCTCACAGCTGTTTGTAGTAGATTTCTCATCATTTATTCTTTGCTGTCACTTTGTCTGAAGTTTTAAGAATTCTTTATATAATAAAATTTGAATCTTATTAATGAAAATTTGTAGAGGGACCACACACACATGAATGAACTGACTTGTGTTAGTTATGTTGGTTTCTACCCTCCCAGCCCTCACTTGAGGAGTTTAACGTTCTAGGCTGAAGTGGCTTTGCCTGGAGATTTCCAGATGCTTTACAAGTCATACTCCTGTCCCAAAATCTGCCCTCTACTTGTAACATTGTAGCTGTGCTCAGAGAGTGCAGTGGATCTGTTGAGTGTTATGGAACAAAATTATGCAACAGTGGGAAGAACCTGTGGAGGAAAGCAGAGAGTAATTTGGAACTTGCTTTAGGCAGCAAGGTTAAAATCTGCATTCTTAAGCAAGGTGTCAGGAAATGTTTGACTACAAAATGATTAGTATTTCCCATGGGAAAGACCATACATCTGAGAGCCTGGAGCTTGGTTTCACAACAAATACTGGCTCTTGAGAGACAGAAATCTGCATTGCTGCTACTACAGCTTTCTGCCTTGTGATGGTGCTCCTTAAGATTTTGTCATTTAAATAATAAAAGAACTGCAAAGCGGGGTGTTCTTTACATGTTTATTCTGCTTTTATTGATTCTGTCATACATAATATTTAAATATTTTTTAAAGTTACTTTCTGTTGACTTCAAGACTTCTATTTAGTCTGATAAGTTTTTGCATTATATTAACTTTTTTTTCTTTATTGCAGTGCTCATATCTCTCCCATAAGTATCTTGCCAGCCTCTGCAGAGTAAGTATAATGAAAACGTAAAGTGTTTGAATTGTGCTCTTACTAGAACATGTATAGAACTTACATATCCTTTCAAAAAAATGAGGTAAGTTTCATGATTACAATTGTGAATGAACGTATTCTAGTGTGAAGAATTTCACTGATGGCATTTAACACCAATGCAGGAAATACCAAATGCGTGTCAGTGTTGTTGACTGCAGGAGCATGAGAGCACAGTGTGCTTGCATCCATAGTCCAAAGCTTTGGTTTTATATTAGGATACATCGTAAGTTTTTTATGTAATATTATGATAGCATTCACATTGTAACTTTAGCACCATTGATACTGAATACAGTTCAGTGGAATTCTGTGGAGGAAAAATAAAAGCATAATTTCTGAGTTTAAATGGGATTAAATAGTTTGAGATTTTTACAGGTGGATTTTTAGAAGCCTCTTGTATGTTGGGGTTGAGCTGGCTGAGAGGCACTCGGCAAACTAGTCTGTTTTAAAGAATACTGGTTTTTTCTTAATGAAATTTTGGGTGTATCCTATGTCCTTCATCAGATACTTGCTGTATGTCTCTGCTGTTTGTTGGCTTTTGCTTTTTGAGATGGACAGCCCTGTTCAGAAGGGGATGTGATGAAGTGGAACCTGTTCCAGGGTTGATTCTGACCTGTTACAGACAGGATTTTACTGTCACATGAATATATAAGGCTTTTATAAGTTTTTGTGTGTAATTGTTAAAAAATAGGTTAGTTATTGTAATGTGTTGATTACTCTTAAAATACAGTTGATAAGCTTCATAATACTTTATGTAAATCTTATGGATTCAGAAATAGTACGTGTAGTAATTTCCACTGCCTTTTTGGAAAAGTTAGTCTCTTTTGCCTTGAAGTACTGCCATCAAAGATTCCTATCGTGTAAAGTTTATCTCTGCCTTTCTGTGTAGTTGATCAATGCAAAAGTAGAGCTCTTAATAGGACTTTTCTGTATTTTTTTCTTTTTTAGCATTTTAGAAAGAACAATAAGAGCAGCTGTAGAACAGCATCTTTTCGACCTGCAGAGCAGCTTAGATAATGATCTGAAACATATACAGCAACAACGACTGGGCTGTAACAATGAAACAGAAAATCCCAGTGGGGATGAGGAAGGATCTAACAACCAGTAAGATTTTGTTGTGTCTGTAATGAATTCTGTAGGATTGTGTATCTTAACTCTTCCAAAAAAACCTACCCAAATCCCTCACCTCAACCCAAAAGTTACGACTTTTGCTGCTGACTTCAGTTTTATCTGTCTTAAAACAAACCAACTGCTATCAGGTGCCAGTAATCAATAGCTCTTGAAGCAAATATTTTAAATTGGTCTTGCAGGTAAAAATGCCATGAAGTCTATCTGCTGTACTGTTGTATTCCATTCTAGTAGCACAGGAACTTAAATTTATTCAAGTGCTTTCATTCTTATCTCATCGATGTGACTTATCACAAAATTTTAACATATTAAAGCTGTTGTAGATTCAGTTTCATAACCCTGTCTTTCCATGTCAACATAACTACTGCTTTGGCTGCCAGTGTCAATGAAACAGCCAAATAGAATGACCACTGTGGGTCTGTTTGCATAGAGTTCCAACCTTATTTGATCAATTTTATTTTTTGTGTAAATCAGGCCAGATTCTGAGTGTAGTGATTTGCCATGTAGCATTTGGAAGCTGCTGGTACGTTTTGGTGCTTCATTAAATAGTTGTGATTAATACTCAGGCTTCCAAAATGCATTGTTAAGATTTCAATACCTAAATTTCTTTGTTGCTCAGAGCTGGAATATGTGAACAGAGCCTGAAATACATGAAGTGTTCAGCGACTCAAATGCTCTTTTCTAAATTGTTCAATCTTTAGTGATTTTAGAAGACAGGAATAAAGTTTGCAGTGGATCATAAAAGTAATAAGCGTTGCTCGTAATGATCAATTAAATCTGAGTTTTAGTGCTAAAGATTCAGTGTCTTTGAAGTAATTTGTGGGTGGGTAATTGCCTTACAGCCCTGTAGCAGCTGAATTCCTTCAGTCCCAGTGTAAGTGCTGTAAAGGTTGGCTGATCTCAGAGGGGGAGGCTCCAAGTGCCATCACTGCCGATTTGAAACCAGTATCCTCCTCTGGCACAGGCACTATTCCAAACGCTTCTGATCACCATTCCATTATGGATTAACTGTAAGAGAGGATACATGATATCCTCCTTCAAGGGGGTGTCTGAGTTCTTTGAAGCAGCTGACTGTGCACAAGGCAAATACACAGTTAAATTAAGAACTGAAAAAAGCAGTGGTCCAGTACCAGTTTCTTAGTACTAACTTAATGGCCAGATTTAAGAAAGAAGAGTTAAAATGTTAATTTTCAACCTGTCCTGTTTATTATCTCTGCATCTGATAGAGAAAGAGCTTTCTTAATGTGTTTTGGAATTCTTTTTGGATGAGGAGAAGGAAGGCAAACAAGTCAAAGGCTTGTGATGAATGACAGAGTCACATGGTAACAGGGGTGGTGACACACAAAGCATATAAGTGAATACAAATATGGTGTCAATTAGTTTTAATCTGGCTGTAATGTTTCATGCCTTAAGATGAAGTCTCAGCTGACCAAATGTTAGAAATAATGGGATTTCTCACTGGAGGAGAATACAGTGATAGTAGCTGTAAACTAACTGGCTTCAGCACTGAGAGGAGTGTAGCCTCAGCAGTGCCATCGAGTCACTGTAGTTTCAGGATGTCATTGCTTCTGGCTGTTGTGTTTTAATTCCTTAGTTTGGTATGGTAAGTGTGGGGTGTATGCCTGGCCCTTCAGCAAGAATCAAATAAATACATTTTAATATGTCTCTCATGTATGCATGTACAAAACATCACATAAATAATTTTCCCTACAGGTCAGAATAATTCTGTTCAAAAAAAACCCAAACAAAGAAACATTCTGATGTTTGATAATGTTTAAAGGGGCAAATAAAACTGTTTTTCTTTTTTTTCTCTTAAAGATGTAATAACAGGTTTCTAAAATCTTTCTGTTTGTATCTTTAGGAATGATGTTATTGAAGATAATGACACTGGTAGCAGCGAAAACACAGGCGACTGCTCTGAAGTATTGGTTTGCACTGATTTAGACAGTGAACCTATAAAACATGATACTGTAACTGAGGAAGAAGAAAGCATTCAGGTGAGAGGAAGAGTCTCCTGTATACCAAATCATAAGTTGCTGCAACTTTAGTGCTCTAGAGATCCAAGTTTTCCCAAGAACTCTGATGTGTGCTCTTGCTCTGTGCAGTCATTTGTTTTCCTTGCTGTGCCATGTGCACTGAGAAATTTTTGTGTATTTTGGTGTGACTTGTTTGGACCCTGACTGATATTTTTCCATTCTTCTTTCAGATACCAGCCCTTCCTTCTGCTGAGGTAAGTCAGTATATGAGGCAGCATTGCACTGGTTAGAACAGCATCTGTGTTAGTAAAGGCTTCTTGAGGAGCAGAAGCTGTAGAGCTGAGATTGCAGCATAGCCCAGAGTCACCTTGAGACTTTGCAGCCTCTTGGCTGTGCTTGTGCTAAGAAGGTGTGGTTTGTTGTTAGCTAGTTACAGCCTTTCCTCTCTATTTCCAGTTTCTTCTGTGGTAGGCGATGTCCTGTTCTTTTCAGCACATCTTTATCTCTCCCCTAGTTGATGTAATCAAGGAATTCTGTAACATACATGTTGACAAAAAACAAGTCAAGGATAACAGTAAAGTGCAAGAGAAGAGAGTATTCTTCCATTCTGTATCAAGCAGCACATATACAGCTGTCAGATAAGCCTTTCTAATGAAAAAATCAAATCTATAGTTCCTTATTTATTTGCTAACGCTTTTGTTGTTGCAAATCTAAGTGGTGAATTCTGTGGGTAGAGATGTTTGTTACACATGTGTAGAGAAGTTTCTGCAATGGTTTTCAGCTTCTTGCCTCTGAGTCCATAAATCTTCCTGAGGGTTTCCTGAAAGATAACCAGATAAGCAAACCTATTGTTAGTAGACTTAAATTAACTAGAAGAATTTAATGGGTCTTTGAACTTGATGGGAATGGATGCCTTAGCATAGTGAAACTTGAGTCCTCTGGAATTTGTATTTTTATTAAAACAAAATGTTTCCATATTTCTTTTCACTGTTGTGATGTATTCTATTATTGGGCTTCTCCTTGCTTTTGGGGATTCCAAATGAATCTCTTGAATCACCTAGCAAGGCAAATTTTCCAGTTGTTCCCACAAACTAGCATATTGTTTTGGAATCCCAGTCTGTAAATTAAATTTCACAAAACGTATTCATTGTTCTGGTTCTTTACTCATGCTTTAGTGCCAAAACTTGTTCTAAAAAAATAGATTGTTATCCTATAGCACAAAATACATAAAACATGGTGTTGGATATAAAGGGGAACATGATGCTTGGGAGTGCACAATAGAAGTACTTTTGTTGTCATACCTGCTGTCACTCTTGGCATTTTTGGGCTTTTTTGATAGACTTCTGTCCATTGCTGTCAGTGGTAAGGTGACATTTTGGTGTGAAGTTTTGTTTTCTTCAATGTTAGCTTTTACCATCTTTTTTATTAAAAAGATGTTTCAAATGTTGTTGGAGAGTTGTACCTTTTGGGGAGAGGTTAAAGGGAAGTGTGGTGATTTTCCTGTGTGGCAGGATTTTGAGAGGAGCATGTAGGGTTGTAGGAAAAGAAAGCTCTGCCTGTGAATTCTCCTTTGGGCCTGAAATGGAAACAGAAGCAGTTGTTTCCACAACTTCAGTAAGTGTAACTATGCAAGACTTACACAGCTCATCTCCAGGGTGGAAATTATCTGTTAGAGTATGATAAATGCGCTGTAATTGAAAATTGTTTCCCCAAATTGGAATTTGACTTGAGAACTGAAACAATGTCAGCAGAAGAATGGTCTTTTTTTCTGATATGGGTGTCAGTTGCTGTCAGCAGCATAAAACTAGCAACTGTTGGTATGTTTGAACTCTCCTGGTAACTTGATGTTACATTCAGACATTGTAAAGATCATTTTGCAAGAACTCTTGAAGTCTAAAACCAAATTACATATTTTATATTTCAAATTTCTTGAATTCCCCCAAATAAGACACTTTTCTGAAGAAATCAAGTGGTGGGCTTTGGCATAAATACTTGTAGTGAACAAAGTGGTGACATGAATTCATCTGAACTTGTTTTGTGAGATGGTGTCATAGAACTGGCAGCACTTCTTCATCCCCTTCCAATTGTGTTGCTGGTTTATTTAGTAACAGGGATTAGTAGCTCCTTTAAAAAGTTTGTCGGACTTGTTTCATTTAATATATGCTGGGCACAACTGTTTTTGAGATGAGGATGTACAAACTGCCATGAGTTTAATCACCCCAAGCTTCCTGTCATGAGTGATAATTTTAGGTACAACTTTTATTGAAGAAATAATAAAAAATGGTTTATTTGAAAATGGAAAGACATTGTCTGACTTCTGGTGATTAAAATATCTGGTCACTGGCCTTACTTGAGAATGTAAAAATGTCACATGGTTAAAAAGTGGGATTTTCATCCCCACACACAAGAAGCTTTTAGTTCTTGAGGGTGTTTTGTGGTCAGACATGATTATGGAAATGTTTTGTGTTGAAAGAGCCATTCCCAAATCTTTCTAAACATACTTTTCCCCAACAGATTGCAGACATATTAGTGAAATCATGTGATGAAGATGAAGATGTTGATGGAGAAAATGATAGTGAAAGGTTTGTGTTTTTCTGTAGTCATACAAACCTAGTTGATTAACCTACAGCTTTTTATAGGAACAACCCTATGTTCTGGGCAAGAGAAACAGAAGAATAAAATTTTATTTTCTTTAAAGTGTTTTGGCACATTTTATTGCTCTTAATGATTGAAGAATTAATATTAGCAACAGTGACTAGCCAGAAAGCTTTGTTAATTTGCAGCTTTAGTTCAGCACTGATTGAAATTTCAGTTTTAGTTCTGTTAAGTTTTAATATGTTTACTCTCAATTTGAGAATAAAGGTCTGAGCTGTTTTTATTTCCAGCTTTGTTCAAGTCTAGTTGTTGTTTACATGCTACAACTTGAAATTCAATGTGAAGATCAGAGAGTGGAAAAAAATAATATAACTTCTTTCCCCCAGAGTTTTAATTATTGCCTTAAGTAAATGCATTGCCTATCTGCTAAAACTGCATGAGGTTTGTAAAAAAAATATAACAGGAGTGTATAGTTTTTACTGTCCATTTAAAATGATAATGAGGTTCATGTCTTCTTTTTAGGGAAAATAGTATATTGGTTGATGGCAATGATAGAATATCTTCAGAGGCGTTTCTGGTAAGAAAGATTTCATTTATATACAGATACACCACATCTTATAAGAAATACAAGTGTGAAGTAAAAATAAATTTAGCTTTTAACATCTTATGGTGGTTGGTGCTGCAAGGCTTGCAAGACCTCTGTTAGAGAGCTTATCATGTCACTTCACAGAAACTTAGGGCAGCAGAGGAAGTTTATGCTTATGCATCTCATGTAAGGAATGTTTTGTAATGTAAATAATTGACTGCTCTTGGGGTGTGTGTCTGTATTTGTAGTTCCTCAAGTTTGGAAATATTTTTTTTTTTCCCCTTAAAATTTCTAGAAGTGCTGGAACTGATTAAGTACCTGATTTCCAGCTGCTAAGTAATAATTAAATTGTTCTGTTCTTTAAAAACAGGATTCAAGTAGCAAGACTTGTGATCTTAATGCAAACACTGACTCAGAGGTGTTGGGAGATGGCAGCGCCAATGTTCCCGAGGAGGCTCCGAGTGTCCAAGTTCCACATCTGGATCTGAAGAATGTATCTGATGGTGACAAATGGGAAGGTAATTTTCACTCTTTAGCTCACAGTTTTGTTTGGGAGGAGTGATAAATAAAATAATTTACAAAGTTGAAGCAGCAGACAAGAACGTGTTCCTGTACACATGGTAATATCAACCAAGTCATGACATAGGTCTCACCTTGTTTCAGAACCATCTGCAACTTAATTGAGGACCTTAAAAAATATAAGGAAAAATTTAAAAAAAAAAAAAAATAAGAAAAAAGTCCCAAGTTTCATTCTAGGGGGCATGGTTTGGTTTGGTTTTTTATTGTTTTTAAAGTTACATGACCCTGAGTCTCTCATCCAAGTCTTTAAAAACACTTTCTCTAATTATATCATTTAGTTAAAATCCTCATTGTATCTTATTTGTCTTTGTTTTATTAAATGTGGACTATTGAATTAGCTGAATTTGACTTAAAATCACTAACCTGCCAAACACAGCAGTTCATATTTCAATTTTTCTGAAAAATCTGTCAGTTGTTTTGGTTTCCATGTCATTGGACAACTTGAATAAAGGCTGAAGTTGCAGATGGATATTTTACTGTGCCCCTCCTCCTTTTCCACAGCATTCTAGGAAAAGAACTTGTAACAGTTTTCTCTCAGACAAGACTCCCTATGTTTGTGACCTTATTCTTCACTGCCTTCCAGGCTTAGCAATCCCCTGAACTTGTGACTTGACTGAACTTTATTGCTCAAATGTCTGGTAATAACTGTTAAGACTTTTGTTTTACTTAAAACAACCATAAGCCCTTTGTAACCAGAGCAAAACACTCTTGTCAATACCTTCTTTTCAAAATACTTCTCTTTTTGTCTTCCTGATATCATGTTTCCTCTGCCTGGTGTTGACATTTGGAGCCATCACACCTTAAACAATGCAGGTGATCTAAGCTGCTAAACCACTGCAAGCTGTCACTGACAGTGCAGTGGCCACAGGCTATTCGTTTTTGATTTGGAAAACTTGCAGTACAATTTGATAGATGTAGTGCAGGTAAACTGCAGGGACAGGGTTTTAACTTTCAGCAGGCTTTTCCAGTGACAGCTGTTCCTTGAGATGCCTTTAAGTGTCACTGTGAAACCTTAGCAAGACACTGGTAACAGGGAATCACTGCACTTAACTTGTGATTGTAGTGTTGGAAATATTAAAATGAGGGAAGTAAAGCTGGAATGTGTGTTCTGTAACAGTGCAGCTTAGAGCTGTCTTACATCAGCACAAACAGCATTGTCCTGAAACTCAAGTGGTGAGAATTAATTGTTAGTCACTGCTGTAGACTGTCTTGCAAATAAATTACCTTCATGAGTCCACACTTACCTTTTAACCCTTTGGCAAATAATGAGCTTTGCAAGTTGTGGTTGGCTTCATTTGTTTGGTACAATATTTGCTGGCTAGTGCTCTTGAGCCCTAGCAAATTGACATTCAGAGTATGTCATGGCACATAGAAGTCAAATTGCAGGCACCCAAAGACACTGAGTGCAGATTTTCAGTCTTGTTGCCCAAGTTAAGAACAGTCTAAAGCTAAAAAAAACATAAAAATCCTGTTTATTTTTGGTGTTTTATTTAGTTAATTGCTTACTTGCACATTATGTTTCGTTGCATCCTCTATTTGTGTTAAGATGACTTAATATGTATTCTCAGAAGGTTTGTGGCATCCATTTCCATTATTTCCTTAAATCTGCTCATGAAATTGCTTTTGGTTTTACTTCCCCAAATAGCTTTATGACCCTTGTTTTGAAAATAAAGCAGTGTATCTGTTTATAAATTTATATTATATCTTCTTGGTATTAAATCATGTTCATTGCAAGAGCTCTTATTTCACTGTGAGGTATTTGAACATTGACTATTCTTCAGTCCTGTTTAGGATGGTTATTAGGAAGTCAGCTTCCAAGGCACACAAGTACTTGTAGCATTCCACTGAAGTAGAGTGACTTTGTTAAGAAATCTGTACTAGTCCAAATTCAGGTACAAGATTTGGGTTATTAAAACCAATCTAATAGAAAACTCTAAGACCTGTATGCAAGAGAGTTCTTGAAAATCAACATCAAATGCTTGCTGGCCCAAGGTGAAAATGCAGAATGGCTGATGTATATTTCTGAGTGTTTTTCTGCATTTGCCCTGCTTTTTGGAAATCACCAGCATCTCTATTATTTACAAGCTCTGAGTAAAAACATTAGAGCTTTCCTTTTGTTTATGTGGGGATGCATGAGTCTCTTATTAAACTGCAAAAAGTCTTTACTATTCCTCTGCCAGTTCTTTGTAAACCTTTCCAGTAAAAAGTTCAAATTGGCTGAGGACTGAGCATCCTTACCTGCCATGGGAATTGCTTGGAAGCTGAGAGTGCTCAGGGCCTGGTCCAAAAATATGGGATGTTTTTCCCTGGTACTGTATCTTCCTGCTTTACATGTTATGTATAGTTTGTTCTGACTGTGCTGTGTGTTCACTTTAGTATTTTTGCCATTCTTTTTCATTTTATTAGCGCCATGCCCTATCACTTTCCCCCTCATTGATTTCAAAACAATGCATCTGCAGAGAGAAGGGGAGGGTAAGTATGGTTCGCCATACGTTCAGTTATCTGCCTTTTGATAGTTGATGGTTTGCTTTCTAACTAACCCTTCACCTGCTGTCCCTTATATCTTGGGAATATTCTGATCTGCAGGTTTTTTTTTGTTAATTCAAAAAAAAGGTCCCTTCTTGTATCTTGTACTGTACAAACAGGCAAGATCACACTGAAAAAAACACAAAAAAAATTCCCAATCATACTTAGTAAATGTGCAATGGAAAGCAGGTACAAGGGTTATTTTTATTTTTTTAAAGATTACTTTGTGGGTTTTATTGTTGTTCTGCACACTTTGAACCCAGTTTTCAAATTTCTGATTTGATCTAGAAAAAAACCAGGCAACTCTGAAAGAAAAAAGGGGGTGGGATTTTAAACTAAAGTAATTGAAAGGCTATGTCAACTTTTTTTTAGACAGCAAGAAAACCATGTCAAAGAATTATAAGGGATGTTAGCAAGGAGCTTTTCATAGGGATTTGAAAGAATTTATTGTTTTGGAATCTCCCTCCTAAAAAATCACCTTCCACAAATTAAGAAATCTCTTTTTCTCAGTGTTGTCAAGATAAATTTTATAATAAAATCCAAAAACACTCCTTGAAAAAGACTGAAGCAAATGGGCATTGTACCTAAAGAGGTACTGTCAGACTTACCTTCTTCAAAACCGAGGACAGCCTTTCAAAGTGCATGTGTACAGTATGTCAATTAATTTCCACAGCAAAATACTGCAATGGACAATAAGCATATTCTTCTTATTTTATATTTCTGATATGTAAATAAGGCTCTTTTATACTGTTGAACTGCTAATAAATGCATACTCCCAAGATACACTTTGAAAAAGGGATCCTAGTGTGCATCCTTCATTTCAGTACTTTTTTCTTTCAGTTATATGACAGAATCTGTAGCTTTCTGATGTTATTTCACAGTTTTTATTCACTTTGTGTATGACACCACATCCTCTAGAGCATACAAGACTAAGCATTGGGTTCACATTTTTGTTTTGGCTCTTGTTTATAGTTCTGTTAACAGAAAAGTGCCATTTTGTGTCTTTTTTTTATCTTCTAGATCCATTTCCTGCTTTCAAGTCTTGGCAGGAGGACAGTGAATCTGGAGAAGCTCAGCTTTCCCCACAGGCTGGGAGGATGACTAATCATCCATTGGAAGAGGACTGTCACCCCATATTGTCACATCGGAGTTTGGATTTTGGGCAAAGCCAGCGTTTCTTACATGATCCAGAAACATTAGACTCTTCATCCAAAGCACTTTCTTTTGTTAGGTGTGTATTTTAATGCAGTCTAGTGGGCAGGAAGTGTTACTGCCAGCATGAAAATACAGCTGTTGGAGATTGCTGTGGGTTGTCATGATCTGAGTGAACTGAAGACCAAGGTCAAATGTAACATTGTGTGGCCATTTGGGTGCTCTGCCTGCCCAGGAACTGCTGGAGTGAGTCAGAGCAGAGGTTCAGCTGGGCTGGGATCGTGTCTCTCCAAGTGGCCACTGACAGATGCGGAGGGCAAGAGGATAAAAATAGGACAAGATTGCAGAGCTTTCCCTGGCATTTGCTCAGGGCTTCGGACAAATGGTGCTTCCTGGGTTGAAAGTATTTATATCCTTTGTTTACCAGGCTTTGCTAGACTCTAGTCTGTGATTTTATGTAAGCTCTGGCTTTTTTTTTTTTAATTTTTTTGACCTTGTTTATTAGAGTTGTCGCTAAACAAGCTGCAGGTTATTTGTATGTTTTTGTAATGGGACAGTGTGACTCTCCAAATCTGTAAATAACCTGTGACCTATAATGTCTGCTACTGTTATTGGGAAAGGGAAGTTGAGAAGAATTTTCATGCTTATTAGGGAAGAGATTATCTCATAAAAATGAGAAAACCTGAAAAAGGAGATTGGAACAAGTTTAGAGTTTGTAGTTGTCTGTCTGGCAGATTTATTGATGCAAAAAGATCTTTGTGGAAGTTTTCTCCAATTAGCCACAGAAGATATTTAACAAGTACTGTTAAAATGATGTAGAAGACTGACCTGCAGGAACGTGCTGAGGGTTATAGCTGTTCTCCTCATTCTGAAACTAATGAGGATCTGCTCTAGTAGATTATTAGATTAGTATTGCTAATATCTTGAACTACATAGATGTCACTGGCTGTGTTGAGGGATGTTTAAGGCACCTTGTATAATAAGTGTTCTGGAAAATTCTCATGTCAATCTTGAAATAAAAATGCTTTGCAAGAGCAGCAAATGTCAAGGAGCTATGTGAAAGATTATATAAAACCAAAACTACATAATTTAGAAGGCTTTAAGTAAAATTTAAGAAATTTTTTAGGAAGACTAACAAATTCTGTGGATACCTTTTGGTTTAAGTATCTCTTAACTTGCCTGAGACAGTTGAGTGAAGCTGTTGAAATACCAAGGATTGTTCAGTGGTATTTTCTAGCCTGGGCTTTATTCTGTGCCCAGTACTTGAAGAACAACTGAGTATATAGTAACTTAGGTAAATAACCCAGGCACCAGAAAGTTGGCAATTAAAGGTACTTTGCACTTGAATTTCATGGTTGAATTTTATAGTTTTTCTCTTGTGGGTATTACTGATGTTAGAGAGACAGAAATAACATCACATCTTGAAGGCAACAGCTCAAAGCAGTTTGAGTAAATAGCTCTAAAAACTTGATATTAGTGGATTATAAACTGGAGAAAAAAATGAAATTATTAATCTCTTACTTAAATATACATGTTCCTTGCACTCATTTAATTATCTAAGTGACATTTTAAAAATGTTTTTAAACAGAACACGAAGAGCATCCTTTAGCTCAAAAGATGACAAAAGGGACGACAGGACACCTTATCAGCTTGTCAAGAAATTGCAGAAAAAAATAAAGCAATTTGAGGAACAGTTTGAAAAAGAGAAAAACAGTAAGGTAGGTTAGCACTTCTGTTTTTACTCATGATAAGGGACTGCAAGGGAGAGCTGAGTGACTCTTGTAGTTCATCACTGAATAACTGTGTTCACAAATGAGAATTTTGTTACACAGTATTGTCTGCAAAAGGGAGCTGAGCAACAGCAATATTAGAAAATGTGCCAGAATACCAGAGCCAGAGGAGGACAGAGTGACAGTTCTGTTGTGAGACTGAGGGTATTTCAGATGAGATGTGTGGAAAAGCAGAAGTGTCTTACCACTCTATGGTTCAGCTGCTGAAGTTGTTTCAGTTCTATTTTCACAAGTGTTGTCCTTACGTTGGCATTGAAATGTGATCTGATACTGAGTGGCATTCCTGTAACTGTTCACATTCACCATCACAAATATTACCAAATCTTGAAAGAAATATTTATAAACAAGATTTAGTGTGTTTGTTTTAATATGTAGTTTGTTTGTATTTTTTCAGCCCTCCTATAGTGATATTGCAGCCAATCCAAAAGTTTTAAAATGGATGACTGAACTTACCAAATTGAGAAAGCAAATAAAAGGTAAGAGATTGCTACAGTTTCACTTTCTCTACCAACACAAATTATCTCCATGACTGAGATGGTATTCAGTGAAATACTACAGCACACAAAAACGTTTCATTTCTGCATTCTGCACTATTCAAAAATCAAATTATTCTTGTTCTTTAGGAGATAAAATTTCCCTATGCAAATTGCTGTGTTCCTGTATTTGCAGTTAAACAAACTGAGGATATTATTTCTTTTAAACCTTTGGATTGTGCAATTTTTTCCTGTTTCAGATGCAAAGCAGAGGAGCTCAGAGGGAGAATTCATACCTCAAACACGTCCACGAAGTAACACTCTTCCAAAAAGCTTTGGTTCCTCACTTGACCAAGAGGATGAAGAAAATGAAGATGAGATGAGGATTGTGCAGAAAGAGAAGAAGCCCACCAAGGAGGCAACACTTGAACTCATTTTGAAAAGATTAAAGGAAAAACGAGCTGAGAGATGTTTACCAGAAGATATAAAGGTAAACATAAGGTTATAGATAGGTTCTTTCTAAGAGAATGAGGGGGAAATAGAGCACTGTCAGACACTTGAGATACCACTTTATCAACACGATGATTCCTCTGGCTAGCAGCCCTTTGCAAGGCCATCATGTTTCAGACTCAGTGGGGAAATCATCAACATGAACCACATTTTCCTTGCTCCGTATTGAAATATTTACAAGTATGTGCTGACAATACTGAACAGCTTTAAATGGAAGAAGGTGGGTTGTATGATATTAACTAAGCTAAGTTTGGCTTAGGCATCTGTATAGCAAGTAAAAGTGACTTGTGTTTGATTAAATGCTAATTATTCTCGATAGAAAATGACAAAGGACCATTTGGTAGAAGAGAAAACATCTCTGCAGAAGAGCCTCCTGTATTATGAAAGCCAACATGGACGGCCGGTAATGCTTGGCTTTATTTCAAACTGTCTCATTATGTGCATAGACAGCAGTAACTCTCAAGCAATAGTAGGACTAGAATTTAATGCTGGTTTGGGGGGTGATTCTTTTTCCTTTTCCAAAACACAAAGGTATCTATTGGCCTCCGTATTGCCATCTGAGGAACTTGCTGCATTGACTTCTAAAAAAAAGAAAAAGTATGTATTAATAGGCTCCCTGTTCAGAAATCAGCAGGTTATTGGAGTGTGAAAAGTGATGGGTGTCATTTGGTGCCTTATATGTCTGTGAGACAAAGAGATGTCTTAAAAATAAACAAGATTATTGAATTTCCTGTGAAAAGACCGGAAATGTTATTCTGGATTTCACAGAAACAGAAATGAAAAGCCAGTTCCCACCCCTCTTCTCTACAGTTTCATCTTTTTCTTTTCTTCGTTTTCATTTCTGTAGAACCATCATCATAGCCAGGCACACATCTTTTCTCCCAATTCTTGATCCCTTTTTTGCCTCTTTTTCATGGATATTAAAAGACAGAGAGTTTGCCTGTGCTGAAGCTCCCCAAATTTTTAGGAAGTGTTTAAATCTTTTCCCTGAAAAATACAGGGTGTTAAAGTGAGAGAGAATAAAAAAGCACCCACTTATTCCCTTTTATCTGCATAAACTCCCTTTCATACACATAATTTAAGTTAGTTTTGTATTCCTAGTTGGAGTGTTGATGGCAGGAGAAGCACACGGCTTTGTGTTTGCTTGTCTGTGATTGAGTGACCAGTATAATTAATTTTGTGGTTTCTCTGCCTCTAGGTTACTAGAGAAGAAAGACATATTGTGAAGCCACTTTATGACAGATACAGACTTGTAAAACAAATGTTAACTAGAGCAAGCATTACTCCTATTCTTGTGAGTAAAACAAATGCTATTTCTATTTATTTTCCCACTTTTGAACTGTGAGGCTGCCTTTAGAAGAGCTAGTAACACTGTTCTGTGACACATCTTTCTTGTGGAAGATACAAGATATTGTTGTCATTGTACTTGAGGCATTCAGTCGATTTACTGCTGAGAACAGAGCAGTTCCAAGCTGTCTGTGACCTTGGTGGCTCTTGGGAATTAAATGGTTCTCTGTGCAAGTAAGTGAGCTGTGCTAACTTACTGTGGCTGAGATGTTCCCAAGTGCCTGTGCTAGGTATGGATCCGCAGGACATACTGTACTTTTGGTCCTCCCCAGAATAGTAACACCAGTTGCAGTGCAGGTTGCTGTCAGCAGAGGCTTCAGTGACAGGATTGCCATCAGAACCATTTCATTCCTTCATGCTTCCCCAGAGAGAGACATGTTACCAGCACCTGCAGCATCTGTGCAACATCTGTGGTTTTTCATTGTGTTTTCACTTCCATTCCTCTGAATTTTCTATCCTCTCTCAGTGGTCTTCTAAGAGATGAGGAAGGAAAAGTTTTCATATTTTGCAGAGAAATTGAAACCTTGTTTATAGTACCTGTAAAACAGCTGAGGAATGACAGCCAGCTGGTTTGTTCTGCATGAGCCATAATCCAAACCTTGCATACTGACCCAGACTTGCGAAATACCTGTTTGGATGTTGGCTGCTAACCCTTTTGGAAGGAAGGGACTGCATAGCTGACGTGAGATAATCTCTTTGCATACAGACAGTTCTTCCCAGACACGGGTAGCTGGGCTTACTCAGCAGGAACTTAATCTGTTTTACATTGTAGCTGACAGTCCTTAGCTTTCCCCTCTAAGCTGGCGTACCTTGAGATAAAGGGACCAGGTCAAGATTCTGCCTTTCTTGCATGTACATTTTTTTGGTGGCTCTTTTTAATGAGAAGCATGATTTGCAGCACAGTCAAGTTTAAAGGCTTTTATATCAGAATCCCTTTCTGAACTCCATAAGCACAGGTTGCTCTTAGGGACCAATATGTTTCCCTGTGATGGGTGAGTCACAGCTTTTTGGCAGTGCCCTTGACTGATTGAGCTCTGTCCCATCTCTCCCCTCAGAAATCTGACTCTTCAGCTGAGATAGGTTTTACATTCTGGGTAGCCTTATGACTTACCAAT
This sequence comes from Toxostoma redivivum, assembly GCA_013397375.1. Taxonomy (NCBI): domain Eukaryota; kingdom Metazoa; phylum Chordata; class Aves; order Passeriformes; family Mimidae; genus Toxostoma; species Toxostoma redivivum. The sequence goes on along the minus strand of VXBI01006317.1, from coordinate 153,568 downwards.
CATTCTGGTTTTTTGGCTGTGAAATAAATGGATGGGTGATAGCCCATCAGAAGGATTTTAAATTCAGGAGAGATCTCAGTAACATGATGCCTAATCTGTGCTGTAGGCAACACCTGTAAAATTTTTTTCACAAGTTTTTGCTTTTGAAACCTATAAGAAATATGAGGCACTCTCTCTTACTGCCCAGGATTGTTCAGTGGTAGCTTCTAAGTAGTCTGTATTCAGTGCCAGATATTTCAATAATGGATTTTTAGGTTTATATTACAATTGAGTCCATGAGATACCTCTTACTGTATCCTGGTACACTAATGACATGCACTGAAGCCTGTACGGAAATGTCCAGAGAAGCAGGAGACTATATGCCCTTCATGAACTAAAGTTTTTGACAAGTCATTGTCTGTGTGGCTTTTGTGTTTCACCTTTTTCCTGTCCAGAGACCATCTGTTGGTATTGCTTCTGCTGTCTGGGGATAAGGGATGAGCAGGACATTATGGCAGGTGTGCAACAGGCACCTGGACAGCACAGGGACACCTGCTTTAGTTTGGAGTTTAAAGGATTTTGACCCTGAGGTAGCAACAGATAGCTCTGATTTCACACTTGCAGCTGCATGACTTCAGAGGGATCTGGAAAAAGAACCTGACAGGATTATTCCCAATGGATGCCTGGCTGGATAACCAGCTCTGGCCTCTGTAACTGTGCTTTGGTTTGGGAGGAGCAAGACTAAATACAAAATTCAGAGCTATCATTGCACTTTATGAATTGTCTACAAAACATGGAGAGAGCAAATGCTTTTTATTATGAGTCTGAGAAGGAATATTTTAAAATAAATTATAAGCTACAACATTTATTTGTGTCAAGGATACCTTGGGTGTCTGAGCTTTTTGGGTTATATGGTTATTTTATTTGTGCCCTGTAAGTATGTTTGCAGTCTTTTATTCATCTCAGAGAGAAAATATTGGGTGGCTTCAATGTAATTCGGACTTCAACAGCACTTGATATCTTACTGTACATTTTGAAACAAATTTCCATTTTTTCAGGGATCACCATCAACCAAGAGGCGGGGGCAGATGTTACAGCCCATTATTGAAGGTGAAACTGCCCATTTTTTTGAAGAAATTAAGGTAGGTACAGTGTATTTAAAAAAATATCACAGCACTTGTAATAGGGGACTGAAATACATCATATTTGTTTTGAATTTCTGTTTTCACTTTCAGGAAGAAGAGGAGGAAAGTGATGGTTTTTCTGCAGATCTGAGCGATATCTTAAAAACTGCTTCCCAAACACAGCCCATTCTAAGCCCAGTTGAAAACTCTGAGTCTGATATTGAAGATGGTCAAGAGAAACTCACCCGGGACCTGAGGCTCTCCAGCACCCGAGCTGCTTCTATGTATGGACAATTAAGTGGATAATTTAATTATAGTAGTTGTAATTATTGTAGTTAGTGTCATGATACTAAATCTATGATGTTGGGTGGAAGGGAGTGACATGTTCAGCACTGCTCAGGAATGTTTGGATTGAATGAGTGTTCTTTGCTCTGACGTGTCTGACTAAGATCTTTTTGTACTCAGTGAATTATTTAGTATCTTCTAAACCTTCCTCAGCCTTGCTTGAGCTGTGTAGACAGCAGAAAATTTATACCCCTTTATTAACTGCTAGTTTGTTCTCAATATTTCACTTTCAAACTGACAGCATGTTCCTTATGAGCCAGACAAATAAATTATTAGTGCAGCTAGCTCAGTTGTTTCTGAGGAATTTAAATTCTATTGTACGGCCAACATATTTTTCTTTCCCTTGAAATTTTTAGGCCTGAATTATTGGAGCAACTGTGGAAAGCCAGAGCTGAGAAAAAGAAGCTACGTAAGACATTACGAGAATTTGAAGAGGAGTTTTATCAGCAGAATGGAAGGTTTGTTTAACACAAAACCAGATGCTGGGCTGCAGCCTCACAGCCAAGTATATTTTCTAACTTTGAATGTTATCAACTGGAATCTGCTATGAATAATCTCCTGAGGGAGATAACTTCGTGTATTTTTAACAGCTCGATTAAAAAAAATAGCATTTAAAATACCTACTAAAAAGTGTGATCTTAAAAAAAAACTATTATCCCTGTTCTGCAACATAGGGCAGGGAAATTTCCCCATTTGTCCCTTGTTCCAGTGGGTCAGTTCTGGTAGTGGATATTTGCTTTGCCAGTAAGGATTTTTATAATTTTTATTCTTTTCCATATTGTTTAGTTCTTCTAGGATTCTTATGTGAATTTGTTTTGTCATTAATTGGATTGCATTGCTGCCCATTGTATTTTCGAGATATCTCATATCATTAACAAAACTAAGAACCCTCCTACGAGGTCACTTTCTTGACTGGCAAATGCTTTCACTTGACTGTGCCTTCTCCTGTGTTTATTCTGAACTATGAACTCCTGGACCACTGGTCACACCAGTTCCGGTTACATGGCTTCATTGTGCACTTACTGAATTTGGGACAAAACTCCTTTTGTCTTCAATGGGAAATAATGAGGTTAATCATATTAATAGATTATTTATTATAGTCCAGTAAGGATAATGCTCTGCTGCCAATTTGTGGATCAATCTACTTACAGTAAAAAACCATAAATTGACTTGAATTTGTCTTTTTCTGTAGTGTGTACACAGGATCTGAAATTAAACTCCTTAAATCCTGTTAGTAAAATTATCAGGAGAGCTTAGGGCAATGATTATTGCCCTATGCTGCAGCAGTTGTGCTGAGTAAATGCTGCAGAGTTTTCAATTCCGTTTTTTAGGTGATGGCAGTTTCAATTGCAATGAACTAAAATGTCATGCCTGTTATTGGTGAACAAGCTGCCAATAATGTTTTCATCTGCCCTAAAATAACTTCCTGTAGCTGCTGCTGTGTTTGGATGGAGGATTTAGCTGAAATTTTGATTTTTTTTTTTTTTTTTTTAACAGAAACGTACAGAAAGAAGATCGGGTCCCAATGCTGGATGAGTACAGGGAGTACAAGAAAATCAAAGCCAAACTGAGGCTGTTAGAAGTCCTTATCAGCAAGCAAGATTCTTCAAAATCAATTTAAATTATATTCTTCCAACCTGTTGAGTAACATGCTGTTCCCATGTACTACCCCTGTACTTATTGGGTGCTTGTGTTCATGTGTCATGCACTGTTGAAGGAATCCAGTTTGTGCACTTTACTATGGTGCCACTAGGACATGTTTGAAGGGTAAGTAGGTCCTGTCTAGAGAGCAAATAAGGTTTCTGAGTTTGAGACTGCTCTATCCAACTTTAGCAAACACAGTTTCCATTGAAGTTTTGTATTCCAGATGGATCCATCCCTTTCCAAACAGCCATAGCTTTTTTTTTCTTTAGCATTCAAGGACTTTGAGACTTTTGTTACCAACCTTTTGCATTGTTGAAGAAATGATTAATATTGTAATGCTACACTGAAGTACTCCTCTTGCCTAAAAAAATCAGCAAATTAAGGGTACAGCTCTTAATTCCTGGAACACTTAAACAGACTGTAATTCCTTTCAAAGGACTGCTGTGGAACAACTTTGATTTTTTTTGTATTCTAAATTGCACCTATACACAGTAATAATTAACGTCTATGGATTTTGCTCATTAGCGGTCACGTTTCCTCCTTGATAAAGATGACAGTGGACAAACCAGAAAGTGACCTTTTCTTAGTGGCTTTTAAACCTTGGAAAACTGAAAAGTTCAATCACATGCTGCCTACAGGACTCATGTCATTGTTGTTCATTTGATCCCTTTTTCGGTTGTTACCAGCCAGTGGTGAGTAGTGTTTGGGCTGAATTGGATACGGCATCTCCGCTTTCAGAAGATTTGAGGAGCACAGTGAACACTTTGGTGTTGGGGAAATCTGGTGGCACTCAGACTTGTGTGGCTCCACAGAAAGGAGCTGGCTTAGGACAGTTAAAATCCCACTGTACCTGAAATGAGTATGGTGTCAAGGGCTAAAATCAGTGTAGTTAACATGCACCACAGGGAGAACCGTTGGTTTGGAGTGGAAAGATTACTGCTGTTTATCACGGTTTTGTTTTACAGTTGGAGAATAAAAATACATTATCTAATCCTTACATGTAAGCAAAACAGTTTATGGGCCTTGCATGATTTAGCTTCAGAGTTGAATCTAAATAATGTTTTGAGCATCACATCTGCTATGCTGAATGATGATTTAGGGACTAGCTTTACTCTGCAGCAGGCATCTGCAGCTGTTTCTGATCTGGCAAAATCAAAATGTTAATTTCAGCTGGTGCTTTCTCAATTTTTTGGGTTTTTTTATTTCAGTGTATCAGTTTGATTGTGGCCATGTTTTGCATGCAAGTACTCTCACTGCATGTTTTTATGACTGGCTAATGTCAACATAGCAATGATTCACTCTGCTTTATGAAAGACCAAAAATGAACTTTCTCATGATGTAAGAAATGGCTCGCACATAACCTCAGAGACTTGCTGTTCTGTCATGAAGCATATGAAATAGGTTGCAAGTAGGATTTTAGTGCTCACATTTCATTTGTGTACTGTAGAGTACTTCTTGGTTTGTTTTACTCTGCTTGTAGGCATGTAATTTTGGAATTCAGAAAAAAAAAAGAAGCACTAAAACTATTGAGCACTGGTGGTATGCCTTTTTTTTTTTTTTAACTGCAGAATTATCTGGGACCTTAGAGAATTATGAGGTTAAACTAGTCTTGAGACCATTTACCAATTTTATTCAGTTCCATTGTGCAATGTACACTTCAGTTCCTTTTCTATCAGTCTGCAGACACGGGTGTATTCAAACATTGAAACTAATGTGTACTGTATAGTGTTGTACATGAATGTTTGTGTTTTATATACCACATGCAAAATGTCAATATGCACTATTTAAATGTTTTAAATAATATATTCCTCCTTTATAATGCTTAAATCTATATGATTCCAATATTTTTATAAGTGAGTGAGTGATCAGACTGGTTCCAATTCAGAATTAACAGCTGCTTTGTGTTTGTTATGCAGTGTTTGGCTGTTTATTCAGTATAGTAGATAAGCATGGCAACAGTTAATGCTGAGTGTGTTTTGTGCCATCCTTGTTGAGCAATAAATAAATGGTAGAACTAGGCATTTTGTGTTATAAGTTTTTCTTTGGTAAAAGCAAAACCTATATATCTATATGGATATATAGATATGGAATATATATAACTAAACCAGATATAATTGCATTACTATGTCTGGTGCTCATTGTATAGACTTTTATAATAAAAGTACCTTAACCTTTATTGTCTTGTGTCTTTGTTTCTCATCATGCTTTCTCCTCCACTGCCATCTCTTGAAAACGAGTGCTGAGTGGTTTGCTGCTGCTGTTTGTAGCTGCAGGGCGTTGTGGGGTGGGTCTGAATTCCACATGTGCCCTGGTGGTGGCTCGGGTGAAGCTGCATCCCCTGGAGCTGTGTTCTGCCCGTGCAGGCTGTGCAGGAGAGGGGCCCCAGCAGCTCCTGGACTGACAGCTTGGAGCATGGTCATGGCTGGGCTTCAGTTCCTGCTGGAGTGATGCAGGAGCACACTGGGAGTCTGGCTCCTTCCTGCCCCAACAGCAGCAGGTTGGGAGTAGGTGGGAAGGGAGCCACCACTGGGACAGTTCTTCACGGCCAGTGAATGCACCCACATCGGTTGTGTCTCTGCATCGGTGAGGATCTCTCATCCCTGGCATCAGTCCTGCAGCAGTTACTGCTGTTCGTGGCCAGGAAACACTGCTGTTGCACACCAGAGGATGCTTTTCCTCTGAACCAAACAGCCTTTTATTTCATAGTATGTTGTTGTGAGTTCATAGGAAGTGATTGAGATTTCTAAAGCTGACTCTTGTGTTGTATTCTGTGAAAATCCACCTCTTCAGCCTAAGGCATGGCAGGGGCTGAAGAACTCCTTAAGGTGAAGATTCTGCTTGTGGATGTGTGGCACTGCAGGTAAATGGGAACAAGAAACCAAGAAGTTGAGGGAGAGGAGATGGAAGGCAGCATTAGGCTTGTTCTTTGGGTTGGGATAGAATAACCTTCCCTCTGATAACATGGCCTTTCTCTGAAAGTGTGAGAAGTTCATTCTTCAGGCCAGTGTCGGAATTTCTAAGGCTCCTACAGATCTGTTCTATAGTCCCCCATTTTTCCTTAATTGTATTATTTTTTCAATGAAACTTGCTATGATCAGGATGCTAATAAGAAAACTAAATTCCCTCAAAGTCTGGTTTAGTTGGAACTGCTGCAAGTCAATGTGCACTGAACGAAGGTTTTAATGAGGAAAATGTGTGTTGAACACTATTAGCCAAAATGGAGGAGAAGCATGTTTTTGAGGGTGCAAAAAGCTCAGTTATATTAGAAAAATCTTCTATTACTGGAGAACCAGTTCTGAGACAACACAAGTCTTGAGTTTTCTAAGCTTTCCCTCTTCAAACAGATTTCCCTGAGTTGTTGTGTCACTGCAGGGCACAGAGCTTGCAGGGAAAAGCCAGGCAGGGTGTGCAGAGGGTGTTCTGTGCCCTAGGGGAGTGGGGTGAGTGCTTGAAAGCTCTTTTGGGAAGTTCTGGGAGAGGAAACATGTCCAAAGGTTTTGAAGCTCTGTATGAGAGAGCTGCCAGGAGCAGGAAAGGTTGGAGATGGTAAAGGTGCCACACACCTGCTTTTGCTGTCAGGCTATTGAGTAATCAGGATAAACACGTTCTCAGTGATTTGTGTGTTCTGGGACAAGTGTCCTGGATCATGCTGCCTGGCAACATGATCCCTTTGGAGGGGAAGGGAGGACGGGTTTAGTTTTTAAAACTGGTGTCTTCAGAAGAGAGCAGAGGGCTTGTCTTGGCCAGGAGACCGAAGTACAGAATCAGTGACCCTGGCAGGGGTACTGTGTGCCCTGTGCTCCCTGACTGTGCTACTGGGCTGGAAGTCTCCTCCTGGGAGCCTGTGAATGCCTCTGCTCCCCTCTCCGTGACCCTGCTCCTCTGGGAGTCACTGGGATTAGTGCAGGGTGAACGGAGCCCGTGTAGCACCATGATAATGCAGGAGATCGGCTTTAAGATGCATCTCCTCGTAGGCTTTGTCCAAGATCCAGGGGCTTTGGGGGCTGGGGCTGTGTGTCATGCAGGAGCTGAGACGTGCAGCAGCAAAATCTGCCTGGGACAGGGACTGGGGGTGCAGAGGGTGCTGGATCCCAGTGCTGGTTCCGGCTTTTCCTGTGGCATTGATGGCGCCTGGACACGAGTTTTCCTTCTGCAGCTGAGTCCTAGCGATGAACAGACAGCAGTGACTGCCTGGGAGTGCACAGCTTCTGCCCTGCACATGACTTGTCTCTAGGGCTACGAGAAGGAAGGCTTTGAGGATGTTCCCGGAGCTCCGGCTGGGGCAAGGATGAAGCGAAGCGCCCTCTGGTGCTCACGGCTGTGAGCTCCTGAGCCAAGGAACAGAAGTTTGGGGTTTATTTCCCGAAAGCTGAAATTTAGTCTTCTTTTTCTCGGAAGGTAACAGGTACCTGCGGTAGGACTTGTTGAGAGATAAGCATTAACCTCGACAGCTGCTGCATGAAGGAGCAGGGGTCGGGGGAAGGGAGGGCGGACGTGAGGGATCAGGTCCGGGATGCTGCAGCGCTCGGGATGTGCTCCCTTGGTCACCCAGCTGAGCCTCGGAGCAGCCCGGACAAGGCACGGGAGCTGCTGTCATCCAGGCATTTGCAGGTGCCTGCCCAGAGCTCCAGCAGGCCTGGGCAGTTCTCAGAACAGCACCTGAAACGTTCAGAGAAAAGACCCAGAAGCAGTGGTTGTTTATACATTTATTGACAGTCCTGCTCCTCTTGTCCATAAATAGAAGAAAGACAGAGGGTAATTGGTTTTAATTAAACTGTGTGAACAGTTTGTTACCAGCTGAGCTCAGACGTTTTGCTGTACCCTCTTTCCTGAAGCTCTACTAAATCCTTCCCTCCTGAGGACAGCTGCTGTCAGCCAGTATAAAAGCACTTAAAATTTCTTAAAATCACAGACTTTGTGCAGTTCTTCTGCCTCTCGGGTTGTCGCTCAGTGAGGTTTCAGCAAGGACAGCAGCTGCCTGGGGCTGGGAACAACATCTGCAGGAGCAGATTCCCACACCCTGCTGGGATGCTGCGCTGGAGATGTCGCTCTGAGCTGTGACTGAGTCTCTGTCCTTGGAGGTTGGATACCCTTGATGAAGTTCCTTCCATTCCTGTAGCTTTGATAACTCCAAATTCAACACCAGANAAAAAAAAAAAAAGAGAAGTCTCAAATAAAGCCAGCATGGCTGACTGGTGCAGTACCACAATCACTCCTGCAGGAAGAGATACATGCTGCTTTGTGGGGAAAAATGTTCCACATCTGGCTGAAAGTAGACTTTCCTTCTGGCCCTTCCAAAAAGACAGGATATAGAAATACACATTTCTTTTCAAAGTGGAGAGAGATGGCAGGGATTGTTGTGCAGTAATGTTCACAGCCAGCCTGGGGGCTTTTCCCTTTCTTCTTGTAGAAGTGATTTCAAAATAAAAATATGTTGTACAGACAAAGATTTACCCCAGCTATGGAACCGGAACAAAGAGTGCTGGAAACCTTCTAGCAAAGCAAAGGGAAGTTGCAGTAATATTTCTTCTTGCTGTAGATGTAGCCTGTGACCCAATAGATTGCTGTGAAACTTGTTTGTTTTCCATACATCTGTTTCTGGTTAATGTTTGGGCAAATGTCCAGCTCACAACTTTATAAAATTGCTAAAACTTTCTGATCTCACCCTGCTGTCAATTCTGCTGTTGCAGTGTATGACCTGGTCTGAACAAGCTTTCGTTTGACTTTATGGGCATAATTGGTGATTTTTCTTTATTTATAGGTTTAGCTTTTGCTATTCCTATGATGTTAAAAATAGTATTCTGTGGAGAAATAGCTTTTGTAAGTCACAGTGGGGGCAACTGTGACTCCTTTTGTATTCTTCAACTTCCAAAATGCAACAAGCAGTTTTTAAGATTATAGGAAAGAATAAAGCCTACCTTTTCATTAACTCTGTGTCCATTGGTTTGGCCCTAGAGCACCTGGTTAGGAACAAAGGTAGTTCCTAATTTTGGAGAAGTTTGAGCTCTCTGTCCAGAGGTCAGCAGATGTATTTGCAAATAAAAATGCAGTTAAATTAGGTGTCCCATCATGAGGGCAGTCCTGAATCAAGGTCAGAACATTTTTCTTCTTCCTGCAGTTAAGAAGTAGCTACTTTTTCATAGCTTTTGGCAACAAAGCTATGACTGCCTTCCCCTCTTACAGCCAGGCTGTCAATGCAGGTCATACCTGGCTAGCACTGGGTCTAGGAAAAAGCTGAGTTTAGGGATGCTCTTTGCCAGCTGCTTCAATGGAGACAGCTGCCCACGAGCAGAAGGTTTTTTTAGATGAGCTTGGTATTTGCATGACCCATGTTCATGAGGGGGAGGTAATTTTAAACTCCTCTGGAATCTTATAAACATAATTCTCCCTTTGAGCTCCACCTTTACAACTGACCTATGAAAAGGTGAAAGTGAACATTCACGCTGTGCTTAGGAGCACTGTGATTCCTGAGTACAGAGAAAGGGAATACAAGCCAATACTTTTATCCAGGGAAGGAAGATGCTGACAGCACGTTTGCAACATGTTGTTGCACAGAGCTTATAGGATGCAAGGAAATAGCAACCTGGATAGACATGGGCATCAGCCAGCAGCTCCTCCTTTAGCAGGGACCCTTCTGCAGTGCAGTAGGTGTTGGGGGCAAGGGCAGGGATGGATCCTGAATGAAAGCAGAAGCCAGGGACACCCCAGTCCAGCTGCCTGCCCTCTCTTCAGGCTGTCATTTTGCACAGGGAAGACTGGATTGGCTACAAAAGGCCCTTGGTTAGATTTGAAGAACCTGAGCTTTTTGGATGTTTTGTCATAAGCTGTGTATGTGAGACTTTACTGGCCAAACCTTCTGTATTTGTGCTGTGGCAGTTCTGGGCTTCTGCTGTGCCACACACCACACACATTCCAGTTTTCCTGTGCCAGCTCTGCTGGGCTCCAGCACTCCCATGCTCTGTGAGGATTCAGGCTAAAACAAACACTGGATAACGAGCAGGGAGGACACAGAGCCACAGCAAGGCCAAAAAGGGTTTGTGTGCTGGACCCTGGTCTGTGCAGCCTCTTCAGGGTAGGACAGGTTAGACTGAGCCTAACCAGGCACAGACTAGGGCTCTTCTGCCTCCTTGCCTCTTTAGCCAGTGCTGGCCTAGGCTGGCAAACACAGAGGTGAAAGTCAAGCAGCAAATGCAGCCAGTTCTAGGCACTTCTGAAGCATTTCGTTCTTTCTTTTTTACAAAGACTTTTACTGTCTTTGTAGCTCCCTAGATTATGGGTGCAATGACAAAGAGGCAACAGGAGACTTGGCAAGGACACAGGAATTAATCACAACACGTGACTGATCTGATGGACTTCACGTGGGAGGGGTGTGGGGACCTGAGAGCAGCCTCAGTGTCAGGGAAAAAACTGGGGACTGGTGATAAACACAATCCCTTTGAATCATCTCGGGCCTTTGTTGTCTAATATTGCTAATAACAAGGCCTAATAATACAATCTTTGGCCTTGAAAAAGGCTAAGAAATATTTTTCAATAGCCAGCAGCAAACAGTATACAGACCAGACACCAACAATTGCCAAAAAAGGGGAAGAATGGATCTGCTCCCTGATCTAACTGGATTTCTGCATTTTTAATGAATTACTGTCTTGCCAGCTGCTACCTGAGGAAAAGTGGCTGCATATGCCTGAGGTGCCCAGCCTTTCTTTGTGTCTTTATGGAAGAATCATGCTTCAGTAAATTGGATTTTACACACACACAGAGTAAAGATAAGAGCTCACCTGATTATCTAGAAGAGGTTCACATTAGCATTACATCTTGAGAAATACATATACATTTATGTTTATGAAATTCAAACACAAGTATGATTAATGCAACTCTGGTTTCTCTAGAGAGCCAGCTGCTCTGCCTGAGAAACATCAACTTCTCCACACTCTCCTGCTTTGATTTAGGTGAAGATATATCCTCCACTGCTGGACCAGCCCATAGATCCCAGTTCCATGGGGATAATGAGGGGGCTGAGGTGTATTTCCATCTCTCAGAAATGGGAAAACAAAGAAGCTCAGCTTATGGAACCTGAACTGACATAAGCCTGAAATTTTATTTTGTAATCCTTGTTAGTTCTTGTGTATGCAAAACTGATCACTTAAAACAGACCTTGAAATAGCACTTTTCTTTACATGAAATACTCACAAAATGTACAACCTTATTCCCAGTGCCTTTATTTAGTTGCTCAATACCTTCACAAAACACCAATTACTTATTAATCTGGATTTCACCCAACATGGGCCAGGCAGTGTATTACTTTAAAACCTTATTTCATTACCTTAAATCAAATAACTCTGGTTTACATAGTTCATTGTTACTTAGGCATGTTCATGTGGTCTCTCACTGTGTTAGATCAGTGTTAAATGAAGCGTGTGAAGCAGAGCATTTCCAGAGTATTTTTGCCTGATTCCAATTTATAAATATGTGATTTAAATTCAGCCCTCCTATAATTTCTCCAGAGATGATAGAGGAGATAGGAACACTAACATCTGCTTCTGCTCAACTGAGCTTGCTCTTTCCAGTTCTTCCTGTCTTTCTGCTATAGATTTCCCATGCCAAATATCCATCTTTAATGTTGGCACAAAAACAAATCCATGGTTTATCTATCTCAAGGTAAACAAGAGAAAACTCAGCTAATTGCACTCATGGCTGTTACTGACTGCAGAATTGTGGCACTTTCAGAAACATTTCTGTTATCAGGCAGGATTACCTGCTCAGATTGATTCCTTAGACTGAAGTCAGACTGGTCTTCAGCTGAATAATGACATTTGCTGTAAATATGCTAAAAAAGCATGGAATTACAGGTAGATGGATCCAGTGTTGTTGCCTCTTTTCAGCTGGTGGACCTGGACTACTCCCAACAGCAAATTCTTGTAGTAAATATGGTTGTTGTTGTTTTGGAGGGTTAATTAGTTAAATAATTAGTTGTGTTGTGATAGCATTAGTCCCAGCAGAGTCCATCCAACAGGGGGATCCTGTTGCAAAACTTTTCAAACTATGAAAATATTTTTTATTGAAGATTTTTTCTAGACCAAGCCTTGTATTGATATATGATGCAGCAATTAGCTGGCCTATTGTTTTCCTAGGCTGATTATTCTGAAGTATCGGTAGTGTTTGTACCCAGAATTTCTCCAAACACATTTGAAGGAGTTTGTTGCCTTTCTTCAGCTGAGAGAACAACATTTAGGACATGGTTTTCAGGGGAACCATGAGGCGAGGCTGCTCTGAACTAACACTGGGAGCTTCTTCACTTGTTTCTCTACAAGAAAACATATTTTCAAGGAAAGCCTTGCCCTCCAGAAATCAGCTCCCAGAACTGCTCCTGTCATGCTCAGAAGAGGAGGGCTCCAGGCAGGGCTGGGCCATGACTTTGCTCAGGGAGCACACTGAGCACTCTGACTGTCACCAGAGAGAAGGGGCAAGGAGGGGACACTCACAGGCTGAATTTAGAGGGTGACAACAGCTCCTAACCTTGCTCTGCCATTTCCAGTTGTTACTAAGTTGTGCTGCTGGGAATTGGGAGCCATTTCCACTGCAGGGACATTTTTGGGTGGATGATGTGTGGAGTAAGGAGTGAGTACTGAATGAGGTACAGCTGACACAGTGACTGCTGGTCAAGAGTGGGAGTCACCTCAATTATTCCATGACTTGTGTGTAAAGACATTCAGAGAAATGATGCAGACTTTCCAACCTTCCAGTGGAGCCTGTGGGCAAACTGGGTACTGGTTTGCATCTGATCAGCTCCATCTCCAAATGTGCAATAGGGGAGTTATCTTAGGGTATTTCATCACTTGGGCAGCCCACAGGAGAGGGATGGTGGTAGAACTGCAGGATTTTTGGGGGAATTTAATAGTTGGTGTTATGCAGTTCAGATTTGGGGGCTATTTAATGGTACAGAAGTGCAGGGTGAAACTGAGGCCTCATTTTTTCTATTCTGGAAAATGCTTGAGAGGTTTGCTGACTGTGCACCTTGATGAGGAGTTCAGGCTAGATCAACGTCCACCAATTTTCTTGTAGTAAATACAATTGAAAGGTGTTCAGTTTTCGTTTGCTGGTGTTGGGTACAATCATCTTCCATGGTATTTAATAATGTTTTGGACAAGGTGAACAGCAGCAAACAAACCACTTGGGTGACTCAAATCAACAGCTTGTTGAGAGTCAACAGCAAGATAAGTTGCAGCCACTCCTTGATTAAAGGAGGGAAAACATGATAGCCGTAATGATTCATTTTATAGAGGGCAGCTTTTGGGTCAAGTGTGCAAGGAGAAGAAATATTGATGTTGCCTCACTGGCATGGTGTGGTGTTAATAGGGTGTCGGCATTTAGTTAATGCTAAATATTTTATATATGTCAGATGAAAAATGACAGTGGGAACAGACAGGAGGGGACAAGTGGAAAGCTTAGGAGGGTAAAAATCCATCTTTTCCAGGCTGCAGCTGCCAGACATTCAAAAGCTGCTTTTAACAGATCAAGCAAGGAAGAGTCACAGCTGATATTGGTTATTTAAATTTTTATTTGCCGCTAATTTATTCTCATAAAAACACTCTAATCTACTTGGTTTTAGTATTCAGACAGTACAGACTTCTGATATTATCACAAGTGATATTAGAGAAGCAGTACAAACCACGCTACCTTAGCATGTAACCAAGCACAGGTGGAACTCAGCCCACCCACACTTGTAAAAACTAATTAACCTGCTTTCTTAGGCTTTCTAGTTAAAATGCAATACTCAGTTAATGGTTATAGTCACCAAACCATATAAATAAAATCTAACATGGTAAAATGGGAACGGCTGAATGTGCAAGAGTCAAAGTAAAAATTAAATAGGTATTCTGCTAATTAGAGCGATCATCAGTTAACTGCATCTATGTTGTAATTGTCTCTTATAGGTGTGAGGTTTTCCTCTGCATTTCCAGTTAAAGTTCATCACTTTCATACAGTCCAGACTGCTCAGCCAAACGCTGAAACTCCCCTTCTGGTGAGAAAGCTTGTTTCACATCCAGTCCTCTTCCATTAAGTGCCAAATACTTGCTAAAAGTTGGTCGAACCCGTAACTGCTTTGGGGCTGGAAGTGGCTTATTTGCATGTGCTGGAAGAGAGAGAAAAGTACACTTTCAGTGCCTTCCCAGGGTGTAGAGACCATGGTAGAGCAACCCATCGCTTTTTATTTGCAATATAAACCAGCAAACCCTTGGCGAGAATTTAGCAGACAAACCCATATGTCAGACACCAGAGATTTATATTCAACCTCTTGGTCGGTGTCAGGGAAATTGTAGCCTTTAAAAGTGCAAAAGGGCACTCCACAGTGATCTGTACTAAATAAAAGAGCTTTTCTCAGGACAGTTACTTCTTATCTTGGGAATAAATCCTCCCAGCAGTCTGAACTTCATGAGATTAATTGTGAGGGGCTGTTCTGAATGTAAGATGCACTTTCTGTGGCACTGGGACCTGGAACTTACTTGCAACCTCTAGCCTGGCGTGGCACGTGGCCACCCCTGCCCCATTGACAGCAGACACAGTGTACCAGCCAGCATCCTTCTTGCTTGCATTATGGATCAGGAGGCAAATCCTTCCAGTATTGTCATGGAGCAAGCTGAAAAATGAAGGTGTTAGCGCCTAAGTGCTTTGAGGAGGAAGGAGAGAAAGCAGAGTCAGTTTACATGCTGAGGAGCTGACAAAGCCCCAGAACAATTCTTGCAGGGCACTGCACACTGTTCAGATGTGAACATTGTATTTGTGTTAGGGCCACCAGTGATTCACACCTTGGCACTGTGCAGGTGTGCAATGTGTAGCCCCACACTGCACATTTCAGCCCTAAAGCTGTGCTTCTCCATGGGCCCCCATGCTGCTGGCACTCAGGGGAGCCCCTGGGCACAGCTCTCTCCCTCTGTGCCCTCAAAACAAGGCTCTCAGCACTGTGCCTGGCCAGCACATGGGCCTGTGGCCCCTGTGTCACACATGAGGGGCAGATCAGCTCTCCAGCCTGCTGCTTTTAGAGACCAGCCCATTTACATCGGATTTAGCAAATACTGGTTGTTGTTTTCTAGCACACCAATGGCCAGCCATCAGTAGGGTACCTTATTCGGTCTGTATTATATTGTACCATTTCGTTGTTTCTTTTCCAGTAAATCCGAGGTGTTGGGATGGCAGAGATCTGGCATTCAAGTCTGGCTGTGTCTCCTTCAAAAACCTTTTTGCTTTGTGGCTTGAAAATGAAAGTTGGAGGCATGTGATGTTCTTTTGCTAAATTGAAGAAGAGAGATAAAGAGGAGTTACTGGAAGTGTGGAATGCTCATGTCATGCTTGTTTTTTAAGACTTCAGGATGCTAAATTCAGGAGGACACGTGTTCCTCACTGCATCTCCCTAGCCTGCAGGTGGTTCCCATGAGCATAAGGGTGTAGTAAACACAGTCCACTTTAGAAGGAGAGTCAATTAACATATGTTCTCAATCCTGGAAAATTAATAACATTAATTAAATTAAATTCTGAACATCTCACTGTATCTAAATATCCTGATCAAGGTGGCTTGAAGGAATACGGCATCCTAGATGTAGTTATTAAAATAGTCTTGGAACAGGTAAGTTGATTTTATTGTTTGAGCCTGAATATGTGGAGTGCTACCTCTGCTTCTTATTAGTTTAACATCCCAAACACAGGGAGGAAAGCAGTAGATTGCTGAGCCTTTCCCTGTGTGGCCAGGGAATTATCAGCATTCTCAATCTTACCAATTACTTCCACTTTTACTGTGAAAGATGCTTCTCCTGCACGGTTGACAGCCACACATTCGTATGTCCCTGCATCAGCTGATTTGACTGCTTCAAAAATGAATGAGTGGAACCCCTTTTCTGACACTATCATTTTATGGAACTGATCCTGATGAACCATCCTTCCATTCTGGTACCACATCACATCTGGAGTCGGGAGCCCACTAACCTGTGAGGGAGAGGAGAGCAGTGAAGAGTTAAACACCTTTAAGATAATAAAATCCCTCCAATACTACAGGCAGTTTGATGCTGATAGGTGATCAAACCATGTTTCTACTGCAGAACTGTACAGTGTTGCCTAGTTTTGAATGTTAATGTGATATTAATGTACAACAGTACAGAAAGGCTCATGGAGTGCTGTGGAAAGATGAGCTTTTGCTACAAGACAGGAGATGCTGCTCCTGCACCCCCCTGTAGCTCCCTTCTTGTTGGTGGCTTTGATCAGGGCCAAGATGCTCATTGTGGGCTCAGCCTTTGGCTCCCACAGCTGTCACTGTAACAGGGCTGACACCCACAGCTCATAATGGCTCTAGGTATGCTGTCCTGCAGGCAGGCTCCAGCTTCTCCACAGCATTCAGTTTAGGCAACTTGGGGGAAGATGGCTAAAAGCCATGTGTAAGTCTGGCCAGTTTACTGAAGCAAAGAGATTGGCAGTCATTAGGAAAACCCAAGCCTGTGAGGGAGAGCAGGGTCCTTTCTTACCCCAGGGTTGGTACAGCTGCCATGAAGTTTTAGGCCATTCTTGAGTTTTGTTTCCATTTAGGGCATTTCCTTGCTTGTCTCCTCCAGCAAGGGCTCAGTTACCTCGGGGAGGACTCATTAAAGGGAAGTGAGTCCTACACAGACCTCACTGGACGTGTGTCCACTGAAGTAGTGGAGTCCCTGTTCAAAGCACAAGGCTCCCTGCCAAAAAGCCTTTTTCCAGCAGGGCATTAATATTCATTCTTCCCAAGGAGGTCTAGAGACATTCTGTGGTGGTCTATATTTACCACCATTTAGCCTTAATTATAATCTTATGCAGCTGATTCCACTTACATTTTCCAAGGGAAAATGCTGAAATATTTAGCCATCTCCTGTTTCTTGATTTCCATAGCCTGGGGAGACCCTGAACCATCTGCCTTTAGTGCTCTGGCTTATTAAAGTGCAAAGGAACTGCAGAGACCTCCACATCCCACACCCCAAGAGGGAATGGAATGGGAAGGGAGAGGTTGGCATTACTTTGAAGTCGAGCCTGCAGAACCGCCCCTCCTCAATCACCACATCTTCAGGCACTTGTGTAAAACGTGGCTGAAAAAACTTTTCCTGGATTGAGTCATGTCCACGGTCATCACCTCTTGAGGATGGTCTGCTCCTGAAAATGAGACAGGAACAGTTAATTGTGTAAAAGCTACTTGGCACAAGTGACATCAAAGCTCTGATTGCAGTGGGAGTCCCTTAACACATTTAGGAATCCAACACTATAGTTCTGGTTGGTTTTTCAGCTGTAAGTCATAACTTTTGATCAGCCACTTTTTCTGCTCAAGCTGTTCAATCCAACACAGAAGCATAACCTTCATTTTGGTCTAATATCCAAAAGAATTGACAAGAGAAATTTGGCTGCGTTTTATTTTCATAATTTATTTTCGTTTAAATATTTATATTTCTTTGACTAGAAATTAATCTTCCAGAATACAAATAATATTTTCCCAAGGTGCATGGAGTTTTTAAACCACTAATGTTATGCTTAGAATTCACTGGATTAAGACAATAGACATCATCACCCATCCACAAGTGGTCACTCTAAAGGGAGTGAATTTAGTAATTACTACTTTAGCAAACATGATAAGTAGTGAGATTAAACCAACATTGTCTAGAAATGTTTGAAATAAGATCCGAAGAATAGCACAGCACAAGCTTTTGCTTTACCTTACATGTGTTGTAGGAACCTGCAGCCTGATGTTTTCTGCATTCTGATGCTTGGGAAGAGAAAGAGGAGATGTGAGTTCACTTAGAAAGATTCATCTGTAGACTGAATGAAAAGCCATTTTAAGTTCATATCCTGACTGCTACTTAAAAACAAAATTAATCTACTTCAGAAGTCATTGAGGAACTTGCTTGAGGACCTGACACACTCTGTGTTCACCATAGGCTTTGCCATGGCAGAACTTCTCATTGCTGCCCAGGTGATGGGTGCAGCAGCTATGTCTGGCACACAAAGTTTTCTGCCAGCCCATAACCTTTGTTAGAGAGGAGCAGGACTCCTGGCAAAATCTAAACTGAGAGCTGAGTACAGAGTGTCCTTCCCTACAGCAGGAATAGAAGTGGAATCGCTGGCAAGAGCCTTGTATTGTGCCCACTTAAATATGGTACCGACAGCGATGGACACATGCTGAGCTGGAAAATACTTTTCTTTCTAGATCAC
Organism: Toxostoma redivivum; assembly: GCA_013397375.1. NCBI lineage: Eukaryota > Metazoa > Chordata > Aves > Passeriformes > Mimidae > Toxostoma > Toxostoma redivivum. The sequence goes on along the minus strand of VXBI01006317.1, from coordinate 135,269 downwards.
AGCACCAGCTAAGCTCGTTGACAACTCTGCAATCACATGACTAAATCTGCTAAAGTACCCAGGATTGATTCCTGTTAGGAGCTTGGATGCTTGGAAAATGCGACAGAGTTTGGTGCCAGCGACTCATTTTAGCAGTGGAGTCAGAGAGAGCAAGTGCTGCATGGAAATTTCTGGAGTGTTTGCATTGAGCCATTCCAGTGTTTGGTTCTGTGCTCTGCCGTCCAGTCCTGTGGAACATTTAAGCCTGGGTTTAAACTTCAGTCAGGGAGGCAGTTTTAAATTCAGGGGAAATATTACATGAATTAGGGTTTTGCTGGGCTGACTTCAATGTGGAGTGCAAAGGCAATTGCCTGCATCTGCTCATTTACACAAGTTCTGTACAGTTAGTACTTGTCCTGTGAAATGATGCTGTAGTGATGAAGTTGCTGATGATTCTAATGACCTGTTACATGGACTGAGTTAAGCTCCTGAGGAATAAGGAGGCTGAATGAATCAGTGACTTCAATATGTAAAAATAAGATTGAACAATGGAAGTAAGATTTTCCAAATATAAACCAATCTCCGCTTCCAATGTTCTTTTTTTAAAGCAGCATTTCACACATGCTGAAAAGTTGTCAGTCATTCTGTTTTGACTGAATATTTCCTTGTTCTTTGCAAAAGATGAGTCTTCCCTTGCTCTCTGACATTCATAATTTTCCCTTCTTTCCTGCTCTTGCCCGGTGATTGCTGGGGAGAAATAGCTCAAATTGTGAATCCCTCCTTTGCTGTGATCTTAAGTGTCTGTTCCATGCAGGAGTTTTGCTGAGGGCACTTTGGCAGGTCCTGGCCCTCTGCTGCTTGCAGCAGGAGGGGTGTTCTCTTTCCTGCACAGGTACCCTGTGCCATACCATGGACATTGCCACTAATTTTGAGCACAAAAGTGCCAAAGAAAGCTTCTAACTGGCCTGAATAACCAACAAATCGTGCAAGTCTCCAACTAAAACACTGTGCAAAATGCCAGTAGTGATAGATTCTTGTCTATCAGCATGTGGGCTGCTAAAATAACTGCTTTGCATTCTCTTAATGGTTGCAGCCCCCTGGAAGGGCTAAAAACCCAACCAATCCCAGCCTAAGGCCATGACCTCCTGAAGTCAATGTCACTTATTCTGAACAGTGACAGGTGTAAATTTTGTTGTCCTGGCCAAGCCTGCCCTCAGGCTGTTGGGAGTGGGTACCTGGCTCCCTCATGGTGCTGCTCCCTGTCTGTCACAGGCACTGGGTACTGTGCTGTGCAGCAGCTGTTGGAATTCCTCCTGAAGAGGTCAATCCTACAGATCAGGCACAGCAAGGGAATGGTGCTTAAATTCTCCCCCTCTGCCATCACCCTGTGAAAACACCAAACCCCTGCCACGGAGAGCTCTGCCTTTGAGAGCCATCCCCTCACCTGCACTGGTACCAAACAAACCCCATCTCTGCCCTGCCCAGGCACAAGCAGGCCTCAGCACAATCACAGGAAACCCTTGCTCTGGAGACAGGTCCCCAGTTACCTGTGCATTCTGCATGTTCTCTTCTCCCTGAGTGTCCAGCACAGAGGCAGCATTTGCTGGTCCGAGCAGCCTGCGAGCCATTCTTTCTTCATAAGTCAATCGCTGAAAGCAGGGTGGAGAGGAATTCTAGTCAGAAGTCCATTTACTATTTCAGATCAGCTTGTTGAGAGCACATTAATATGCCACAAATTCAGGATGTTGTCAATGGAAGCAGGAGATGACCAGAAGCCCCACGTCTGGCCCAGAGGGCTTGCAGTCTGTGATGCCAACTGAAGTCAGCCTCAATATATACAGCACTGAAATGCATAAAAGATTAAACTGCCTGTTCATCAAAGCCTCCCTAATGCCATCTGTGGCCTTCCACTCCTCCTCTTTCTCTGCTGGGATTATTTATGGGTAGCTGATGGCATCATCCTCAGAAGCCAGAGTAAGTCCCAGGGTACCTTTCTGTTAGGGCTGGGAAAACTTCCCAAACCATTCAGCTGTGGAGCTAGAGGCATGATGGATGCTCCCAAAAAAGCAAGAGCCACACCAGAAGCAGGCACAGCCAGAGGGGAGCACCACTGCCCCTGAAAGCACTGGGGAGGTTTATGCCAGCACCTCTTCAGGGAGAAATGCTGTGAGCTGTCCAGGGAAGAGGCAAGGACACATTTCAGGTATGACACTGTAAGTTCCTACAATCTGGATGTGGCACATAGGGATAAAAATGAGCAGATTTAATTTCAAGCTCTATCAGTTGGGTTACTTTAGAAAAGTATGTTACTGCCCTGAGCACCAGAACACCTGACACTTCACTGCCCACAAAGTTCAGCTCAGGTTTGGATTTTATGACACGAGGACAAGCTCTGACTGAATTTCTACTCTGTAGAGAAACATATGTCTACTGCTGGGTGGGGAAAGGTTTGGGAGCCTTGTGGGACTTTTCTTTAGAAGAGAGCACAAGACCTTTAGCAAAACCTGTGAGAGCTGAATATCCCTGAGGGCCTTACATGTGTATCAAGTGTGGCTGAGATTGGCCAGTTGGCTCAGACACTGTTGGAGGACAAGAGGAGGAGGACACACTGGTGATTGCATAAGCCTTATTTTTAGTCTGGCTTCCTATGGGAAGAAAAGCTGACTTGCTATGACAAGCTTTCTTACAGCACATAGGACATTTTTGTTTAGGGGCATACTCAGTCAGATTTGACCTATTTGTTTGTCCATTCAGTATTTAAAATTACATGTATGACACAAACTTGTTCTCACTGATGATCATGAAAATATTCCTTTCTACTTCAGGGGAAAGAGGATGGAAACTTTAAACACCAGCCAGCAGAGAGGTTCCCACATAAGAAACCTGCCTGCCCTAACTTGCTGCAGTGGGCTTCCCTACCAGTAGCAAATTTTTCTCTCAGATTTTGATTTCTTGGTAAAGGGGATTCCATTGTGAACCTCTGCAGAATAAATAAATAAATAAATACTGAGACTAAGAGGCCTTCTTATAGGAGACAGGCTTTATGGTAAAAGCTCATATAATTTCTTTCATTTATTGTTGTTCATATAAAAGAAGAAATTTACCCCATTTGGTGGTGGTCAGTCCCTAGATTGAACTTTCAAATATTCCAATTTTTCATCAGGTTCTAATAATTTTGAGATGTTTATTAATCCCAGTGTTGAAAACCAGGTTGTAGTCATGTATAGAGAGCTGAGGCATTCTCCTTGGATTTTTAATTTTCAGTGGATGTGGTGTTCAACGGGATCCCCATAGGAGAGTTCAAATTTGTGCCACAGCTCTAAACATGCTCCTTTTTGTTTCACAGTGAAAGAATATTCCGGTCATAAATGGCTTTTGCTCCCATAGGCTCTGTTAAGGTTCTGAGTAAAGGTTCTTGGGCAGTGCTGCTCCTTCATTTCCCTCTGCTTTTAGCTCAGTTTGGAGGCTCCAGCCTCTGGGGTAGTAGAAGCAGTCTCTGCAGCCCTGCTTGCACTACTGAGAGTTCTTTAATCCCTTACCTGGTTGCCGTTCTGGAGAAGGCTGTCTTTGCATCGGAGTTTCTTTTCCAAGTCCTGAATGAGGGCCTCTTTTGTCCCTCGAATTTCTTGGTCTGATGTCTTCTGCATAGAGTTGATGCTGGATTGTTTGTTGTACGTGGGCTGTGAGTAACTACTCATGCAAGAATAGAAAACAAAGTTATTCCCATAGGTGTGCTGGATTATTTGCTACAGCTTCACAGAATGCACATGAAAATGTGAGCCTGCTTCCTAAAAACTATGGTTCAAGTGACCCCACAAAGCATTTGGGAGGTGAACAGGCCAAGTTGGGTAATTGAGTATCAAAACCTTAAAGGGAAGAAGCATCATGGTGCAGCCAAGTCACCGAGTGTCCTCTCACAATACTCATTCAGCATCCCTACATCCTGCAGTGCCCCCTCACAGCCTGACCCTGCAATCCATGGCCACAATCAGCTCCTGGAGCTGGGTACTACATTTGATTCCGAAAGATGCCAGGAAAAGTGGAGCATCAATCAGCAGGGATTGCAAAGGTCTGCTGGAGGTCACAGCCCTCTGTGCTGACAGACTCTAACCTGGTTTGTGACCTGCAGTGGGGTCTTCTATGCTGCACTTATGTTCAGAAATTATTTCTGTTCCAAATCCTCTTCCTCCTGTTGCTTGGGAATTTTTTCTGCTGACTAGACTAAAGTAGAAGGGTTATAATTCCAGAATACTCCCAGCACTGCTTGGACTTCATAACTTAATGCAAGTTATAACTTGAAAACTTTAGTGATTTACCCAACAGATGAAGACATCCCATGTCCCTGTTTGCCCATTAGTAGCGTGATTGGGAAAATAATTCCTCAACTCACTGCATGTTGCATTTAAGAGCAGCTGATATGAAGAGCATAGTTGGCACCCAAACCCTTTGCTATGGAAACAAACAGCCCCACAAATACAAAAACAAGCCCCAGCAGTCACTCCACCTGTGTCCCAAACCCCCCACACTCCTGCAGGACTTCAGGAAACACTCCCCAGTTAACCCACCCCATCTTACCGTTCCCCTTCCCTCTGTGCTGTGATTCAGAAAACAGACAGAAATATTCTGATTTCCTGAATGCAAACTGACACTTAGATCAGCATTTTATATCCTGCCCCTATCAACTTTCCAATATCTCACTTTGTGCATATTTCACCCTGACTTTCCCCAGGACCTCCAGCTGATATTGGCAGGAATACAAGTTGGTGAGAAGGCAAGGCCCAGCTCCCTTTGAGATCTTACTGACCTTGGAAGATATTTGGATTGCAGCCCAAAGGCAAAATTATTTAATACATATTCAGGAAAGAATTTAGTCTTTGGTCTAAAGGGGTAAAATTTTCAAGAGGCTGCCTTTCTTTTTACATATATGATTAATAAGAGGGGTATTATAGGTGAGTTTAGATCCACATCATGATGTAGAACCTGAAAATATTACTGAGATTTACTAGGACTTTCTAAGTTGTTTATGTGTGGGGAATGCTACTGCCTTCCCCCAGTCTTCCTGTTCATAAGCCATGTTTTTGGAAAGAAATTAATTTGAGATGGGTGCCTGCCTTCTGGTCTAAATAACGTTAAGAGATTTCTGTCAAATCAAACTAAACAATTCAAACCAGCTCCAGAAAACTCACCCAGCAGCCTGTGACCTGCCCACTGTGCAGTTTAACTCCCACACAAGGGCAAGCACTCAGCCTTCTAACCTGACTCACGCAGAGCTCTGCCTTGAGCACCAGCAGTCAGTGGGAGCTGTGCCATTGGCTTCAGGCAGCCTGGGGCTTTACCAGGGCATTGGGGTTGGGATGGTCAGCGCTGGGGACAGCCAGAGGGAAGCAGGGCAGGTTAGAAGCCTGTGTGTACTTACTGAGGTTCCATGGGAGAAGGAGCTGGGCTGTTATAGTCGGGCTGCGAGGGGAGCACGGAGCACAGGAAGGCTGCGGGGGATTGGTTAGGCATGGGCAGAAGCCTCTGCCCAGATGATGAGCTAGCAGGAGACTGTGCAGATGCAGGTGTGATGGGATATGTGGATTCCTTAGGGGCACTGCAGGACGGCGAGGAGAGCGTGATTGAGGAGCTCAGCGATGACGAGGAGGAGAATTTCTGCCCGCTGGGGTTACGAGGCTGTATGAGGATGGAGGACTGTTTGATTTCTCTGCTTGACTCTGTGGAGGCTGCAGGTCCTGGAAGCTGCTGTTGCCCTTGACACACATTCTTAGACTGGATAAAGTGTTTTGGACGTTCGTAGTTAAACATGGTTGGTTGGCACATAGAGGAAACGGATGGGAGATTAGGGACACTCATAGGAGAGGTTTCACGGCTGTCCTGGGTTTTTGTTGGTGATAATTGGCTTTGGATAGGTGGCTGGTAAAAGCTAGGTGGTAGGCCACAAAAGTTTTCTTGGCTGGGCTCCTGGATAGAATGGAGCCCTTGCCTTGCAGAATAGAGGCTTTCTTGGAGTGGGTTTTCCCTTGAGGAAGACAATACAGATAAAATAAATTGTATGTCACAGGCTGAATCACAAAAATACTGTGTTCTGAGCACTCATTGGCAATCCAAACACTATGAAGTTAAAGTTCAACTAAATTAAAGCTTGACCTTAAAATAAAGTTTTAGGATTTGTTAGAACTGTCCCACAACTGTATGAATATTTTGGGTTACAATAACAAGTCACATAGTCTGTCTGGCTCAGGTGCAAAGGTCACCATGATTGTCTTATATGCCAGAGCCCAGTAAATTCTAAAGGAAACAGCAATTGGTTAAAAACCTGCCTAAGTCTGCAGATAAACACAGACACTACTGCTAAGCCAGTAATTTCCCATGTATCATCTTAACTAAAGATCCCTGGATCCTGCTGTTTTGTGCCCTGTCAAAATGCTAAATGTACTATTCCCCAGAACCAGCTATCTGTGCCAAGAAATTCCTCATACCATAGGGCAGCACAAAAGTTTCATTTTCTTTCGAGTCTAAAATGAAACTTTTGAAACCAAATCTCCTGATTTCTTCTCTAATGGATTTTAATTCAGAGCTTCTAATATCCAACTGAGATTTGGAATTAGAATACCAAGGACTGTGTGTCTCTGTTTGAGGTGATTTCTTGATATTTTCTGTTAAGGCTGCTAATTGCCAGAATGACATGAGCTGCAAGATAGGGTAGAGCAAGCTGAGCTGCTCAGTCTCCTGCATTTATTCTGCAGGTGTTTGATATTTAAACCTGAGCTTTCCATCCACTCAAAACCAGGAAAAGTTTCAATGAGCAAGCTTTTTAAAATGGACAAACGACTTCAGCTCCAGAATAAATAAATAATCCCCCAAAATAAACATAAAGCCACTAATTTTAATTCTAAAAGAAACAAAAACAAAAAACAAACCACAAAAAAAAAATCGAGAATGAGAGAATATAAATCGCTACAGTTACATGTGCTGGAAAAAATTGCAATCTTGCCCTACTGAGATCAGCTGTTTCACTGCTATATATACCCAGTATATTGTATTCCTGTCTTTGGAGAGCCTGGAGAAGGGCTCCACGAGGTCATAAATTCTCATGGGGGGAGATAACTGGAGACGTTGCTCTGATACTGAAGACTCAAGGCTTTCATTTCCTAAAGGTAATCGTCAATATTAGTTGTGAATTAGCTGTAAGTAAACAGAGGCCTCATAGTAAAAATTACCTAACTTTTCCCTTGTCATACTCTTGAAATTTGACGCTGGCTCAAATTTTTGGAGTGTGTCCACACTATGTCCTCATTCACTGGTGCAGAAAGCTCGTTAAGTCTTGTTTTTATCCCATTTTTCTATCACTACCTGTGCACGGATTTGCACATTCACTGTATCACAGGCTGAGGACAGCAACCAGCGTTTACTTTGTTTTCTAGACCACTGCACTTAACCAAGCTCTGATGCACAGCGTCACTTCTCACAAGGGATAAGCCATGTTTCCCTCAAATCATTCCACCTTGATTTGGGAGGGAAAAAAATAAATCCGAGGAGACATTTGACCGTACAAGATGAAAACAGTAAGTAACAACAGGGACAGCTTGCTTGTTTAAAAACAATGCCGCGTTTTTGGCTGTGTGGCCGCCCACGCTCCCTCTGACACCGCCGCACCCCAAAGGTGCGGCTTCACCTCAGCATTCCCAGCAGTCCCTCAGCCACATCCCCAAGCAGTGAAAAGTGACGTGCAAAAAGCCCAGACAAGCACCTTACCTACAGCCTAGGAGCTGCCACCCGGGCCCTGGCCGGTATTTTGGGAGGGACGGTCATTCACTGGCCCGGGCTGTCATAGCCGCCCTCTGCGCGGCGGAACGAGCCCGGAGCTTTAATGTGCTGCCAGCGGTGACACCGCGGGCCCTGCCTGTCCCCGGCCCCGCCGCTGTCACAATAAGAGTCTCGCAGCCCGGACACTGCCAGGGCCGGAGCCGGGGCTTGGGCCGGAGCCCGCGGGCAGCGCTGCGAGCGCCCGGCGCTCGGAGCCGCGGCTGCCGCTGCTTTGGACCGGCCGGCCCGGTTCTGTCCCGGCTCTATTCCGGCTTTTTCCCGGTTCTGTCCCGGCCCTGTCCCCGCTCTGTCCCGGCCCCGGAGCGCTGGGGTGGCGGCGGGCACAGCCCCAGCCCCGGTCCCGTCTCAGCGCTGCCGCTCCCGGCGGCGCCCCTGGCTCAGCACAAGGGGGACAGCTGAAGAAGCCGCCAGCTTTTGGACAGAAACGGAGGAGTTCTGCTCATGGCACCGACAGGGCGCAGCAAGGACCGCTGCAACATGCTTGACCATCCCTTAATCCCACTTTGTTATCCCAAGGAAATTCTTGCCCAGAGAAGCTGACTGACCCATACCTGTTGTTCTAGGCCACGTTGGACGGAGCCCTGAGCAGCCTGGTCTAGTGAAAGGTGTTCCTGCCTATGGCAGAACAATGGTCATCTCTAAGGTCCTTTCCAACCCAAACCAATCTGTGGTTCTAAATTGCTTGTTTAATTCATTTACTAATTGTTTGTAGCTAATTGCCTCCGTAGTGATAAAACTCTGGTACTGATTTTAAGGCTGCGTGCACTTGAAGGCAACAGATACCCGAGAGCCAGGTTTAAACGTGATTTCAATCCCCGCTCCCTCCGTGGCGATGCTCGCTCCGCTCCTGCACGGAGCTCGGCCGGGGCAGGGGCACTGCTCACCGATGTGTCTGACAGTCAGAAACGGAGCCACTAAACTAGCCTTGTGGAAAGAATATGATAAAAAGATGGCAAATATTAATATTTTGCTGTTTGTGTTTGCTATCACAGCTGTTTACAGGGATGAAAACATGCAGATGTGGCGTTTTCACCAGAAGAGCAGCAGATCCTGCTGGCAGGTTAGGTGATTCGTATGCCTTTAATCACCAGCTCCAATGCCTAACTACCTCTTAAATTAACATTATAGTGTTTAAAATGTCTTAATTATACTTCGGAAACCCTCACCTATTGTTTAAAAACACGCCAAACCCGAAAGCACCGCAGCTGGGCTGCGTGTGGGCTCTCAGCTGCCTCGCATGCCCCTTCTCTGTGCCCGTGAGTCTGTCAGCACAGCGACCTTCCAGAGGTTAATCCACCTCTAGTGTTTGTATTTAAACATCGCTCCATCGTTTGTGAACTAAAACTACAGAGCAGGCGTTAATTGAGTGCTAATTTATATAAATTCCTCGTGTGAAAGTGATTAAGGGAGTGAATTCGTCCCTAGCTGTCGGAGAGGTTGCTTGCTTTTTACATTGAGGGAAAAAAAAAGAAAAAAGTAAAATAATTTAAAAAGGTACCTGGATCATTCCCTGCAGGAAGCTGTGAGCACGGTAAAGGTCAGGCTCCGTGCTCAGACAGGCTCCCTGGCTTCCCACCAACATTAACTTAGCACCAAAGTCGGCTGGTTAAGGACAGTTTTATACACTTAAAAGACTGGACACAACCAGGACAGCTTGTGTGAAAGAGAAGGAACAGAAAAACGTGACATCCAGAAGGTAGGAAAAAAGGTGAAAGAACTGGAAGCTGAACTGATGAAGGCAGAGGAATAAATCTCATCTCTTGTGCCAAGTAACTTAATAGTGCTGTGACTAGCTCTGCGAGGTGTCAAAAATCAACTTTTCTGTCTTGCTTCAGTTTACTCTCTAAGAATCGTGCCCTGCTGTTTCTGGTTGGGTTCTTCCTCCTCATTGCTTGAGTCATATAGCAAAAAATGTCTAGAAAAAGAGTTAAGGATCCGTTGCTTATTAATTAAGATATTTAAAAGCTACCTAAAATACCTGGCAGTATATTAGTGCCTGAAGCCTCTTCTTTTTCTTGGATTGAGTTTCTTTAATAAAATTAATAATCAAAAATGGTTTTATTTTATTTTATTTATTTATTTTATGCTTCTTTAAGGCTGTCGAGGACACCGTAAGCTGCAGGTGTAAAGGGCTCAGAAAAGAGTAGCTGGCAGTGACAGTCTTGTTGAATTGCATTTTCTAGCTTTTGTGGAGTGCCTGTTGCTAGGCAATAATTGGGAGAATATGGATTCAAGGATTTAATTCATTTTATAGTTATTCCCAGTAATGGTTTTGGTCTGTCATCACTGCCTTTGGTAATACAATTGCAACCACATACGCTGCATGAGGGAATTATACACTAAATCTGACTAACAAGACAATTATTTTACAGCCAACCATTAGCCATGATTGCTGAGTTTGAGGTAACAACAATATTCACAATGCTGAGTCACATTCATAATGATGTTTTGAAGCACCTGGCAGTATGTATGTAGGATTTAAAGGTATTTAAATTCTCATAGATGGTTATCTTGAAATTTTGATGCTTTCTCTCTGTATTTTGAGATGCGTCCCAAGTCTGGACTAGTTAATGTTTTTGTTTTCATTTATTCATATATATATACACACACACATATGTAACCTACATTTCAAAAAGCTATTCCATAGCTGATTTTGGTGGTACGGTAAATCCCTTTATATATTAGAGTCTGCTTTGAGTCTGAGCTAATTTCCTTGGAGTGAGCCAAAAGTAACTCTCCTGCATGGAGACATCTATATTGAAACATGATCTCTCCCATGGTAAAATTTGAAGGAAGGTGTTCAGAATTGTTAAAATAACTGGTTTAGTTAAAATGGCTGAATACATCCAAAAATAATCTCTAAGCCAGGGAGTACTTTCTGTCAGGGACAGGCATTTCCACAGTCTGTAACAGGATCACTGCAGCTGCAGGCTGGCACTCAGCTGGGAGAGCAGGCACACGTCTGCCTCCTCCAAGCACTCAGTGTCAATAACACGACTGAGGGAATCCTCTGCTGGATTGAACTGTCCATTATTATGTCTATAAACCCCTGAGAAACCTTCCAGAAATGGGGATGACATCAGCAATATATGCATTCTAACCTGTTTGTTTTCTCTGGGGCAATCAAACAGGATAACTGATAATGCAGTAAGTCTACAGCAATTTGGGAGCTGCATTTGGGATGGAAATTGGATCAAGTCTTGATATAAAATAGAATACTTTATTACTGGGGGAGAATCTCCATCTCCTGAGCTGGGAGTGTCCCTCCCATGGCATGGGACAGTTTTCCTTCTATCCAGTGGGTCACTGGTTCAGTGCTTTTCCTCCACAGAGTGCTTTGCAGGTCCTGTCTGCACCACACTTACAGGATCTTGAGTTTTATTGTTGTCTTTCAGAACAGGAAAGAGAAACATGAGGTGATGCCACTTGGCCGAGGCCACCAAGGAAAGTGGTGGCAACAGAATTGTACCTTGAGATTTCCCAGGTACTGTGATCTTTGCCTTATGCTCTGCTGTGGAGCCCATGGTCTCCTAGAAGACAATTATTTGGGGTGATGCTTTTAAGTTACCCACAGATAGGCACTCCTGCAAATGACATCAGGCACTTCCCTGATGCTTTAGGTGGTTACACACTTGGTCAAATGGAGCCTGTGCTGTCACCTGCCAGGCTGGTGCTGACATTGTCATTGTCACCCAGGCAAACAGCTCAGGCTACTGCACGTGCCTGATCCCTGCCAGGGCAAGCGACACTGGAGTGTGCAGCTGGGATCACTGGACAGTTCATACCTTAGGTGTTGTAAAAAGCTGACCCAGGGATGTGATTTTCTCTCTGTCTTACCGGAGAGGAGAAGCCCGAGGTGAATTTTCATAAGCTCCATGGAAGTCCTCAGCCTGGCTCTTGGAGTTCTGCCCAAAGCTTGTGGCTGCTGCTCGAGTGCCCAGCCTGGGGCTCTCTGGGCTGTAGGAGGGCAGAGCAGCTGCCCCACGGTCCTTGGCTCCTGCTTGGCTGCTCCTGGGGAAGGAGGATTTCTTCATGGTGACCTGCACAGCTGGCCTGGGGGCAGCACCTCCAAAACTTTCCAGCTCTTTAGCTCCTGGAAGGAGAATTGTCCCCACATCAGGTAGGAAGCAGTGGTGGCTCACCAGTACAGCACTGCAATAACAGGGCATGGGAAACTAGAATGTCTGAGCAGGTGGATGAAGCTCATTCTGCTCTGCACAGACTGAAACCTGTACAGCTGCATGAGCCAAACCTGACTCCTGGCCAGGGCTGGTGAGCTCTGAGTGCATGCCAGGTGCTGTTCTGGTTGCAGGTGGCTTCCAGCACAAGCCAGACAGGTCAGAGGGAACAATAACAAAGGTATAGACACAGCCAATGTGTTGGGCCAAGATGGAATCCCTGGAGGGATGAAGCTTAAGGATGAGACTCTTCTGAGAGAAGGAACAGCATCTCCACCTTGTCATCCTTGACCCAGGAAGAAGAGGGACCAAAAGCACAAACATAGAACAACTTGCATCCAGCTTTGAGAGGTACCCAAGCAGTCTACATTTTTTAGGGCATTTCTCTTGTCTTGAGCCTACAAAATTGTTTGGGTCTGGCTTCTGCTTGGGAAAATCTGTAATTCTGCCTGATGTTGAGCAGCAGCAAATTCTTTTGTGCTTAGTTGCTCAACACAGAAATCCATGTGCTTACCTGGGGAAACAGAGAGATGTGCACTGGATGCTGCAGAGCCAAATTCATTCTCAGCAACACATTTAAATATTCCAGAGTCTTCTGGAAAAGCTTCTGTAATAACCAGAGTGCAGACTTCCTCTGAAATAAGAGATTCAAGCATGATGTTGTACCACAAGAGGCAAATGTTAACCTGTAGGAACTGCTCTTTACAGGACTTTTTACTTAGTGATGGGGATTGACACTAATAAGGTGCAAAAAAGTGATCTAGAGGGCACAGGAAGTCAAGGGGTTTAAAAGGAGCAAGATTAAAGAAGACTCTTCCTGTGACATTAATAAAACAAAGCACATTTTTTGTAGTGGGTATTTTGTTTGTTCGTCTATGTTTGGTTTTTGGTGGTCTTGTTTTGTTCGTTTTTTCTGTTTGGGTTTTTTGGGCTTTTTGCTAAATTCTGTATTTTCTTGCACAGGTTTAAAATATTATAGGTCAGAATGTTTGATATGCTTTCTCTTAACACAGGGAGATCTCTTACCCAAACTGTTACTCTTCATTGGCTGAATGTAAAAAGATTGATACCTTTTTCCAAGTATTGTGAAAAAAAAATCAAGGCTTTTCAGGTGCTTGCAGCAAAATTAAGAATTTGAAAGCTCTTGGCCTGACTCACTATTCTGGCTACCTCTGGACATTATTGTTTTATTTTGGATGAGGTTGGAAGTACTGAGTGTGGTGAGGAGTCTAACAAAAAATGACAGTGTACTTACCAGGAACTGCTGATGAACAAGCCTCTGCTCAAGATAAGAGAGACAGAATTTAAATTAGCATAATGTCAAAATGACAAAAAACCCAAACCCTTCAGCCCCCACTTCCCTTTCCTAGCACTTGTCACCCTGGATATAAGGAAACCATCTCCCTTTCTGTCCATCACAAGGAATAGCATCTGGATAGGGAAAGCTCAGCCGTGGCTAGGGAACCTGGTGGTGCAAACACCTCTCCACTGAGGTCATACACAAAGAGCTCCACTCAGGTGATACACAAAGAGCTCTACTGACTTTGGAGTTGGTTGCTGTGGGTTTGGCCCTCTGGAGCTCTGACCTCAAGCCTGGGAGTATAGGATATTGTTTGAAATGAGGTTATGCTTTTTTTCCCAAGTTCATCAGTAGTTCTAGTATATGGTGACAATGCTTCCATGGTTCATAGGGCTGTCATTAATAACTAACAGCCTGGAATCTCCCCCCTTGTGCCTGACCCACTCCTGCACTGCCAGAGGAAGTGAAGACTGTGCAGCAGCCTGTGACTTCAGGTCATCTGATACTTTAATTTAACTCTGCTTCTATGAATGATCTCCTGATTTTTATAGCCCTTCTCATCCCTGTCTTACCCCTGTCCCAGTAAAATATCTGTACATCCAACAGGTGCAGCAACACCTACTTTTCCGCAGGATTCGGAAATCGGCAGAATCCATGATCTGATCATATTCCCTGTACCAGTGAACCTGCAGGGTGGGTGTGGAGTGAATCCGACACTCAAATACCACCAACTGGCCCTTGGTAGCTCTTATGTTTTGTAGACCCTGGAGAAGAAAAAATTTGTGTTAAATACCTGATCTGAGCATTTCCCATTGAAGCATTTATTAGGAAATGATACACCCTTCAGTGAGGGAGATGGTCTTGCTTGTATTTTCATTTTACTTACAATAGTTGTCTGAATTTTAAATGCATTTGCAGTGGGTTGTAAGTGAAAGTTTTTTCACCAGAAGACCAACACTCATTAAAGCCTTGCTTGTGCATTTGAATAAAGATACAAATGCAGGAAAAACATCTATTCCACTGGATGCAACATAATAAGGGTGGTTACAATATGAAGTTTCCACTCCAGCCTCCTTTGCAGGAAATAAATGAGACAAATTCCTAAGTGGTTCTGTCTGTCTGGATCATTTACCAATTAAGATGTTAGTTTGATAGCATCACTAACGAAGTATGCCAGCCTTTTTGAATTGTAAATGAACCAATGTTCCAGCCCAGAAATATTTTCTGATGGAAAAAATGCAAAATATAATGCTGGTAGTTGCAGGATGGGTTGTGTTGTTCAGACAACTTATGCTCTTTACCTTTGTAAACACAGGTGTGGTTCCATAGGCAGATCCAGCCAGGCTCAGCGAGGGACTCTGCATCTAGATGGCAAATAAAAGAGATTTTCCTAGATGGAATTTTTCACATGCAGAAACCTGGCTGTGTTGCTGGCACTTTATTTTGAAGGAGAAGAAGATTCAGAGTGTTTTATCTGTTGGCCATGTTTTGGGCTAGTAAATAGCCCATGGAGAGCCTCTTCCACTCAGGTGTTTCAAGAGGAAACAACTCCCTGTCCTGCAGACACCAAGTTAGTGGGAAGAGGAGCTAATAACCAGTAAATGTTTCTCAGAGCTTTAAGCCAATTACTTGCTCGTATCTTGCAGCCACTGTGTAAGATCAGGGCTGCTGCCAGTAGCTGTCCCTCTCCTTCCACAGAGATCCTGACCCAGTTTATCTGATCCCAGGTCTGGCACTTCCTGGCTTGTGTCGTGAGTGTGGTTGCTACAGTGAGGCTGAGCACAGAGAAATGTGCATAATTTTTCTATTCTGTCCTGACATCCTCTGTTAGAGCTCAGCTGTCATAGATGTTTCAGTAAGGCCTCTGATTAAGCAAGAAAAACAGTTCTGAGATGATCAAATATTTGCAGTGCAAGATATGTCCTTGTTCCATGGTGAAGGGTTGTTGTGCACTCATCTCTGTCTCACTTAGCTTTGGAACCATGTGTCTTGCACATGAATGTGCAACTGAAGTGCTTGGGTTTGTTTTGCTGCTACATTGGCCTTTTTTAATAATGTTATCTTTGAAATAACCCATGTTCTCATCTCTTTCCCTCTCAGCCTGGGTTAAGATGTGAATCTGTCTCTGGGTGTTCTGACTTCTCCAGCTCTTGGCCACATAGGTGCTCTAAAGCAGCTCTCTGTTTTGAACTGAATCTTTGAAATACAACTGTGACAGCCCCTTGGGCATTTCCAGCCCTGTCACCTGCTCCCTCAGTTCTTGGCAGCTCTGACTAGGAAATGTTCCAAGCCAGAAAGCCCTTTTTAAGAGCTTAGGGTCCAGACCTTGATATTCATGCTGACACTTGCTGAAGATGAGCCTGAGCTCACCCTCGCAAAATATTTCTTGAATGCTGTAAATAATAATTTTAAATGTGTGTAACCTGCTCTTTGAGTGTCAATAGATAAGGCTGAATTATAGTGTGGTAACTCTGGGGAACTGAATAGTTGTGAGAGACTATACTGGCCGAGGAACCGAGGGACAGAAAAAACACTGCTCTCTGCTTTTCCCTAGTGTGTGTGGAAAAATAAACAGGGCAGGATGGAGACAGAGGCTTTAGGAGGCTGAATATACTTGATCCAATAATATTTACACTTACTGTGACATTCCTTTGACCCCGACAGGATGCTGAGACTTGCAAGGAGGCTTACCTTCGGATTTACCCTAAGAACCTGGAGAGACAAACATAAAGCAGTGTGTGTTTAGAATGATCACCTTTTCCTTACAATGACTGTTTTGTGAATTGAGCATAGGCTGGTTGGGATCACACGGAGATGCCAGAGGAAATAGAAGCATCCTGTGTATTTGAGGGTAGGCTCAGGTCACCTCCAGAACATGGAGACACTTTAACAAGATGATTGATTCAGACCTCTATAAAAGACACAAGTTACATGTGAAACCTGGCTTCATGCTGGAACTAGGGTTTCCTGTATTTGGATGGAAAAGTCTAAAAAAAACCCTTGTTACTTTAGTGAAAGTGAAAATGGAATCTCGTAAACCAGCTGCTAGGTTGCTTTGCACGAAGAGTGTAGCATACTGGATTGACACAGAAAAAGTAGTTACTGAGATCTTAATAGCTCACCATGGTAATTAAAGGTTTACAGGTTTCATCTTTGCTTCCCTTTTGCTGTAGCAAGAGGGATTGGTCTTACTGGTGCACGCAGGATACCAACCCTGCTTCTCCTGGGGCCACCTGCACCAGGACAAAGGCCAGCCTTGACAAACACCCTGCAGGGACAGCAGCAGTGCTGTTGTCACACACTGCTTCTGGAGTGAGCCTTGGAACTGGGGCCCTGGTGAGGGACAGCAGCATGTGTGACACATGGTGACAGTGCTCCTGTGCCTGTGTGCCTACAGCTGTGGGGAGGGAATGGAGCCTGGTTTGCCAGCCAGGACAAGGCATGGAAATGCCTGAACTGGTGTTCTGCTGGCTGCAGGAGCCATGGAGGTCCTCTGCTGCTCTCTGCTGTGATGCAATCCTCGTAAGCAGAAGTGAGCCCTGGGATTTGCATTCCCCATCCATTAGGGCAGCTTCCACCCTCTCCTGCTCTTGGTGCCTGTGGCATCAAATTTGGAGTTGTCTGGTAGCTGATGTCATGTACAGCCAAGCCCTGTGTCTGTGCCTGAGCCTGTGGCCATGCAGACAGTGCCTGAAGGTATTGGCAGATGTTTGCAGAGCTGTTGTTTGCTGTTGAATGCTCAGTTGCTAAGGCCACTGTAGTGCTCCCTGTGAGCTCCTTGCCTGAGCCACTGCCTGTGTGGCAGGTCCTGGTTTGGCACCTTAACTCTCTTTAAGGTTGCAGTTGTTTTCCAGCACCCTGGCAGTGCTCTAAATCAGAGTGTGGATGTTTCTTTTCGGTTTGAATCTTACCCTTGTTGATCTCACATGGTAGAGTTTGGCACTTACAGCATTTGTTGGACATTACATAGAGTAACTGCAAATTTGAGATCTTTTAGCTGACTGTTACCCTGTCTGCAAGTCATACTGGTGAAATTACAGGTGGGTAACCAGTGTAGAGAGACAGAGATACCTGAGCAGAGTGGGATTTAGTTACCTTGAAGAGGTCAGTAGGCTACAAATAACCCACCTTATAAAATAAAATCAGTGTATGTGTCTGAATTCCTCAGAGGCTTTGTATAGCTCTTTGGTGCAAATAATTTATTTGAGATCTGTTCTCTTTCTCTTCTGCTTTCCGGCACTCTCTAAAACAGTGACACCCAATTACCATGATGGATATTCTGCAATCTAGTTGGATTTGCCTGGTTAAAATAAGAACATGTATCCCTGTGTGTCTCATTCACACCTGCCATGTGTTACTGAGCCCTGAGGGCCCCAGGCACAGTTACCCATGGACTTGGACCACCCATGGCCTTCTTATTTCTAGCTGTTGCTGTTGATTTATAAATGTCTCTCAAGAAGTTCAAGGATGGCTCCTCTCCAAGGTTATATCATGAGGCCATCAACAGGGCTGTGCTGTGATGCAAGGGCTGCTGCATAATCCCAAACCCTTGGATGTGGGAGCAGTGCCTGGGAAACCAATGTTTTTGAGTTGCCCTGGGTTGCCACTACAAACCAGTAATGGCTGGAGTCCACCACAGATTCCTGTGGTGCTGGTTGCAGTGCTGCCTTCCAGCCTATCAGGTAACACTTGGTATAGTCAGTTTTCAGGATCTGGAATATTGGATGATTTGTTTTTTTCTATTTTGCCTCTAAAGAAAAAGGGTGATGAAAAATTAGGCATGTTCAGGTTATGAAAAGATTTCCTGGACTGATATATCTGCTTTAAAGAGTGTCCCATGCACCTGAGACACCATTAACAAAACTGCATTGGAAGATCATTGCCCCTTCCTTTACTGCACAACAGAAGATTTCATTATCCTTAGAACTGCCATCAGTCTTCAGGTTCCACTCTGTTTCCAAGTCCATGATCAGTCTGGACTCACACAGGACATGCACAGAGATTGCCCTGTGCAGTGGTCAGAAAGGACTGTAGCCATCTCTGGTTTAGGATCACAGCACAGTGAGGTGCTGCAGGAGGCATTGGGCACGCTGTATCTGGAGTGAGGAGCAAGGTCTTGGAGAGAAGTTGCTCTACTGAACTGAATAAGAGCAGCTCCTGACAAATTTCCAGTATGATGAAACAGGCACTGAACTTTAGCACTAAGCAGGAATAGCACCAGCTTATGAATTTGTGCTCAAGACAGTTACTCAGTTGCATGGCATTAGTTCCTCGATGTGATGATTGCTGCTAAGAACTCCTGACGTGGCAGAGACCATGGCCAAGGGATGGTGGCTGTCAGGGTTGCAAGTGTGCCTGGCCTGATGCCCTGTGACACACCAGGCAGTCAGTGTTCCCACAGTAAATGCAGGCAGCTCTATGTGGGCTGCTGCAGCTGCCAGTGCTTGAGAAAGGCTGGGTTAACCTCTCATCAGAGCAGATCCTGTCAGTTCAGCTGAGTGAAGACCCCAGCACTGGGAATTCTATTTGTTCTTGGCTGCTGTAGGTGTCTACTGAAGAGCAGGAACCATCCTTGAAATCCACATTGCTGGCAGCACCTCTATAGACAAACTCATCCTTCACACACATGGTTCACGTTAGATACTCTGTTCTCACCTCCTCTTGTGTGGTCCTTCTATTTCACAGTTTGCTTCTCATGAGTGTGTTGGATGCTCTCACTGTCAATATTGGATTTAGATAAAGGAGAGTTCATGGGTAAAGATAAAAGGCTTATGAGCTTCAGTGCTGAGACAGTTGCTGCTTTGGTCTGAATTCCCTGGTTTTAATTGAGACTTAATGATCTTAAGGCTAGGATATTTAGTAAATCAGGAGACTTTCAAGCCTGCTGAACATGATGGCTAGTGCTGCTTTAAAGGGTGGAGCGTATTTGGGAGAGTAAATGTCCTGAGAGCATTTGGACGCTGGCTGCAATGCTGACTAGCCCTGCTAGTACTAATTGGCTTCACATGGTTGAAAGAGTGGGCTTCTGTAGGAGGCCAAAGCTGTCCTGGGTATTTGGCTCTCCAACTCAGCAGTAAAAATGGAGGAGGTCATTCAGCTTTCAAGAAAACACTGGAAGGTCACTCTGAGGTGTCTGTTTTCTCTCTGGCACATCTCCTTTTCCTTATAAGTGATGCTCCTGCCTTCTGTAACTATGAGTTCTCAGACTTCGGAGATGCTGATCCCACATCCTGAGGAGCTCTGTGTATGACCTGCTCCTCTGTCTGTGTCTGCCTTGCTAAGCAGAGAGGTTTTCTACAGAAGCTTAGCAGACCTTGTTCCCTGTGAGGGTGGTGAGGCCCTGGCCCAGAGAAGCTGTGGCCGCCCCATCCCTGGAAATGTTCAAGGCCAGCCTGGATGACACTTGAGGCAATCTGGTTTAGTGGAAGGTGTCCCTGCCCATAGCAAGAGACTTGGAACAAGATAGTCTTTAAAATCCTTTCCAACTTAAACTATTCTGTGATTTTACAATTCTGTGAAAAGTCATCACCCTACAATTTACGCCCTTGAAAGGATATCTAGCCAAGGTTTTACCTTGGTGAGTCATTCTAGCAGTCCTAGTGTCTCATGTAAATGTCAACCTTTACTTAGTGTAACTCTAGATCTTTGTGAAGTGGACAGAATTAGACTCAGCCAAATGAAGAGTCCAAGGACCTTTGCAACCCAACACCAGAATGATTACAAGGTACATGCAGATCATGCTGTTGACACAAACCGTAATGACGACATTCTGGCATTACCTGAATAGTTGACATGGCTGCAGAATTATGCTATATGCAACACTTGGACAAATTTAACACAGGGCTAGGAAAGTATTAAATCTACACAGAGCCCTTTTGCCAGGTGTTTAGATCATGGAAAACACATTAAACCTGTTTTAGGAACAAGACGAGCATCTGCTGGATCTGAAATACATTGCATTGAAAAGAGTGTGTGTAGAGGGGAGGAGTACATTTAAAAACTTACAAATGAGGCAGAGCTAGACTGCAACATCACATTAATGTACCAGCTTGTCTTTTATTTAAAAAACAAGCTTGAACAGATACACAGGATAACACTCAACTTTCAATCTCTTTGAAAACGATGCATTTTGCAAGCCATCTGCATGTACCTGATGGTGCTACTCATTTTCATAGAGGTATTCAAGCCTTGGGAGTGTGTGCTAGACACTTGGGTATCTTGTGGCTCTACTCTGTAGGGCTTAACAGAGATATGAGTAGGTCTGCAAAGAATGAGGCTCTCCCAATGGCAGTGGGCTGCAGAAAGCTCTGTCTGGAGCTGTATTTCTTCTGTGCCATATGGCTAAACAGGGAAATTGTCACCACTTCAGTAGTGAGCTCTCTAGTTGTGAGTTCCTTAGTGGTGTGAATGTGTGATTAGAAAGTGGCTTCTCTGTTGCTCCTGGAATGTGAATAATGAGACTTCTGTAGGAAGTGAGAAAAGAGTGATTTTATTTGCTTCTCTTCCTACGCTTCAAGAATCCTGAGAAGATCAGTTGGGTTGCAGAGACAGTTGTGATTTGTGGAATGATTTCTTAAAATCACTGCCCTTCAGGTGGGGAGTGGGGCAGGTTTGCATCAGCTGGGATATTCTGAAAATAATCAAATAGCTGCAAGAGGTTATTGTAGCCATTGATAAGGTATTCACAGAAAACTGCAGAATCCTGGTTGGATGTGAAGCTTGCTGAGAGTCTTTCTAAATTGTAGAAGTGCAGCTGAGTATATTTCAAAGACCTCTTTTATTTTTGGCATATTTTCAGAACAGGTAGCACCAAAGAGCACAATTTCAGAGGCTCGTTTTCTGTGAATTCAGCTTTTAACGCCTCCCATGAAGCAGGTTGGAGATTTGTATCTCAAAAGCTGTGTCTGGCATTCCTGCGGGCATTTCCATACACATTTGGGAAGGGCAGAAAGGTGTGCTGGCTTTCAAGGACAGGCTCCCTCTGGAATTAGCAAAGACTGTCAAGCATGGAGACCAGCATGGCTGCTGGAATGAGTACACTGTGTTTCATGTTTCAAAGTCTTTGCTAAGTTTAAGTTGGGTTTCGCCCCATTTTACAGGGCAAGTGACACAAAGAGAAAAGTGTCAGCACTCAGAATGTAATTGCACTTGAGCAACAGCAGCCTTAATATAGGAAAGAGCACAGTGGAAAGCTTAATTTTGGAACTAATTAAGGCCCATCCCTGATGAGATGGTGGACAAACACACCCAGTGTGTGGC
Source organism: Toxostoma redivivum (assembly GCA_013397375.1). NCBI lineage: Eukaryota > Metazoa > Chordata > Aves > Passeriformes > Mimidae > Toxostoma > Toxostoma redivivum. The sequence goes on along the minus strand of VXBI01006317.1, from coordinate 113,726 downwards.
TCATGTGGCCGTGGAGCTTGTGTGCTGTTGGTGCAGGTATGCCCATACTCAGGTACTTGTGCTCACAGGCACGTGTCCCACTCTAAGTGTGGTGTGAAGAGATGGGGCCTCAGTTTCTGTCCCTTCAAATCTCCTTTGGGTTGCCTGGAGGGTCCCTGGGGCAGAGCAGAGTCCCTGGCGGGGCTCGGGGGCCGCCTAGCGAGGGGAAACACAGGGAGGGACTGGCCCCTCATCCAGTGGCTGGGAGGGCTCACACGCCAGGGCTGGGGGAAATTAATTTTATCCTTCCTATTACGTGCCTCTTCTGAGCACAGCTGTTTCTCAGGGCTGG
>VXBI01006317.1:73050-111176 GCA_013397375.1 Toxostoma redivivum | reverse complement strand
ATTTTATTTGCTTCTCTTCCTACGCTTCAAGAATCCTGAGAAGATCAGTTGGGTTGCAGAGACAGTTGTGATTTGTGGAATGATTTCTTAAAATCACTGCCCTTCAGGTGGGGAGTGGGGCAGGTTTGCATCAGCTGGGATATTCTGAAAATAATCAAATAGCTGCAAGAGGTTATTGTAGCCATTGATAAGGTATTCACAGAAAACTGCAGAATCCTGGTTGGATGTGAAGCTTGCTGAGAGTCTTTCTAAATTGTAGAAGTGCAGCTGAGTATATTTCAAAGACCTCTTTTATTTTTGGCATATTTTCAGAACAGGTAGCACCAAAGAGCACAATTTCAGAGGCTCGTTTTCTGTGAATTCAGCTTTTAACGCCTCCCATGAAGCAGGTTGGAGATTTGTATCTCAAAAGCTGTGTCTGGCATTCCTGCGGGCATTTCCATACACATTTGGGAAGGGCAGAAAGGTGTGCTGGCTTTCAAGGACAGGCTCCCTCTGGAATTAGCAAAGACTGTCAAGCATGGAGACCAGCATGGCTGCTGGAATGAGTACACTGTGTTTCATGTTTCAAAGTCTTTGCTAAGTTTAAGTTGGGTTTCGCCCCATTTTACAGGGCAAGTGACACAAAGAGAAAAGTGTCAGCACTCAGAATGTAATTGCACTTGAGCAACAGCAGCCTTAATATAGGAAAGAGCACAGTGGAAAGCTTAATTTTGGAACTAATTAAGGCCCATCCCTGATGAGATGGTGGACAAACACACCCAGTGTGTGGCTCATGTGGCCGTGGAGCTTGTGTGCTGTTGGTGCAGGTATGCCCATACTCAGGTACTTGTGCTCACAGGCACGTGTCCCACTCTAAGTGTGGTGTGAAGAGATGGGGCCTCAGTTTCTGTCCCTTCAAATCTCCTTTGGGTTGCCTGGAGGGTCCCTGGGGCAGAGCAGAGTCCCTGGCGGGGCTCGGGGGCCGCCTAGCGAGGGGAAACACAGGGAGGGACTGGCCCCTCATCCAGTGGCTGGGAGGGCTCACACGCCAGGGCTGGGGGAAATTAATTTTATCCTTCCTATTACGTGCCTCTTCTGAGCACAGCTGTTTCTCAGGGCTGGAAAATCCTGGCTTTCCCTCCCCTTATTTGGATAACAGCTGAACTGCCAACAGATATTGGACACTTGAGTCAAACTGGAGTTCCTAGAACCAAGTGACTAAATCCCCTTTTAAGCACCGACATTAAAAGACGCCTAGAGCTTATTTTAAGAGATGCTAAGCTTCCACTTGAAGTCGTGAGGCTCCATACTTGTTAAAGTGTATTCACGTCAAACAGAAATCCTGCTAATTTCCTTCCTTTCTTCCCTATAAAAAAACCCCAACCCTGCCCCACTTCTTTGCATGCCAGAGCATTACAGACATGTTAGAAGGATTTTGAGCCCAGACTGCCTCGCATGTGAAACCTGCAGACCCTGGGATGAAGGCTCTGGTGCCCATGGCTGTGACCTGCAGAGGATGTTCAGGTGGGAATACAGGCAATAGCATTTGGTTTCCTGGGCGTCCTGTGGCACCTGCCTGCTGTCCTGTGCTCTATCTTTGGCATTCATATGGCATTCCCAACCCAGAGGCTGTGTTTAGTAAATCTTGAGGCTCCCTTATGTGAATGCTTTGGACTATTCAGTGCCATGGGAAGAACGTTGTTTCAAGAACCTGTAAATGCTGTCTCTGCAGCCAGGAGCTGTAACAAAGCTAGATGAAATTCATTCCTGAAAGCTGTGAGGGAACTCCCAGTCTCACAGTCTCCAGGATTCCTGCTTCCTGACAACTCTGTGTTAATGCTGAGCTGGGCTGCACTGAGGCAGGGCTGGGCTGGACAGGAGCCGGGCTGGGCTGCACTGGGGCAGGGCTGGGCTGCATTGGGGCCGGGTTGGGCTGCACTGGGGCAGGGCTGGGCTGCACTGGAGCCAAGCCGGGCTGCACTGGAGCCGGGATGGGCTGCACTGGGGCAGGGCTGGGCTGCGCTGGGGCCGGGATGGGCTGCACTGGGGCAGGGCTGGGCTGGACTGCACTGGAGCCGGGATGGGCTGCACTGGGGCTGGGCTTGGCTGCACTGTGGCTGGGGTGGACTGCACTGGAGCCAAGCCNCACAGGAAAGCCAGGGCTTTGTCTGCCTACCCTCCCTGCTGAAAATAAAGTTTGCTTCTGCTTAGAGAGCTGATCAGTAAATGAGTTTAAAATGCTATAGGTTAAATTAGCAGCAGAGGCAGAGGTGAGATACAGTTCTTGTTCATAGTATTTGTGGGAAGTGGACAAAGTTCCACTCTCGGGCAGTGAAGACACACCACTCAATTTTCTGGCTACCTTTTGCAAAAACAGCAAGGAATTTCTCTGGGAGATAACAGTGTTAGGGACAAAGTTCTTGGATACCCGAAACCTACTAATTAACGGAACTGAAAGGAAAAGCATGATAAAGAAGATACTCAGGCAACAAAGGGAATTAAGTTCCTTTCAAGTGGCAGGTCCTGCCCTCAAGTTTGCCTCACTCCCTGATCTGCTGAGTAAATACTTGATCCTCTCTGTTTTGTCCTTTGGAGCTGGGAGGCTCCACACTCCCATCCTTGGCCAATCTCACAACCCTCTCACAACCCCATTAAGCCTACAGATGATGGGCCACGTGTTAATCGTGCCTTAGGGCTGGGCTGTGGCTCCTGCCCTGCTGGGGCAGGAGAGGGGGACACTGTCCAGCTCTGCCCATGGCTGAGGTCACCCTCTGCTGCTGCCCTGCTGCAGAGGCACACACAGGCTGTCCTTGCTCCTTGGCTGGGGCACAGGAGCAGCCTGTGGCTGTTCTGGTAGCACAGTGCTGGACAGTGAACTTTTGTGGCTGTGAATGATGTGCTGTTAGAGAATCAGAGCAGCTTGTGCTGCTGCAAGGTGGAGCACAGGGTGAAAGACTAAATCCAAATCCCAATGCTGTGGTTCTGGTTACTTGCATTACCTACAGTTCTCAGTGCTGGAAAAGACACCCACTGAGAAGTTGTATTATATTTTCTGACCACTTTCTTCCCTGTAGAACCTCTACCTCTTTTCTCTTTCTCCTGCCCATGAGCCATGTTTAGGAGCAGGCTTTGGAGCCCTGTGGGTGCTCTGCTGCCCAACCCAGCCCACATCACAGCTGGGGCTCTTGGGAGAGAAAATTTCATCTTCTCTCAGCCCAGGACACTAAATGAAGCACAGGTGGATTGGCTGCTTGCAGAGTACCTCACAAATGAACTGAGACATTCAGGGATGCAGAGCTCCTCATGGCTTCACCCCTTGTACCTGTGCTGTGGAGCTGCCCTGTCTGGCAGTGGAGTCCTCTCTTGCTTTGGAAAGCACAATCTGCCTGTGCTTCCTGGATGCAAGGGTAAGAGATGCTCATGCAGGCAGCAGGACTGAGCCAAGGATGCTGTGGGTTTGGAGCTTCTGGTTTGCCAGGATGCTCAAGTGACCACCCTTGATGAGCCTAAAGGTAAGAGCAGAACTTGGTGTGCCAGCAAGGGGAATGCTGCTCTCTGAAAAGGAAAATCATATCCCTGCCTCTATTGCCCACCTCTGAAAAGCCTCAAACAGTCTGAGGACATGGTTAATATGCTACAAAATTAAAGTGTTACTTACCTCTATAAGCCATCAGTTTGGTTTTGAGGCTCTTGCTGCCAGCAGTTTGTGTCAGTGCTGAGTCTTGAAGTGGAAAGTCTCCTCTCCAGCAGCTCCTGTCTGAGGTCTGGAGGCTGTCTGGGGTGGTGGGTTACATTTCTAATGTTCAGATCCCTGCTTGTGAGTGATGGCATGGCGGGAATGTCAGCTGTATGGGAATAAACTGCAGCAATTTATTCCCTCCAGCCTGTTTGAAAGTCAACAGGGTGGCACCATTAGTCAGAACAAAACAGGTCCAGTGTTGTGAGATACAACAGTGGCCAGATCTGTAATTGCTTATAATTTGAAATTCTAATAGCCTTGAGTGCTGGAAAGATGCCAGCTCAGGTCGATTGTGGCTGTCTACATTGAAAGAGAAGTGTAGAAAAAGTTCATTAGAAGCAGGACTGTCTTATACAGATCTGGAATGTAAAGAATTTCCTATTCACTTGGGATATAAAGAAAACCTGAGCTTCTTCCTAGATGCTGAGGAATGCAGGGAGATATCTTGGTGGAGCCAGCATATGTCTAGCTGGCTTGAGCAGTCTCCTGTACCACCCTCCAGACTTGGTAGTGTAAAGAGTAAAGAGAGTGTAAAGAGAGTCTTGTGAGAGCTGAAGGGATGTTGTGATGATGGCAGGGCCATTATACTCTTAAATTTCACACAAGGTGCACTATTCAATGAGAGGTTGTGGGGAGGGAGCAGCAGCAGTGAGGGCATTTCTGAAGTGGAGAGTTGTGTCCATGCAGTGTCACTGCAGCAGTGTGGTGGGGGTTCCTGTGCTCCCAAACCCTTGGAGGAATTGCTTTGTGTGGATGCACAAAGGGCAGGATCCCCAGACTAAGCTGCCCATTGCTCTGCAAATGTCTCTAAACAAATTGGTTCTTGTCTGCCTCCACAGCAGTGCTCTTCCATGGCTGAGAGCTGGACTGAGGTTATCCTGTTCAGGCTTGGCTTTGTCAGCCTTCATCAGTTCTGTGGCCATGGAAATAACCCAGCTTTGCAGAACCCTGCCCAGCAGTGAGAGGTATGGAATAGTTACCTTTTGTGGGATTCCTCAGATTCCCAGTTTGAAAACATGACTTGTTGTTTGCTTTCCTGCAAGCACAAGCTCTCAAATTTTTCCTGTTGCCTTCCTGCTTTATTCATACTGAGTCCCAGAAGCTGTATGAAAAGGTGTAAATCACTTTTGGCTAAAGCATCTCTCCTGGCACTGTTATTAATGACTGTAGCTACATTTTTTGTGTCACTGCAAATCGTATCAAGAGCATTTGGGCTCAAGGATGGGATGAATCCTGCCCTCCAGCACGGGCTATGGTGTAGGGATGCTCTCCCCTTCTTCTGGACAAGACATTCTGCCACAAATCAACGGGATTTACTAGGATCCCCTCACTAGACAATCTAGCTCGAGGAATTTAAACTTATTCACCTCCTGGGGGCGTAATTCCCAGATGAACTTTCGAAGCTTTTTGAATGCAGGGGTGGTGGGAAAAGACTGGCTATTCCAGCCATCTTAAATCCTTCCCAAAATGGAAAAGCAGCAGGTGCAAAGGCCACAAATGCTGGGGCCCTTCTTTCTGAATTGCTTTGTCAAGGGCCTCTGAAGTGACATTTCAATTTCTACATCAAATTCTGAGGCAGACAAATAGGGACTTTTTTCAATTTTTATTTTTTTCCAGAGAGATTTCTGAATGAGGAGTGCAGGTAACAAAAAATCTTGTGGAGATGAAGGGATGTGCCCTGTGGAGAAGCCAGGTATCTTCAGTGGCAAGTTGGTGTCTGGGGTAGTTTTGACAGTAAAAATTGCATTAATTCTGACTGTTGTATTCAGAATTCAGGCAGAAACTTCGCACTTCCTGAGGAATCCCAGCAAACCTTTCCACTCTTGAGTGAAGAAGCTGGGCATAAGCTGGTGTTTGTGTCACAAGGGAGCTTGGGATAGGGAGGGAGCTTGGCAGTGCCATGAATTTCAGTAGAGGGAAGCTCCAGGTAGGCTGGCAGGTCCCAGCAGGTGTTTCCCAAAGAGTTCCCAGGGTTACCTGTGGCTGGGTACTGGAAGGGAGGATGCTGAGCAGGGGTGTGCCAGGACAGCTTCTGCACCTGCCTGCAGGGCTGTGTCAGGGTGGGTGACCCTTGCTGGGGACAGCCAGGGCTCTTCCTCCAGGAGAGCCTCAGGCAGGGCAGAGAACATGACTGCAAGTTGAACATCACCATTTGTGAGCAGAAGAGAGACTCTGGGAGGTTTCAGTCATGTGGAGGTGTCATTGCCAGAGGATGTCACAGCCTTCCTGACATCCCAAGGCAGTGGAGGGGCTGTGAGTGGGTCCTGGGAGTCTCCCCAAGCTTCCCCTCCTGCCTTCCCACACTGGGGACTCCACGTGGGTGGAAAACTCTGGTAGACTGCCAGGTTTGGCTGGTCACACTTAGTCAAACCTGTCTGAAACTGGACTCACCAGTAGGCTCAGCCAAGTCTGATTAAACTGAACCCAATCCGAAACTACCACTGGTTGGGCTGCCTTCATCTTTAACAGTTCACTGCTCCAACCCCAAATTTGGGCTGGTACGGTTCCTCTGGCTTCAGAGGAGCAGTGCAGGTTTATGTGAGGGCTGTGTTTGGGCAACAGGGACAATTTGACCTTTCTCCTGACATTGTTGTTCCATTTAAGATACGATGTTCTCAGTGAGCCAAAGAGATCAGTAGTTTTAGCCTAGGTGCTTATCATGGGCATCTTGTAAATTCAGATTATCTCTGACCACATTAGCCAAATACTCTTCTAAATTATTCTGGTGCATATTTGTAGACTTCAAGGGGATTGAGCAAGTGGGGTGGAAAAGGACTGCAAGATGAGCATGAGCAATTTGGAACTTTGTTACTACACAACAGAAATGGCATTGCTGGCAGATGTCCTCAGTCATTTGTCAGTATTAACTTCTGAAAGTCACTTAGCAGAGGTGCCTGCTTGCTCTCCGCATGCTGAATCCCAGGAACAATATTTTAGCGGGGAGACTGGCTAGGCTCAGATTAAAGTTCTCTCTGAGTGTTGTAATAAAGACATTACTGGATGCTGCCTTAAGGCACAGCTTTATTGGGTGCTCTTAAAGCTCTCTTAGTGCTGCTTTCTGGCAGCACTCCCTGGGGTTTAATTTCAGGTATTTTGATGTATCTAATGTATTTTCCACTGTAATTTAAACCTGTGCCAGTCTGGGCTACACAGACTTGTCTATAGGCAGTTTGAGGAGTGGTGAACATTGTTGGGTACTTGCCAGCCCTGGGTAGGACACTAGCCCTGATATCTATAGAGCCTGTACTGATGTGTCCCCTAGCTGGGTCCTCTGCAGGCTGCATCAAGATACAGCTCTGCAGAACATGTCAAAGTTTTATGTGAGTTTCCCCTGTGGATGTGGGTCTAGGTTTTGCATCTGAGACATTTCCAGAGAGGAATCTTTTATCCTGGCCTTTCCCTAAACAACCCACTCGCTAAAGCAGACAGGATTGCACTCACCACAATCTCTCATCCCATTTCCCATTGTGACAGTAGGTCCTACAGCTGGGTTTTCCCCCTGGTGCTTAGGAGATGGAGTTAAATTAGTGAGGCAGAGAAGACAGCTCCAAGCAGAGGCTCTTCCCCCGGCTGCCTGGAATGGGAGCCAGGGATGGTCAGGACACGTGCAGAGCGTGGCTCGCTGGCCCTTGGCTCGCGCCGCCCGCGCTCGCTGTTTTTAGCTCTGGCAGGAGCTGCCTTGGCGTGCTCAGGATGCCATCCCAACAGCTGCAGCCCTCTTGATGGACACATGAGCACCTCTGGCCCTCAAGTTTGCAGGTTTTCATGACCATAAACAAGGACATTTAAAAGTTATATTGCCTGTGCTCTGGCAGAAATATTCCTCCTGACTTCCATGTATGGTGTAGCACCTTTTATCAGCATTCAGGGACTGGCAGGTGCAGGAAGAGGCATGGAAGTTGGTGGGAAGCCTGTTTTCTGGCTAGACAGCAGCTTAAGTGCTTAAGGCAGAGCCCAATTGTCAGTATAAATAGCTCTCTGTAAGGACAGTGAAAATGGTTCTCATACAAAGCAGCTGAATTGGGATCAGCAAATTAATATCTCTTGTGAAACTCACACCAATGTCTTGAGACCTGCTGTCAGGTCTGGGTAAAAACTGGGTATCTTGGAAAGGCAGTTTTCCAGGTGGGGATTGTGAGCCTCTGCAAGTGCCTTCAGTGGAGGAACTGGATCAGAGCAGGCTGGGATTCTCTCTGGTTTTATATATGGAGATGGTTTTGTTTGTCCTAAATAGGAGATAATTTTAAGGAAAAGAGCTTTGTGTTCTTCTCCTTGGGACTGCAGGATTTTTGAGCTGCAGGAGTTGGACTCCTGGCTGAGGAATTTAAAAGTAATTTCACCCTAAAAGTAAGAGTCTACCTCTGTTTCTATCCCATTCTTTGCTTCTAGAAGGGCATTGTGTGTAATTCCATGCAGCATCAAAAACTGTGTCAGCAAGGATTTGCTTGTGATATTTCCCATGTAAATAAATTTTGCCTAAAACCTCTTTTATCCCTAAATTGCCACACGACACCCTCAGGCTCCTGAAGGTTTTTCATTTATGCCAGTCATGAATTAGTCAGGCCTCAATCTTTTGAGCTGCTGTTCCTGATGTGCCTGTGGCTGCCAGAACAGCAGATGGCACCAGCACCCTGTGCTGCTCACAAAGCTCAGGTACCTCAGCACAGCCTCGCCTGTGACCAAGCCATGAAATAGTACAGGGAATTTTAGCTCTAAAATCCAGCTTATGGCAGAGGTTTGTTTGTTTGTGGGTTTTTTCTTGTTGCTTTGGTTTTGGGTTTTTGGGCTGGTTTTTGTTTTGTTTGGTTTTGTTTTTTTCTAATCAAAGCAACTTCATAGACAGCTGGAGACTGTAGTTTTACCTGTAATTCTCCTTCCCCTCGTGGGTGCCTCACTGCCGTGGTTTGAGTGGTTTGCAGCCGAACAAAGAAACAGGAGGTTTGATTTCTGCTGGGTGGGACAGGGCTCGTTGTTGCCCCGGTGGGCACAGAGCAGCCACCCCAGGGGCTGGGACTGAAGGCAGCCAGGGGCAGCCGCAGGGTGGGATAAGCTGCTCTGTCAGCTCCCCTGGCCAGGACCATGTCTGGGTGTGTGATATCACTGAGCAGGAACTGCAGCCCCTGTTTGCAGCTGGCCCAGCACTCTGACAAGCCCCCAGTTCTTTGCCTAAGAAGCTTCAGCACTGGCACTTCTCCATAGCAAAGCCTGGACATGAAATTCAGCATTCAGCAGGTACAGAAGGGAAAGGAGTGGAAAACAAAGTCAGGGGATGGAAGTCAGGGGGAAGGACAGAAGAGATTGCATTCATTAATTGTGGTGGTGTTGAATCATCTTCTCCACTTGCCATGTGGTTACAGGACAGTGGCAAAGCTCTGAGCAGAGCTCTGGTTTCTTGTCTAACAAACATATTTGTACATGGGCTTTACCTGGGGCAAGCTTATGGGACTACTAGTGAAAGCTTTTAAGTTGTCAGGTCAAATTTTCCCAAGCAGATTTGTTGAGGCTATGTGGCCTGGTTTTGTCCTTGCCTCTCCCTGAGTGTTTTTCCAAAGCCATGGACACTGTCGTGAGTTTCTCCTTGGTTCTTTCTGTCCATCTCTCATTCTGACCTCATCTGTGACCTTCTTCATGGCCTTGCTCCTGAGCTGTGTAAATATCTGAGATGCAGATGCTGTGGGCTGGTGCCTTGTGAGGATGCAGGGCTTGGTCCTCCCATGGGCTGTGGGCACTGTCCTGGACCCAAGAGGAGCAGCTCTGCCCTGAGCACATGGGAGAAAGAGGGTTTTGCAGCAGCACATGGGAGAGAAGATTGATCTTCTGAGGGATTTGAATACCCAAGTCCATTAGAGTTCCCTGGAAAATAACTCAGATTCATGCTGGCATACCTTGGAAATCATTTAAAATTAAGTACCAAAAGCCAATGCATTGCAAGACTCTCAGCATGCAATTCTGAACCCATTAGGAGATTTGTGCTAATTTTGAAAATAATCTTCCTGTTTTAAATATTGCTTTGAATGTATTTTGAACTTGAAAATTTGGCAGAAGGGGAGCAATTAAATCAAAGGAAAGATTATATTGTGTTACTTTAATTGTGATAGATTGAGTCATTTGTTGAAGGAAAATATCTACAAAGCATGTCTAAGTGCAGAAGCAAAACTGAAAACTGGTCTTGGCTATTCTCTTCCCTGTGATGGATATATTTATGTAATGCATTCCTTCTCATATCCTGAAAACACCATGGGGACACAGTGCACAAATTAACTCCACTGAGAACTGCAGTGAGATTGTCTCTGAGCCTGTGTAAGCAGGAGGTATCAACATTTAGATCCTGTAAATATTCATTTATATTTCATGGTTTTAAAGCTACATAAGGGAGAGGAGGGACATCCCTGACTGGATGCTTTGCACCAGTGCCTGGTGTAATTTGTGGTCCAGAAGACTGTACCATGGTTGTTGCCAGTGCTTGCTTCTGTTGCTTGTGCCATAGGCTGGGAAGTAAAGGTTGGGGCATGTGGGATTTTGTAAAAGCCCTACATTGGACAGTGGGTTCCTCTTCAAGAGGAACCTAACCCTAATCCTAACCCTGACCCTGTCTGATTTCCACCTTTAGAAAATTAGGCAGCAAGTGGTAGATGATTTTGTTAAAACTGTCCTTGTTGGAGGTTTAAATTAAATCTAGTTATTAATCTATACAGCAGACTGTAGTTTTTTTGGCTTGTGTTTACCTGGAGGTGTATTTGGTGAGCATTCACTGCTCCCAATCCCAGCAGCAGTCAGCTGTGAGTGCTGGACACCTCGAGGGACCAGCACAGATGGGAAGGAGCAAGTTCAGAGTCTGTCTGATCTGCCTGATGCCACCATGCTCATTGTTAGCTCCCTTCAGGGTGTGTCATCTGTCTCTGAGCCATTCCCATTCCTATTTCAGCTCACAGGCTGCTGGCAGCTGCTGTCATTAGAGCTTCTAACTTGAGCAGAGGGGTAATGGTGCTAAATGCTGCTGAAAAAGAATGGCTTGGGCCAAGCTGGGAGGAGTTTTGTCCAGCAAGTGATGTCTCATGGTGAAACAATCATGTGCAAAGGTACAGCAGCAGCTTTTGCTTCTAATTAAGCTGCACCTGTGGAGCTCCTGGGGCTGTGGGAACAGAGCTGAAATACAGGTTTTTAAATCTGTGTGCTGTGGTAATAAATCCATTAGTATTTGAGGATGGTGTTGGCTGTTAACTGCCCCTCTCTGATCCTTCTTTAGTTAATGAAAATAGGAGTTGGATAAAAATGCAAAGATTTTGAGTTGTGAAAATGCGTGTTTGCATCACTAATCACTTGAAAAATCAATCTCCAGACCTTCATTTGTTAGGAGCAGCTGATTAGCTGCTCTCTATGCTTTTTCCTTTTTAATAAAACCCCTGAGTAGAACAACAGAAGGACTATAATTAAGGAGCACTTTTTCCCTTTCTGTGTGACATTCCGTCAAGTGTTAGCCAGCAGGTAGGTGGCACACACAGGACAGAACTGCCTTTGCCTTGTTGGTGCAAGCCCAGGCTTCACCTGTGAGGGAGATGGGGCTTTGCTCCTCTCTGCACAGGCATTGACAAATTTGGGACTGGATTGTGGTTGTGCTGGATTTGGCAGACTGTCTGTCCCTTGCTCATCTGTCAAGTGGGATGTTCTTCCTTTGCCAGTAAACTGTGCCTTGGAGGTGACAAAAGAAACCACAGCAGACCCAGACTCTTGGTTCCCAAGTGCTTCTTTCTCAAGGGCCTCAGGTTTGATGATGATCACGATGATGATGACACAAAGATCTTTTGACATAGTAAAAGATAACTCTAAGGTTAATATTCAGCCCCTCCTGTATTTTACCCTGGAGAGTGATGGCTTTGAATGAGAAAGAATAATTCTGAAGTTTAGAGAGATTCACTAAAGTTGTAAAGATTTGTGCTTCTCTTAAATGACTTCCCTGTTCAAAGGTACACAGTACAATTTGTTTAGCTAGGCCATAGGTGAAAAAGGGGCTCAGCAAACAAAGCTGAGGGGTTTTTTCTGACTGGTACCTTCTGGTTTCTAAATGGCCACATATCAGTCATCTGGCAACAAGAAGGTTTTTAGTATGAAAAAATTAATTAGATACAATCTAAGATTAATTCTGCCTTGATTTTCTGCAACATGAATAGATAGTGCCCATAAAAGACTAGTAGGAAATATGGTGATAAAATAAACACTTCTCTTAAATTTTTGTTGATTTGCTTCTTTTTCAAAAAAAGTGAACAATTGTCCCAGCTAAACATATGCCTTGTGCAGGTCCTGGCTGTGCTGTCTAAGCTGCCCAACCCAGCCTGTACTACAGGTGTGACCACCACAGCTGCTGCCTTGGCCAAACAAGGGTGGCAGATAATGACAATAATGACAATATATCCCAACAAGGACAGATCGTGCCATAATGGGTTTATGATGTGGACAAGGAATTATTATGGACTGAAGCAATTCCACAAGCCTTGTGACTGAGGCTCCAGAGATAACAAGACAAAATGTCAATACAATAAAAGAGTGAGATGGGGAGAGAATTGTGATTATTTTTCTTCTTTCTTTTCAAAACTGAGCCCAGAAAAAATCTGTTTGTTTCATAAATTCAGGCTCTTCATATTTACACTGAGGCCACTTGGAGAAAAATACATGGAAATTTCAGCTTTACTCACAGAATAGTGAGCAAGATGTGGAACTCAGCAATAAGCTCAGGCAGTTCATGCACAAAGCTGGTCTGGATTCTCTTAGGGCTTTGTCTAAATGCAGCTGTATAAATTAATTGATAATGCAGTGTCTGAACACTGTCTATAGGAGGGTTGGTCTAAGGTGTGACAAATTGGCAAACAGAGGTCTGGGTTTCTTGGGAAGAAGAGCTGACACAAGGCTGGTGCAGGAAGTGTTGCAGGCACTCCAGGAACATGCAGAGAGGGATTGCTGGCCCTCACAGCACTGCTAGGAGTCAAAGCAGAATAAGTAAACCTGGGCAAGGATCTAGAGCTGAGATTGTCCTGACCTTTTATTACACTTAAAATGAGGGAGCTGGTCTGCAAACACATATTCTTTGTGATATCTAAAACCTTCGCATTTTGGAAGTATTTAAAGAGCAAAATTTGTGCATGGAAAAAGTTGTCTGACTATGTTGGCAGTATACTGATTTCCCTAGGAAGGTTCAAGCTGATGTTGAGCTAGAGATCATAAGAATGTTGATCCAAACTTCCAGCTGATGCAGCTGTGCTGACCCAGCCCCAGTGCCAGGGGTGCAGCCAGGCTGGATGTGGAGCTTGCAAAAGCTGTTGGTGGAAGTGGTGAGGTGTTAGTGAGAGGGAAGCTCCCTTGGCTGATGTGTCCCTCACCTCTGCAGAGATGAAAAAGGTAGAAAATGTCTTTTGAGGGATTCCTGTGCAGCTGCTGTACTGCAGGCCCAGCGTTTCTTGGGTGTCTCAGGTGTGCTGTGGGAAGCACAATGCTGCCAAAATCTCTGAGAAGGAAAAGGATGAGTTTGGTATTTGGTAGTATAGTGTTCAGGGATTCTGCTACTAAAATCCCATGTCTTGCTTAATGGTGCCAAAATTTGACCTCTGATTCAGTAGCTATGCTTTAGTAGTTATTTTTTAATTTAAAAATTACCTAAGTGAATGGAAACAACTTTTTCATCTATACATGATGGCTGGTAAAAGTTCCAGAGTGTGTTGGTGTTTTGCTGTGGCTTTTGTCTGTGGGATTTATTACTGTGTTTTGTGATTTTTTTGGTTTTTGTTGTTGTGGTTTTGGTTTTTTTTGGTGGGTTTGGGTGGGGTTTTTGTTGTTTTTTTTTTGTTGCTGGTTTTTTCTTCGTTTTTGTGGGTTTTTTGTTTTGTTTTGGCTTTTTTGCTTTTTTTGTTGTTAGTTTTTTTTTTTGGTTGTTGTTTGATTTTTTGGTGGAGTTTTTTGGGGTATTTTTGTGGATTTTTTGTTTATTTGTGTTTTGGTGGGTTTTTTTTTTTGTTTTTTGGTGTTTCTTGTTTGTTTGGTTTTTTGTTGGGAGGGGTTTTTTTCCCCCCTGCAAATCCAACCTTTGATTTTCACTGTCCTGATTGCTAAACCTGAATTACAGGTTGTTAAATTCTGGTGCTGAGTCCTTGCATCATGAAGATGTTCTTGCTAAATCCTGTGAGAAATGTTATCGTTATTCTTTCCCAGTAAGGAAGGGAGCGGTAGAGAGGAGGAGGGAAGGGGAAACTGAAAATCCAGGTAGAGCAAACTGAGCACTGGAGGATTCTAGTAATGGGTGATGAGCTTTGACAACAGGAGTAATCCATTTCCCCTATGTATTTTGCAAAATACAAGCCTGTGAGAAACCTTCCTCTCTCTGTAACCATCCCAGATAATAACACATTCCCTACCTCTGGCACCAAAATGGTTCATTTTTGATGTTCTCAGTGCACTGAAGTCAGTGCTATGTGAACCAGATTTCTGTCTTGGCTGCAACTGGGGACGTTTGAGAAGGTTTGTTGCTGTGTGAAGGAGAAATCCGTTGTACCTCTGTCACCCCCTGGGAATTCTGGAGCCTTTCAAGGCTTTTTGATTAGGACTGCAAAGTGTTCATTTTTGCAGGAGGATGACTGCTGAGATGTTAAAACTAGACAGGAGATTAACCTAAACACTGAACAATAGGGTAAAAAGAATGGGTTTTATACAGCCCTAATAATTTGATTTGAAAGGAGTGTTTGATCTACCAAAAATGCTTTAGAACAATTTATCTAGAATTTAATGCTTGTAGGTTATTTTATTTTTAGTTTTGCCTAAAGCTGACACTGGTATATGGGCAACTTTTGATAAGAAGGAGCTATCAGTACCTGTTTTTCCACCCGAGTTTGTGGAAGCTGTGCCCAGAGGACTGGGCATGGGGTGGGTTCTGGCTGCGCTGCAGAACTGGCACTTTGTGCTGAGGGTGGGTGGTGGGTAGGTGGAAAAATGAGATTTTCAAGGAGTGAAGGACTCATTTCATTGCCTAGAGTATAAGTTAGCTTTCTTTCCATCTGGTTAAATAATGTCAGAGCCAAAGAAAATTTAAATCCAGACACACAGGTTCGCAAGAAGAGCAGGAGAGAAAGCAAAGTGGGTAAAAGACTAAAGAACTGGGTAAAGGAAAAGCAGAGTGTGTGAACCTGTACTATGATGGCTGCATATCACAGTGCTGGTTCAACCTGCAAAAAAGGTTTATGGTGTGCTGAGCAGACATCTTGGAGTCAAAACGTTATTTATACAACTTTACATCACAATTCCAATAGTGTTGGAAGCTACAAATAGCACAGGCGTGGCACAAGCACCATATGGTGAGCATGGACCTCTCCAAGACAGGGCTGGAGCTGGGACCAGGCTGTGTGCTGTGTTCAGGAGATCTCATTGCAATGCTGAACACTGAAGCTTCAGCTTTTAGAGCAAACATGGAACTAATCTGATTGTTAAAGGTGGCATGTGAGTAATGCCTGCCTCGGGGACCAGCTCGATTGCTCTCAAGGTAAAGCAAATGAAGTCACTATAAAAGGTTGACAGATATTCTTGAAGATCAAATTTGAAAAGCATCCTCTAGATATATTTAATATAAAATGTAGATGGCAGTAATTTGCAGGATCTCTGGATTCTGGTCATCTAAGGTGATTCTGCTGGTGTCTGTTTCTCTATCTGTGCTATGTACTGAAATATTAACTTCCAAACCCATCAGGATCTCACAGCTGAAGTGGGCAAGAAACTAATTTCTATTGACTTCAGCCCTGCTTTGGTCTGTTGAATGAAAAAAAGAGAAAAAAATTTTTTTTTTGCTTGCACATCTGCCCAGACATACCAGGCTCATGCCTCCTCCATCAGCAGCTCCACATCACATCTGCTCACTGCAGCATGCTGGCAGCTGAAGTGGTCTCCACTGGGAAATTTTGGGTTTTCTGAGATACCTCAGCTCCCAGTTTGTCAGCAACATGAACTGAGACAGAGAGAAAAATAATCCTTCAGAGTGGGGAGATCCTGAACCGGAGCAGCACCAAACATCCCAGTGAGGCCAGTGGTGGTTCAGCGACATCTGCCCAGGAGCAGCTTTCTGGTGAGGTTTTAATTAGGTGAATTTATGATTATACTTCAGAAAAAGCATTTTGTCTTACTGAGTATGGGGGCTTAGATTAGATGATATCAAGAGGCTCCTTCACATCCTCAACTGTTCAGTCACTCTGCACATTTTAAAATTTTACTTAATTGTTAAACTAGCAGCTGACTTTTTTTTGGCTTTTCCCAGAAAACAAGAAGCAGCTATTATTTCTTAGCAGCAGATGTACAGTAACCCTTGATTAAATTAATTTGACTGTTCATAGTTTTTCTTTGTTCATAATTTATTTCTGCTCATAACTTGCTGTTGCTATTCTCAGATGCTTTTTCTTCAGCTGCTGCAGATCCCCTCCATGCAGAAACATACAAAGTATTTTAACACTCACCTTAGCCTTTTAACATGGCTTGAGTACTCCTAAAATCTTAATACACTCTGTATTTTCCTGTAGAAATAGACAAGAGCTCAAAGCAAAAGCTAATCAACTCTGTAAATTGATAAGTTAGCAAAATAAATAATGCTAACCAAAACAATCCTTTTCCTTTGAAATATTTGATTTTTTGTGTATGTCAATGAATAAAGATGTGAGGTTTAAGAGGATACTTGAGCTTCCATGATTGTTGGGTTTTTCTTGCATAATGCCCTCAGTATGTTTGTGTCTGGTCTGTTCGCATGATGGGGATGGGAAGAAAGAAAGAAAGTTTTTGTTATCATTCATCAAAGGCTTTTTTTTTAAATTTAGTGTTGGAGTTTGGGTTTCCTGGAACATCAAGCAGTAATTATCTCCCTGTGTTTGTTGACCTTTCTGTCAACTCAGATTTTGCTTTTGGATTCAATGCTAATTCTCTGGCCAATTTTTAAAGGAGCCTCAAGTTCATCTTTAATTAGAAGCCAGGAATCTTGTTCCCAGTCAGTCATGGGACTTCCTTCACTGACGACTCAGTGCAGTATGTCAGTGGTTTCGTTTGAATGCCTAAATGTGAGCAAAGTTTTAGCAGGTTTTAGTTAATAAAGAGCATTTCAAAAGATGGTTATGCCCTCAATATGTGTTAGGTTTTGGGGGTTCTGTCTGACAAGCACTGGGGTCTGACCCTGCGAGGTGCTCAGAGGTTGTGGTTACCCCTGGAGAATGTGCTCTCTTGGGATCAGGTTTGATCTAACTCGGATGGTGGCATTCAAAACCACCGGAGTGTGACATTTTCCACAGTTCCCCCCTGCTCCCACCAACCACAAAGAGCTGCAAACAGATGGCGCCTGTGGCAAGAGGCCTTGAGAACCAACTCCAGGAGAAAATCCAGGCTGCCTTGGACACGTATTTGATGTTGGCTGACACCAGTCCCAAGGAGGAGATGTACCCAGGGCAGGAGTGCACTGTGCATTTGGTGTAAGTGAGAGCTTGACCTGCTCACACAGTCAGAAAGGTCTGGGAATAAAGAGCTGGAAGCACTAAGACACTTAAACCGTCTGAAATGCTCAAATGTAAATGTGTGCTGGATTGGGTATCATGCCATACTGACAGCATTGCTAGGCTGTCTGGCAGATATTCTTTAAAAATAGTGAAATAGTGGCCTGGACATCTTGAAATACATTATTTGATGACTAATTTACCTCCCACAGGTTTGGTCCCTCTGACCTTTACTTTGCAGCTCCTCAAAAGATAATAAACTTAGAGCCACCTAGTGAGGGTGAGAAGTGCCCGTCCTGCAGCACAGCTGGAGCAACCCTCCGTCCTGGGCTCTCCCAGCTGTTTGCTGTAAGAGCTCCCAAAGCCTTACAGGAGGAGGCTGGTAGTCCCTCATTGACATCTCAAGTATCTGATGTCTTTGTGCCCCTGCAAGGACTGCCTGTCTCCCAAAATTCTCTGGGCATGGCTGCAGTTTGCAGGTGGATCTTCCACCTGTGCAAGTTAAATAATGAAATGGTTAAAAACATACACACTCACATATATATTTATTGTTGCTATTTTTCCATGCTATTAAAATCTACCCTGAGACTTGTAAACTCCATCTCCATTTTCTTGCAGAATCTTCCTGAGTCTCTTCGAGGGTCTGAGCTCCGCTGAGACCTTGTCTCAGCTCTGTTCTGCTCTGTCAAATTCAGCTCCTTCCCTGCCACTTCAGAGTTAAGCCCCTTCCCCAAAATTTAAACTGTTTGGCATTCATTCCTGCAGCTGAAGAGAGCTCCTTTAGCAGTGGAATCTGCCCAAGAGGCACTGGGAATGGGTAAGGACTGCCAGGCTAGGTTGCTGCTAGGTTCTGGTGGTTGTGTAAAAAGGAAGGCAGCTAACAAAAGGAAACTTCAGAAGAAAGGGAAATTGGCTCTGCATAAAGTATTCTGGGATCTCCTTTCTTTTTTCAATTCACACAAAGATTCTTGACTTTTATTCTTGCCTAGGTTTATTTCCCATGTGTAAGAAAACAGTGGTTGCATTTATTTGAAAAGCAAACAAAACCCAAATACCACTTCCACCCCCAAACCCAATAATTGATGGGGATTGAACAGCTTCCACTGGCCAACTATTTCAGAAAATGTGGACATATGATCAGACTACAGTCATGGGTTGTTTTTTAGTAGTTGTAATGATGGCAAATCCTGAGATGGTGTCAAGATAGAAATTAATGCATGGACTCATCTGACACAACTATGCCACCCAAATAATTGTAGTCCCAAAAGCAGTCATTTTGTAACTTGTTAGTAGACAAATCTGTTAGCCCTTATTGAGGACAGGAGAGATTTGAGTGTGCTGGGCAATGTGAGGATGCCCTGGGAGCCTGTGGAGGGAGAGGTTGTGCAGCACACACTGCAGGTGTGTCTGAGAAATCTGCCTCTCCCAGTCCCCTCCAGCACTGTGGGTCTGATTCCATGCAACTGAGCACTGCAGGAGTCTCCAACCAAAAATGGAACTGGCAAGGTAAGAGATTCTCGTTAGAGGGAACCTAAACTTTCAGAACTTCTTGTGACTCTAGTAGCCATTCCTGGCTGGAAGAACTAATTCATGGAGCTGTTAAAACTGTGACATCTCCATGAATTAACAGGTTTTCCTCACCAGGTATGAGGATGAAGTGAATTCTTCAGAGAATAACTCCACATGTGCCAATTCCATCACATTATGTAAATAGCCTGTGACTAATGGAGAAATCTATGAAATAAAATGAAAGAAATGAAGTGAAATGAAATGAAATGGAAATTAAATAAAAGGCATCAGTCAGTGCATTTGCATGGAAACCAAAAGAAGCTTGTTTAAAAATGAGTGATAGCAGACAAGATAATTCTACAGTTGCCATTGTGGAATATTTCTAAGTGTCTTATTAGCATAGAATTGAAAGGACAATGTTGTTTATGGAGTCTATGAGATTCCACTCAGTTCTGCAGCCTGTCTGACCCTTCATTGTGAGGTTTCTCAAAGCTTTGCTACAGATTCACTCTCCTCTCATTTTTAAATTTCTTTTCTATGTCTGCTTTTATCTATTTTTCTGTCCCTATTTTAATTTTTTTCTTCCTCTGCCTTGTACCCTTAGCTTTCAGAATTTTTCTTTCTATCTCCTTCTAATGAGCTGGCTATTCCTACTATTTAGGTTTTTTTCTTGTTTCTTGTTTGTCACATACCCTGTTGCTTTTTAATTTTTCATGTGTCTTAGCACACTGCTGTCTCTGGAGTGTACTTTATACTCTTCTGGGTTTGTCAGGACATCTCTGGAGGTCACCCCTTCTCCTCAGAGGAGTCTTTGTGTCCTCTCCTCCTCATTTGTCTCCACTAGGTCAGCAGCTCCCTCACACATCTGAAGTCTGGTCAGATCCCCTCCTGAGTACCTCTGTGCCCTTGAGCCATGCTCTGTTTGCTCCATGGCCATCCCTTCGACCTGCAGTAGGCTCTGGATCTCTCTTGGACCTTTGGATCTTTCTTTGGATGTTTTGGTGATTCTTGGTGTTGTGGTGCCCCGTTTGAATGAGAAGGGTCCTATCCCAGTTATAGACAGTACAATTCACCAGCTGGCAGGATGATGGTTTTACACAGAGTAATAGTTATTTTTCAGACAACGGGAGAAATCAAAGTCTTTAAATCACACACAGTACTGGCACTGCTTTTGTCCACAGATGAGATTACAGTCAATAATCAACTGAGCTCCTTGCTCAATGGAACAATTTCCACAGTGGATGCCAGTTCCCAAGTATCTAACCCTACTTATAGGTGCTTAAAGTGAAACCAATCAACCATAAAATACACAGACATGTAAGGACACAGTTCATTTACAAGGATGTTTATAAATATATTGGTCTGGTCTACATGACCAAACCACTCAAACAAAGCTCTGACACAGTTTTTATTTTTTAAGAACTAAGACTTTCTACACTGGAATAGCATCTGGGAATTCAGGCTCCCCCTCTAGCTTTCTGTAGTTAATTCCATGGTGCTGCTCCCCCAAGGAAGCTCACAGTCCTTCAGCTGGTTGCATCAGGTAACAACTTTCTGCTGAGAAAGGCTGTTAGTATTTATTCTACTTGGCTATACCAATAAAACAAGGGAAAATAAAGTCATCAGCATTACCTAAGACAGTGCAACATTTGCCAGTTTAACTTGATCAATCTTTAAATATTAGGTATTGCAGTTACATTTACTACTGTCACACACCATGTTGGAGTCCCTAATACTTATGCTTTAAAAACAAGTAATTACTCTTTGTTCCTATCCCTGTCACAGTTATTTGGCTTGCTTGGAAGTTCAGTATTAGGATGCGCAGGAAGCCAGTGGATGTAATGAGAGAATGTGCAGTGCTGAGGGTGACGTCTCCGAGACAGCAAGGGTCCTCTGCTCCATTAACAATGATTGTTACAAGTGCAGCATTAAGGACAGACACTTGGTGACTGAATGCTCAGAACAGAAATGGAGCATCCATCAACACTTGAGTCAAATGAAAGTGTGAGAAAGAAATGAGAAGGAGAAATCAAGGCACAAGTATTATTGTTCACTTTTGATTCTGAAGCGGTGTCATTGCTCAGAGAACTCCACCTGCTAATGAAGAACCCTCTTATACCAAGATTTTCAGACTGGAAGGAAAGATTGAGCACTTAACTCTGACCAGGATGTCAGGAGTAGACAATTGGTATTGCAAAAAGTGATGGCAATCTTCTTTTTTTTGCCTGTCTAATGCATACTGCCCAAGCACTTCTATGGAGAGACAGTAGAGAGACCGTGCATCAGCACCACATAATCTGAACCAGAATTCATTTCATGGCTGTTTTAAAACCATTTGGGGCATGATACTAGAACCACCTCTGCTGTAAAAGTAAGCTTGTTGATGGGATGGGAGCCACTTGGGCCAAGTTCACACATAGGAATCTCAGCTGGGCCTGATTTAAACATTAAATACTGTCTGAGACATATGTCAGTGAGAATAATTTGAACTGCTGTGCTAATATTAATAAATTAAAGTAAATTTAGAATGTCACGTGCTTGTAAAATGCTTTAAGCATGGGCCCTGAAGCTGTAAAGAGTGTACTTAAATTTGAGGAAGATGGTGATAGAGATTTGTGTTCCTAACCCAGGGAAATACAGCTGATAGCCCAGCCTCTAGCAGGTGTGACAGCAGCATTTGTTAAAATGCTGTTCAGAGAATGACCTTCTGACAGTAGATGATTTTCAATATAGGTACCGGGATCCCCAAGAAAAGTGAAGTTCCTGGATCAGATTTGCTCTCACTCAAGCCAGGTGCAATGAAGACAGTGAGTCACTTTGTTACCCAGGAATCTCAGTGGTCAGAGAAGCAGCTCCATCCCCTCCCCTTCACCAAAGCACAGCCACCCCCTCTGACATGCATGGGCTCAGTGTCATTGACTGCAAGTTACTGCTTTTAACTTGATTCAATGCCTCTTGTGCTGAACAAACAGATGATGTACATCAGCAATAAAGGCAGGCCAGTGACCTGGTTTGAATTTCATAGAAATATTAATACTGTGATACTCTCAACAGTCTGATCATTGGCCTTTATTGGGTATTTATCTGTCTCCTGGTTTCTTTTCTGTGATGCACAAGGCAAGTGGTAAAGTTTGTGTAATCGATTCCAAATGCATTATATTTGATTTAATTAGAAAAAACCCCTAAATTATGCCAAAGCTAATCCATACCTATCACTCAGACTCTTGATTACCATGTCACTTATTCTGCTGTTCTTGCTCTTGTGATGGGGCTGCCCTTACAACTTCCATAAGCTCAGACATGAAGAGATTTCACCGAGGTCTTTTATCTTAGTGTGATTCAGGGGCACTTACACAACCTGAGTATCTGCATGAGCTGGTGAGGCTCTTCTGACAGAGCTCCTCTGATGAGCAGACTGGTGCAGACAGTCTGAATTAATGCTGGAACAAGAGAACTGTGCCCAAACCCTTTAGGAACTGGATGGCTATGGAAAGTGCTGTTCCCTCTCCAAGAGAACTTTATAGCCTTAAGGTGAGTTTCATAACAGCTGAGTCATCAAGGAGCTCATTGTAATTTGAATGTGAATTATTTTTGCTTAAGTGGGGCATTAATAAATTGCTGAAGTTAGAGAATATTTTACAAGGAACCTTATAGTAAAAGTGTTAGAACAGGGGGTTTTGAAACTCAGAAGAAAAAAAAAAAGAAGGAGCTTTAGCAGTACAAGTAATTAACTATATTTAATTTGAACAAGAGGAAGCATGGTGAATTTTTGGACTAAAGTGTTCTAAGTACTGTATTTAAACAGCTCAATATTAGCTGCTTATTTATGTTGTCCCTGTATCATGGATGAAGAAGAAGTTTGGCTATTTTTTTATGGCCACACTGGAAAGTGGTTGTTAAAATGTTTAAGAGAAGTTGTGCTCAGTTGTGAAAGTTGTGCTCCCTTTAGGCTTCTTTGCACTGTGTTACAAAAGAAACTATTTTCAAACACAGAAACTGTGTTTCTGTGAACAGAAATTACCATATCTGCTCAAGTGTGCCCTCTTGTTCAAAAATGTGGGGAAAAATATTGCTGAAATGAAAATGCAAACCTAATTTTCTACTCAAAGAGAAATCTGAGTAAGTAGCTAAAACTAAATTTACTCTGAATTCATAGTGGGGTTTTTTGATAACAGATTCTAAAAGGTGTGTTGTAAGGAGCAGTGATGATGGTAAGAGAGAAAGCAATGATCTTTACTGGTAGTTTGGAGAATGCAATGCTTTTAGGAGGAATGCTAAATATGTATTTTGTCTTGAACAACATTATTCTGAGTGAAACTTGCAGTACATCAAATGGGTTCTGTTTTAGTGTTCATGAAGAGAAATAAAAGTCCAGCTCTAGCCTTTGCCCTTGTTAAAATACTATTTCTCGACTGAATTGGTACTAAGCCAAAGCAAACTGCATCAGGGGGCTGAAAGAAAGGTGGTGGAGTCTTAGGATAACTTCAAGGGCCTTCTTTACAGTGTGAACTGCCTCTAAAGTGCAGATTAACCAGGGAGGGTATTGAGGCAGGGTTGGAAAATAAAAATGCCAGAAAACAATGTGTGAAAGGCTTCTGAAGCTAGGAATATCACAGTGTTCAGGGTTTACCTGGGGGAAGCCAGGTGTTTAGGAAGGACATCCCCATCAGTGGCTGAAATGGAAACATTATTATTGGAGTTAAGGTAGCATGCCTGTGACTTGGAAACTGTGGATTTAAAAAGTCAGATGTTAATACTGTTTATAATTTATTATTATTGATCTTTAGGACTGTTGGAAGTGGTTTATCAGCATTAATACTATCATAAAGTACCTGTTAAGAGTATGCCTATGGGAACATAATCCTGGTTTTGATGAACTAAATGACAAAGACTTCCTCTAAACTTGGTGGTATCATGACCAAGAACTGCAGAAAAAGGCCATCTGCAATAAAATATAGAATTTTGGAAACTGCAGTTAGATTATTTTATATATCCACATGGGGATTATTTAACTTCAGAGACCCCTTAGATGCATCTGTTTGCAAGTTTGAAAGCGCAATATTTTCATATTCCTCTTGTGATGCTGAGCATCTGCAGTGGTGAACTAATACAACCAAATCCTTCTGGAAGTTCCTGTTCAGAAATCCATAAAAGATGGGGTTGATACATGTGGACATCATGGCCACAAGGTGGCAGATTGTAAATGCCAGGTTATGATTACAGCTCATTAATGCCTCATAGTTCCAGTCAAAAACCACATTGAATATATTGAGAGGCAACCAGCAAGCTGCAAAGGTCACAACAATTGATACCAGCATCATATTGATCCTTTTGTTTTCACTCAGTCTGTTCTCATTCTCTCTCATCCTGTCCATTTTACCTTGTCTCCTTCGAAGACATACAAATATCCTGAGATAGCAGATAAAAATAAACCCCAGTGGGAAGCAGTACTGGAAAACCAGCAGGCTAGTAGTGAAAATCAGTCTCTCTGTAAGAGATGGCCATGCTTCAATGCAAGCAACTTTGTTCTTGTAGAAATCACTGTAGAAAGACAGATGTTTGAAGGGTTCATCTGTTATTTGGTGGAATACTAAAAAAGGAGCAGATATGATGAGGGAAAGACCCCAGATGAAAAGAATTCCCCAATAAGCATGTGAAATATTAGGCTTCCAACCACGTGGGTTCACAATTAACTGATATCTCTCAATAGCAATGAGTACAAGTGAGAAAATGGAGACTGTGACAGATAGACTTTGTATGAAAGAGCCTATTTTACACATTGCTTCCCCAAATATCCAGTGGTCCATTAAGGTATATGCAACTGTGACAGGAATGCACATGATACAGATCAAGACATCTGATACAGAGAGGTTGGCAATCAAAATGTTGGTGACGTTTTGAGCTCCTTTCCGTCTCTTTATTATAATAATTAAGCAAAGATTTCCAACAAGCCCCACTAGTGTAACCAATGTGTAAGCTGTAATAAGCAAGAATTCTGCAATGGAGGAAAGTTGGCATGTATCAAAGTTCAAGAACTGAGAAAGGCTAATGTTAGAGATAGTATGATTCAGGATCTCACTGGGATGCTGAACAGTTTTATCCATCCTGAAGCATCTTCCAACCTATGGACAAAACCTGGTATTATTTACTTTGCATGGAGATTTTCAAAGCAGTGAGTACTGTGGGTCTGTCATTGTAGTCAGTGTCCTTAAAGCTTTGAGCAAATCTAACATGATTAATTACAGTACTGGATAAGCACATGGTTTTTAGTGGGTTTATGTATCTCTGTGGACAGGGGTTGATGTCACCTTTCTGAGCTTCTGCACTGACAGTACTACAGATCTATAACTGATGTACAAGAAAAACCTGTGATAGCAGCTCTGACTAAACTTGTACAGACACTTTCATACAAATCCTCTTTTAGCAGTTGTGGATAAAGCTTTCCTTTCAGAATAAAGTATTCCATGATCTGTCTCTGCTGAAGATTTAAGAAGGTTTAATGGATTCCAGTGAGGTTAATCTGTTGCTTTTGTATTACCAGGGAAGAAGAATTGGGTCCTGCCATCACTCTGCTAGCTTAGACATCACACTTAGATTTTCTTTAGAACTACAAAGCAATGTGAGTTAATACACTCAATCCTCCTGAGTTAATCAAAATTATGTGTGCTTGAGCTCAAATGGCATTCAAAACCTCTATGAATGATATCTTAAAGGAAGTTTCCTGTTGTACTGATGCATTGAAGATAGTATATCCTTTTTCCTAAATCTAACTTGAGAAAACTGTAAACAAAATAATGGTCACATTGTAGTTATACAGACAATTTTCCTCTTTCAGCCCTAACTTAAACAGGAGTCAAGCAAAAAAATCTGAATTAGCACAGTTCTGTGGTTTTAAAACTAATATTAATGGGAAGAGTTAGGTTCAACAGGATATCTCTTGATGGGCTTAAATTTATCACTGAGTGCAAAAGTTAATTTAAAGGCTTACCAGCTTTCTGGCCAGAAAGAGGTTGTTTCCTACCTGGGAAAGGAAAAGCTAAGTATGAAAAGAGTTATTTCAAAATTTAGGAAAGGGTAATAGATACATGTTCCACACATATATCTTTCAAAACTCAACTTTAACTCACCTTAGTTCCCCCGTGAAATTATTGGAAAACTAGCTGGAAGGAGATCATTCTTCACCCCTAGTAATGGCGTTGAGAACCTGTGGAGAAAGGAGAATGAAGAAGCAGTGGGGAGTTAGAGGATACACAAAAAGAAAAAGGGCTAGGTGGATGTTTTATTATTACTAGAAATAATCTTCTTATGTGTAGATTTATCAGCCCTTTCACAGAAATGATTGCCATTATTTAATCACTAAGGATTAAAAAAATGTTTGGCTGCCTGTACAAAATTAAACACTAAATCCAGGGTTAAACTGGAATTATGATTCTGTAGTTGTTTTCCCACAGACACTCAAAGAATATTCCAGCCAAAGTTATATCCTGGACTGCTTTATCCTGATACTTCAGTTTGACATAAATTTGGGTGCTTCAAATTAGGATTCTAAAAAATCTCCAATAAACATCATGCTCACCTTTGGAGCATCTACTACCACACTCATTCTGCAAAGGATCTAAAGTACCCTTTTCAATCAGCATATGCAAGTTGGAGTGGGAAGTGGCTGTAGATATATGTGACTCATATGTGTCCCAAAAAATGACTTAAATTGTGGTCAGGGCTAGCATTAAGCCCTGTAGTCTCCCTAAAGAATGTACTTGGCTTGTTGAAAGCTATACTGGGGAATGTCATGGAACACTCTACAATCCTGCTGCAAAAAACTATGGAGGTCTGGTGGCTCTGATGGATTTTTCAGTCCCTTGCAGGTGTCCCTATTTCAGTAGGACAAGACAAAGAGCTGGGTACTCTGCTGTGTGCTCACCAGCCTCCACAAATTCTTCTGCTCCTGAGTCCAGGAGAGAGGCCAGGGACTGTGACTCTGACAGCCACATCCTACAGAACCCGATGTTGTGGCTGGGCAACAACTCCTTCAGGCCACCTGTTTCCTGGAATGCACTGGCACCCACCTTTCCCTGGAGCAGCACTGATTGCTTGGCTGGATTTGTCATACCCAAGGATTCATGTGCTGGAAGGACAGAGGCACTAAATGGGGGATTTACCACCAATAGTGGCAGTTGTTACCCCTGTGAGATTTACTGCCAATTCAGAAATGTGAATATCTAAAGTCTGGCTGCTTTGCCCCAGGGGTGATCTTTCTCTGCAGTGCCTGTGGTGTCTACCTGGCTGGCACAGATCTGATACCTTCAAAGACAAATTCTGCTCTTCCCTGCTTTTTATGTGAGCAGGAGAATCTGTGGGGACTCAAAAGGCCATGAGGCTGAGCCAAGTTTGCAATATTTTATGCACTATTTGCTAAGCTTGCTTATTTCTCCGTGGATGCACAACACAGTTTGATAGCAAATTCTGAATGTCTTCTCCCAAGAATTCAGGAGGGTAGGGCTTCTCTGGCATTTTCTGTTTGGGAAAAGTCCCTGTACTGATCTTATTTGTTCACTTGCTACACGAGTTTTAGGCACACTCTCCCCATCTACACTGTCCTTTTCTCAGGAAAATGTGTCATTTCTTTTCACTCTTTGGTTTGTGCCAGGAGTTAAAGAGTGTAGTCTTTAGTACACACCATTCTGTGAGGCAATTTAAATATTTCCTTGGCAATAAAACAATTACACCTATCTTGGTAAACATCTGGAGTATTCACAGCATTAAAAAATAAGTTACTCTAGTATTAACTGCAGCATGTTGAACTATACTGGCATTTTTTAATCTAATAAATAAATGCTATTGCAATCAGCATCCTTGGATCACAATTACAGCTGATACCAGAATTGAAGTGTTTAACAAAACGAACTAATTACTTCAACCCCTAATCCATGCATTTTGGAAAAGATTCTCTACCATAGCAAGAGTTTAACACTGTAAGTTATTATAAACTCCTTAGTCTTGTTTCATTCCTCTATCTGCAGAAACATTACTGAAACATTCATAAGCAAAAGAAAGGTCTAAAATAAAATTATTTTAGAAAGGCTTTATTTCCTAAGTATTTTCATACCTATGCTAAAGATGAACAGTCCTATCCTTTCAAGGTGACCAGTAAATGTTTCAGTTACAAACACTGTTTATTAAGTTCCTAAGTATTGCACAGATAAAACGTGGAGGAAAATTTACATTCAATTTTAAATATACATTGTAGAGAATAAAATACTGCTTTAAAAGATATTTCAGTAACTTTGGTCATAGTTTTATGGATTTTCTGACTTCTTACCTGGTGAAAAATTCAAGTCATATCCACACTGCCTTTAATAATTTTCCTTTTCTCTCAGAGCCAGCAAACACATCTTCTTTCTGTATAAAAGAATTCAGAGCAAAGCCATGTCTCCTAAAGCAATACTTAAACTCTCCTTTCTTCTCTGTCTCAAACAAACCACAGATCCCCAGTTTCCAACAGTACTCAATCTGCAGGCTGTAGGAAGGCTGCTGAGGAATAAAACAAGCTCTGGAATCCAAGAAGAGGCGAACAGCAGTGAGCAGGGAGGAGGAAGGACCAGTAGTCATGGGGATGGATTTTCCTCCACTGTGCTGCTTCCCTCCACCCCATCAAATACCTTATCAGGCAATTTGATTTTCAATTATTTAATCTATTCTGTAGTTCAAATGCTTTCCCTCTGCAGGATTTCATACATAAACATCTGCAGATGGCATATTGCTTTCTTAACTGATACAGCAGTACAATAAGCTGCTTGAAAAGAGCATGCACATCCTACTAAGTGTATCATTTGCTTTATTGCAATTAAGATAATCAGATTTTCATTATAAATTGATATTTTAGCTTATACTCTTCAGATAAAACGATATTCCTGAAAAGAAAGGCATGGCACAACGTACTGGCACATAGTGAAAAGGGTCTTAATTTTTATTACTGTTTTTTCAGTAAGAGTCCATACATTTTGTACTGACATGTTTATAAAAATAAGCATTCAGCTTATTCACTAAATATTTAGAATGAACATTTATAGAGTAGGAAAAAACCTGATTTTCTTAGGACCTGCAGCCCTGGTAAGTCACTGTATAAGCTCTTGCATTTTTACCCATGTCCACTTAACTTCCAATATCTCAGTCTGGTTTTTTTTGAGAGAATAATTTTCAAAAAGCAGTAGGATTTTTGGGATGAGCAATACAGATGCTATACTGAAGTGCAATTCAGAACTAATTATCTAAAAATATTGTTGGCTGTCCTGCCATAGTATTTGAATAAAATAGGTGGAGGGAGCCTTTGTGATGAGCCAGATGAACATCCTGCTTTTCATATATTTGAGTCTACTAATGATGTGCTTGTCCAGACTGTTTTTTAACCATCCGTGGTAACCTTAGATTAGGTATTCAAATGCTTAATTGACTGCTAGAAAGATTGCCTTAACACCTCCCGGTAAAACTTCCTTGTCTTTAGTTTAGCCCTGCTCTTTTTATTTCAGGTGTGGTCTGGGAATTCTGATATTTTAACCAAAAATGCTGCAATCAAGCAATGTGAATATATTTTTCTAAAGCATTTCTAGAACTTGCTGGGCTTGATTATGTCAAAATTATAATAAAAACAAAGTACTTTGCCAAAGTACTTTAGAAATTCTGCTTCTGGTTGCACTCTAACCCCAGGAAGTTAATCAGGACCTGAACATGCAATGTGATAGATAAGCATCAGAACAAGCCATAAAAATGCATTATCTATTTATGAAGCAAGTAAGTCAATAAAATTAAAAGATGTTCTGATTCTATTTATAAATTTCATAGGCCATGTTGCTTATTTACACATGCCTCTGTTTCTAATATAATTCTGTATGCAGTCCTTCATTTGTGGAAAAAGTGGAGTCTTTAACATGCGGTCCATTGGTTTTACAGTTGTATCAACCTGCTGCCTTGTGGATTTAATTGCGTTGTAACCTGTGGTGAATTAGATCACATCCAGCATCAAAGGCTTGTGGGTGTAGCTGCTCTTGGTGTGTTTAATCCTGATGTCAAAGGTATATATGCTAAGTGGGATCCTTGGCTCTGGAGGAGGGATCACTGTGTATTTTTTCAGGCAAATGTTGAAGCCTCTGTTTGCAAAAAAGGTTAATGGACAGCAGAATTATATTTACTTTTTATCAATGCTCTTGTCATTTCTAAATTACTCAGTATTAAGTGATGGGTGAAGTGCCATCATAGGTTTTAAAACTTAAATTTGTAATAACTTGTGTAGCATTGGCAACAACCTGTTGGTGAAAAATAACATTTAACTCCTTTGAGTTCACCTTTTGCTCTGGCATTTACATGATTCCTTGACCAGCAGGAACCTTTGCTGATGGTTGATCACTCTAAATTTTTGCTTTTGCTTAGTTGTTTCTCTTATGTAACTGTACAGCAGTCCTCGCTTCTGCCTGTAGCAACCTCCTTCTTCAGAAAGCAAGATTAGGTAGAGATGTACATGTACAATTTCTCAGCTTTCCACATGAAGGAATTCTTCAACAGCAGATTGGCCAAGAGCTGGTTCAGAGACCTGTAACAACTCTGGAGGGTCATGGAATCACAGACTGGAAAGGACCTTAAAGATCATCCAGTTGCAATGTGCAGAGAGAACTCCCACTAAATAAGGCTGTTACAAGATCCTTCCAACCTGGGACACTTCATGGGGCAGCCACAGCTTCTCTGACTGATTTGTTCCAATGACTCACCACTCCCATGGTCAAGAATTTCATCCCAAATCCCACCTGATCTTGCACTCTGTCACTACAAAGCCATTCCCTCTTGTCTTGTCATCCCATGCCCTTGTCCAAGTCCCTCTCCAGCTCTCTTGGAGCCCCTTTAGGCACTGGAAGGACTCTTGAGGTCTCCCTGGAGCCTTCCCTTGTCAGGCTGAGCACTCCCAGCTCCCTCAGCCTGGCTCCAGAGCAGAGCTGCTCCAGCCCTCCAGCTCTGCTCATCAGCAACCCTGATGGCCTCATCTGGACTCACTCCAACAGATCCACATCCCTCTGATACAGGAGCCCCAGAGCTGGATGCATCATTGCAGGTGGGGTCTCACAAGAGTGGAGCAGAGAGGGAGAACCACCCCCACCATCCTGCTGGTCACACTGCTCTTGCTGCAGCCCAGGACAAGGCCGGATTTCTGGGTTGCAAACACCCAATGCCAGCTCATGTTGAACTTCTTGTCAACCAACACCTGCAAATCTCTCTCCTGGATTACTGCTTCCTAATAAATACTGCTCTTTATAGCACTTCAAAGAGGCACAGAAAAATAAACAAGAATAATTGGAAATCCCATATATTAGTGGCTGGATGTGCTGGTTAATGCCATGAAAGTAAGATAATATGCTGTGATGGAGGAAAAACACACTCCCTTCAGATTTTCCTGTTCTGTGGAGAGATCAACACCCTAGTAAGAGATTCTTAGTAAATAGCTCATAATGTGACCAAACTAGCAACAGCTAAGTATGCACTGGGACTTTTTCTCCAAGGATGTACATGTGTAAGTTGAAGCACTGCTCCATAACTCGAGGTTTTTTCCTAATTGGAAATAATTGTCACAAAAATAATTCATGTTCACCACTGGGAGTTTATGTTTGACTCCATTATACGGCATAGCTCTAAAGGATATCTTTGCAATATCCCTGATGCCTTATCTCAATTTTGATTCTCAATCAGCTCATGCCTAGAATGAAAAGTCAACTGTTTAAAAATCTGACACAACTATAAACGAGTTACTTATAATAATATATTAATTTTTAAAATTGTGTCATGCCATGAACTGTTGGCTAATTTTTGGATCTTATTCAGTTGGCATAGAGCTGAAATGGAGATGAATACACTCCCTTGGCTGGAAGGTTAGCATCTTAATTTTTTTGGGTCAGCCAAGTTACTTTTCTCACTGAAAAAGAGGTAAGATATGTAAGTAATTTTAATAGTAGTGTGACTGCATACATTCATATTTTATAATAGATTCCATGTTCCAAACCCTGATTCAATTATTTGTAGCTTTCTAGAACTTCTCTAACTCATTTTTACCACAAGTCATCTCTTCCAAAAAATGAATTATTTCAATAGTTCACAGATTTGGGGAGAATATGAAAATTTGTATCTCTAGTTTGTTTTTTCCCATTCTAGAGTCTTTTTATAACACTGTGAGCACCAAACCCTGCTGTTCTCATGACATGACATCTTTCAGGGTCCTAATTGTTAATTAAGAAATACTTAAATAATCGAAAGGTTTTCAAAATGTTTTCCCCATTAATCTAAGTCTGCTGCAATTTTCCAGCATGTTTCAAACTGTAAAAAGCATTTTGATTTTCTAGATTAAAAACATGAATTCTAGATTGCTATTTTCTGTCTAGAAAGTCTCACTTCACACCACCTAATTTTAAATTTTTTTGAATAGCATTAATGTCTTTCAGCTAATTTCAGGCAGGTACTTACTGAGCTTCACAGCACAGCTCTTCCTGCTGTGTTCAAACAAAGTTTAACATCAGTCATGCAAGAGCACCACAAACCCACTCCACAGAGGTTCTGAGGAATGAGAAAGAGTTAGAGTCTAGGAATAGCTAACGGGAAAAAAAAGCAAGTAGATTTTAATTTAATTGGAAAATCATAATGAAAAATTTGCAGGTGGAAAAGATCAGTGTGGCTGAGACTGTTGCTGGCTCCAGGTCTTCCTTTGACAAAACTTAGGATCCTGGTCTATCTCAGAGTAAGACACAGTGAAAATTCTCCCCTCTCACATCTGTCACACCATCGCTACATTCTTTGATCCTTCACAGGAATCTTGACTTTTGAGACTGTATTTTTGCTGCCTTACTTTCATTCCATCACTTCAAATTATGGCCTGCTTTTCTATAAAATTTTAGGAAAGAGAAGAAAGGAAATAATGAATTATTAAAGAAGAGTGAAAAGATGAAAGAGGAAAAGAGAAATTGAACTTCAGAGGGAAGAGGAGGGAGGGCAGGGTTTAAGGAAGAATGGTAACTTAAGACCAAAGAAAAGGATGCAAATTCAATTCTCTGATGACTTTCCACTTCACCCTTCACAAAGGTGTGTTTCTTTTTTCGGCAAACTCCCCTTAAAAAGGGCTCTGGGAAGATTTTGTTTAGTAGATAAACTTTGATACTACTCACTGAAGGAATAGTACCTGTGGGTTATTCTGTTACCTCTTTATCTGTAGGTTATCTTATTTTGCATTAAGCAAATACAAGAGAGAGGTAGTTTTTTATTCCCCTCTGAATATACACAAGGTAGAGATTTTTATCCTGAGGAGTGTCATGTTCAGACTGTAGGGAAGTAAAAGTCTATCCAGCTGCCTTTCAGTATTTTTTAACCTTTTTCAACAAAAAATCCTCTCCTGATCAGTACTAATTCATGAAAGTCTCCAAAGTAAGATCACAGGTTTGATGTTTATGCAGATGAAAGTGCAAACAGCAGAACAGAGTGAAAGAGAAACTTTTGCCAAAAAGGCAAGAGCTCTCTCAAGGACAGCTGTACATCTTTCAGAAGTTTTTGCACCCATAACTAAAGCAAGATGCCAGGCTGGGAATGCTCATGGTGCTGCTGCATTTTTACACAAGATGCCTCCCTATGAACTGCACAATTACACTCTGCCTGAGGTGTTGATTTGGGTAGGAGTGAGCCTTCCAAAATTCCAATAATATCTCATTGAAATGGTGAAAATAAAAATCTTTCTCTGTGTGTGTGTGTATCTCAGAGTGATGTGGGAAATTATGGTTTAATCCCTTGTATTCCTAACTGCTCTCACCTATGCACAGTTAGAAAAATCTGGGTGAAATGTGTGTGTAGCTGAGCTGCTATTATTAGTCTTCAATGTGAATGCAGAACTAATTCAGCAAACAGTCTGCATGAAGGAATCCTTTCTGTCTGTTGAAAGGTAAAACTAAGTCTGAATGTAGAGTATTGCACTACACACAAAAAAAAATCATTAAAAATTCAAGTGATATACTTAATTTGCTTAAAAAAAAGAATCAATGCCTGTCGACTGTGGAAGCCACAGATGTAACTAGATTAAAGACGTTGAAACTAGTTAAAAAGACATGATTTTGTGTTTATATGAAGGTTGAGATAAAATATTTATCACCTACGAACTACTTCTGACTTCATAGGGTTTTTCTATTGCCTTCATGCTATTTTCCAAAACTTCATTATTCCTTTTCCATCTTGGCAGCTTGGGCCCATTAAATAGCATGACAAAGTTATGTTTCTTGAATGACAAAAATTGATAAAAAGAATTCCTTAATAATTTATTTTGCATCTTTTACTAAGAATATATGGTAGCACAGGAAGTTGTATTGGAAAGGGACTGCTCAGATGTCTGTTTTCAATCTCTTAAGCAGCAATGCCCTCCTGTGGACTCCAGGCAGTATGATTTCTTCTGAATAACTAGAAAGGTGCGCCCAATGGTTTGGTTTTCCTTCTTCCTAAAACATTAATTAAAATGTCCCATGAATACATTTAATTTAATTGGCATTATTTGGCCAATGCTTCTGGTTTGAGAAACACACTTCCTTTATAGGTAATGATACAGGTGGAACTTTTATCTGAAAAAGCACCTAACTTCAGAAACTTCAGCTGCTGATTCTTTTTATTCTATAGATTGCTACCAGATTTGAAAAATATCATGCTGCAACTGCCTTGTCAGAAAGTGAAAAGCATGTATTTATTTTGCATGACATTTTCCTAAGAATTTTTACATCCATAGGATGGTATTATGCATTTACTAGTTTACTGCAAAAAGCAGTTTAAAATTCTGTGGGGAAGCTGCTGTGGCTGCTGGAGTATTTTCTGGTTCACATCTCACACACAGTGAGACTCATCTTTGGTTCTGCACTCACACTGTGGCAGCACCTGTGTCTCTCATTGGCTCACATAGCTTGAGGGAAAACCACATTTTGAGAGCACGCAAAGGCACCTACATCCTCAGAGTGTGTGTAACAAGTGATTTGCTGCACAGCTCGGGTGACTGGGTGCCTCAGCAGGCATGAATCTGACAGGAATTGGAGAGGCCCAGCTGGAGTCTCTGAGGCAGCTCGGATGGCCTGGGAGGAATGAAGGTCTGTGGGATCTGCAGGAGAAGCTGATGTTTAGTTGTCTGGGAAACCTGCATCCCAGAGCCTGGTGGGATGTGTCAGGGCACATGGATGTGTGTGTACAGCGCTCTCAGCCTGCCAGGGTGGGGAATGAACTCAAGAGGGGCTTTGAGCAAAGGTGTGAACAACACGAGGTCACTCCTGCAGCTGGGAAAGGAGGGCGCACAGAAGGACACCAGGCCAAGCGCAGTTTGGCCTTTTGCATTTTCAGAGGAGACATTTCCACCTGCGAGACATGTGTGTCTTAAAGACCATGTCCTTTCATTAGTCAACCAGTCAAAAGTGCAAATGAAGAGGAAGGATTTGGGCTACACTTGAATTGAGTCAGCAGCTGATTTTTCCTACTGACTTATTCATATCTTAAAGACCCTCATCTCTTCCTGATGCAAGCTGTGACGTTTTTCTTTGATTTCCTTGGCCTGCTTGTCTGTCTTGCTTTCAGGGATAGAAAGCGTGCCTTAACAAAGAAAACAAAGCTTGTTTATCTGTTGAGGCCATAATTAGCTCCTCTTAATTTTTCACCCGTTTTGCTTTAAATTACTACGGG
Organism: Toxostoma redivivum; assembly: GCA_013397375.1. Classification (NCBI taxonomy): domain Eukaryota; kingdom Metazoa; phylum Chordata; class Aves; order Passeriformes; family Mimidae; genus Toxostoma; species Toxostoma redivivum. The sequence continues at coordinate 75,731 of VXBI01006317.1, read as the reverse complement.
TCCACAAAACTCTCATGGATTATTTTCTACGTGACACAATTTATCTTGTGAAGGGCCATACAGCTCTTACAATAGCTAGTAAGCAAAATATAGTTTTGTATTTCCTGTAAGTTACGTGCAGCTTGCAGACAGCCTCTGGTAAGATTTTTATTCAATACAGTAGGATATTTTTGTTTATTTTAAAACCACAAATTTCAGTGGTATTACGGGATATTCTCTTTTCTTAAACTAGATAAAATGATGATGTTAATTCATGCATTGAGAAAAATGGATCTAAACCTGTGACAGCTTTCCTTGTGATTGTCAAACACAGGCATTTAATAGGTTACTCTTACTACAGACTTGGCTACAACCAAAAAGAAAAAATTCAATCTGAGTAAAATCAGATTACTGTATTGCAAATATCAATGCTGCTGGTTAATGATAATCATAGTCTGTGAGACAAAAGCATGTTCAGCCTCTCTGGATTTCCTCTGGGGCTGTGGTTAACCAACCTCCCAGCACAGCCAGTGCTCCTCTTGTATCTGTGTCTCTAAGGGAGCATTTCCAATTGATCCATATCAGGGGGATGTTGCAGTTCTGCTTCCTCGCTCCTGCCCCCACCAGCAGGTCACGCAAAAAATGTTTCAGAAAGCTGAGGCAACTGAAAACCAAGTCCTTTATCATGATAAAACTATTTATGGCTGTCTCAGTTCTCTAACATGGATCGCTATGTGTTTGCAGAAGCATCAGGGCTGGCACATGGGAAAAGGCAGGATCAGCTCAGGAAACTAGAACTACATCCTGACAGTGTGTAATCAAAACAGCAGCCATTCTTAGCTCCTGCATAATTTTTAACATAAACCCCAGTGGCTATAAGACCAAAAAAAACCCCCAATCTTTATAATGAAAAATTCTCTTAAATTGAAAGTAATGCTGCAGTCTTCATGAGGGCAATGCTCAATGTACTATAAGAGAAAACAAAGGAAAATTATCTCACTATTCGTCATTCCACAGGACTTGCACACTCTTGAACAGCTCTAATTATTTCTCTGAGAAAATACCTCCTTTGCAGAGCGAAGGAGAGATATAAGGGTGAGTAGGCTGTGATAAATTTGGAAAGAGGACTGGAAAGCAGGGGAGGAAACGGTAGCAGGAACAGTGAGTGAGAAAGGATCACAGAATAGTTTAAGTTAGAAAAGCCCTCCAAGATCATCGAATCTAACCCTTCTTTTCAGCACTGCCGAAGCCACCACTGAACCGTGACCCCAAGTACTACATCTGCATGTCTTTTAAATCCCTCCAGAGATGTGACTCCACCACTGCCCTGGGCAGTTTGTGCCAGGGCTAGACAGTGTTTTCCGTGAAGAATTCTTCCCTGATATCCAATCTAAACCTTTTCTGGCACAACTTGAGGCTGTTCCTGTCATCCTGTCCCTTGTGCCCTAGGAGCAGAGCCCGACCCCCCACCTGGCTGTCCCCTCCTGTCAGGAGCTGTGCAGAGCCAGAAGGTCCCCCCTGAGTCTCCTTATGCCCAGGCTGAGCTCCCCCAGATGCTCCTCATCACACTTGTGCTCCAGACCCTGCCCTAGCTCCGCTGCCCTTCTCGGGACCCGCTGCAGCCGCTCAGTGTCCTGTGAGCGGGTTATCAAGGGAGAGAGGGACACAAATGAGGCAAGAGCCATCGCTGGCAGACCGGAAGGTTAAACCCCCGAGGAGGGGATCCAGGAGCGGGCTGGGGTGGGCGAGGAGTGAGGAGCGAACAGAGATGGAGCCCGGCCGGGGCCGTGCCCAGCGGGTGCCGCCGCTCCGGGCGCCGGCAATGTCCGTATCCAAAGCGGCGGTGCCAAGGAGCTGGGCAGGCTCCGCTTCACGGTGCCAACCACGAGAACACGAGGCAACGGCAGAAACAGATGCACAGGAAGTTCCACCTGAACATGAGGAAGAACTTCTTTACAGTGCAGTGACGAGTACAGACTATATGGGACAGACTGGATGTGGAGTCTCCCTCCCTGGGGATATCCCAGAACGGTCTGGACGCAATCCTGCGCCATATGCTCTGTGCTGGAGCGGGGAGGCTGGGCCGGAAGCTCGCTAGGGGTCCTGACGCGCTCTGTGGCCCTGAGAGGAGGCCCCCTCATGCTGGAGCGCGGCTCCGCCATTGGAGGCGCGCGCAGGGGTCGCCCAACGGTTCCCGCGTTTCAAACGCTCCCGCGCGCCCCGCCCCCCGCGCTGCCCCGCCCACCGCGGGGCGGGGTCAACGAGGAGGCAGCGCACGCCGGGCCCGAGGCGGCGTCCCATTGGCTGCCGGCCGCGGGCTCGGCGCATTGGCGCACATGCCCCGCCCCTCCGCCCGGCGCGCGCGGAACGCGTCCCGCGTCTCTATTGGTTGTCTGCCGCGTCCGTAGTCGGCGAACCCCGGGACTTCTGCGGAGGTCGCGCCCTTTCATTGATTGCTGCACACGTCCATCGCGGCTGAATCCACGCCCCTTAAGGGTGAGTGGCGGGCGGTGCAGGCGAACCGCTCTCATTGGCTGCGAAGGCCCGGGGGGTGGGCCCAGGGGGCGGGGCTCCCGGCGGCCCCTTTGTGTGGGCACCAGTCGCCGGCCGCGCTCCCGAAAAGCTGCTGCCGCCATTTTGTGCGCGCTTGTGTTCGCCCCCACCCCCGCCCGCCTTTCCGGGGGAGCGGCGGCACCGGGGAC
>VXBI01006317.1:59824-73004 GCA_013397375.1 Toxostoma redivivum | reverse complement strand
GGTGAGGCGGAGCGGAGGCGCTGGGCCGCGCCGAGGGAGCCACCGCTGACGGCCGCCGCAGCCGTGAGGTCGCGTTGCTCGCAGGGGGAAGAAGCGGCAAGACGGAGCAGGGGGGGAAAAAACCTCCGGAGCTGCCCCCGAACAGGAGGAGGAGTCTCGGCGCCAGGCCCAGGCGCGGCACCGGCGGCAGCATGGAGAACTCGCAGCTGTGTAAGCTGTTCATCGGCGGGCTGAACGTGCAGACCACGGAGGCCGGGCTGCGGGAGCACTTCGCGGCCTACGGCACCCTCACCGACTGCGTGGTCGTGCTGAACCCGCAGACCAAGCGCTCCCGATGCTTTGGGTTCGTCACCTACTCGGCGGTGGAGGAGGCGGACGCCGCCATGGCCGCGTCCCCCCACGCGGTGGACGGGAACGCGGTGGAGCTGAAGCGGGCCGTGTCCCGGGAGGACTCGGCTAAGCCCGGCGCTCACGCGAAGGTGAAGAAGCTCTTCGTGGGCGGCCTCAAAGGGGATGTGGGCGAAGGGGACCTGGTGCAGCACTTCAGCCAGTTCGGCCCCGTGGAGAAGGCCGAGATCATCGCCGACAAACAGAGCGGGAAAAAGCGCGGCTTCGGTTTCGTCTACTTCCAAAATCACGACGCCGCCGATAAGGCGGCCGTGGTCAAGTTCCACCCTATCCAGGGCCACCGAGTGGAGGTCAAGAAGGCCGTGCCCAAGGAGGACATCCAGGCGGGCGGGGGAGGCGGTGGCTCTTCCAGGCCCTCCCGGGGAGGCAGAGGAGGAGGAAGGGGTCGGGGCGGCGGCNGGTGGAGGAGGTGGAGGAGGGGGCGGCAACTGGGGGGGCCGCAGTAACAGTGGACCGTACAGAGGAGGCTATGGTGGGGGAGGCTACGGGGGCGGCTCGTTCTGAGCTGGAGCGCCCGTACCCATTGAGGGGGGGCGTGGAGAGCCCTCCCTTCGATACGGGGCAGCTTCTAAATGATTTCTCCCCTCCTTTTAAATGCCTCCCTGCTGTGGGAGCGGCTCCTAAATGCCCCCTGAGGGTCGCCTCTGCTGCCTGTGCCACTTCTTTCTCTCTGAAGATGGACTGGGCCCCACATACACATATTTTGTGTTACAGTCATTGATGGACTCTATTTTTTTATTATTACTTGGACCTTCGTCGTTTTTATACTAGCAACGAAAAATGTCTTGTTTTTTGGGGGGTGCGGGGTGGGAAGTGTCTTGCTGATTTGGAGTTAAAACTGGGGAGGGTTGGGGGAAAGTTCCTTTGTTGTAAGGACTCGATGCCTGGATACTACGTTTTTTTCTACAAAAGCTACTCGGATCCCATGACTGACTTTTAACATTTCTGTAAAGGAGGAAAAAAATGGTTTTTACGTTTTTTATTTTTTAAATAAATCATTGTGTTCATTGACCTTTACACGTCTAATTTTTTTTCCTAGGATCAATTCCGTACGGTTTTAAGGCTTTTCTAGGTTTGAAGCAAGTGTTCCTCTGCTTTAAAATCTCTGTGTACTTAGAGTAGTAAATATTTTGTTGCCAGTAAAGGTCCTAATTGACTTTTTTGCTAGTGGCTTTCAAACACTCGACAGAGAGATTTTTGAAGTACTAATCTGTGGATATGGTCTGTCTTTTAAATACTCGTTCTCACTTTGGCAGTTTGTGTGCATCCACCATCTTGTATTAGGCAGTTTGGCGTGCTGACATGGTTGGTCAATTTTTTCTATAAGACTTTTCCATCAACGTATGTACTGTGTAGTTTTGAAGAAATAGTTGTGTTAAGCATGTGCTTCATTCATATAAAATGTTCAGAATTTCTTATTGCTTAGTTTTCAAGTCCTTGGTTTGTCTGTGTGTGATTCCTTCCAGGAAAGGGTCAACATTTATCCCTTCTATTAAAGGCATACTTGTTTTCCTAGCCCTGGGTTAACAGATTTCACTCGGAACTATTGTCCTTCCTTAAAGTTCCCCAAGAGCTCTCACAGCTCAATCTGCTGTCAGGATGGCAGCTCCATGCTGTGGGCTTCCTTAAAGCTGGAGTAAAACTGGCTTGCTAACAATTGTACCAGACTTTGGGAAGTTATTTTATGCCACTAGATGACTGGTGTAGAATGCAGTGATATCTGCATGTGAATCAAGATGGGGTCCCTGACTACTGATAGGGTGGGAGGGGGAAAGGAATGGATTTGCAATACCTGCCTCAGCACGTAATTTAAAAAATAATAATTGCAGTTGCCCATATTTCAGAACATGGTGATCTAAACTGTGGGCAAAGAGCTCTGAGAAGTGAGCCAGCAAGTGTACCAGTAACATAGGTGCCAGTTGTAAAGCAAAGATACCTGTGTAGTCTGCTTGGTTAAAAAAATGTATATTTGTAGCCCTTTCACGCAATAGAATTAAAGTTTGTTGTTTATTAAAAAAGCATAATGTTTTAGGGGAAAACTGCCTTCCTGCATAGAAATATAGAATAGCAACGTTTATGGGTTTATGGATATCAAATAAAATATTTGAATTCCTTATATGCTTGAGTGAGAGTATATATGATGTGGGGCATGCATTTAAAAAGTACAAAGTTATTTTGACTTCAGGTTTCTAAGCTCTTGGAATGCTAATGTTTCATGAGCCTGCATCATAAAAGCTGCTTTTTGCTTTCCTCCAGATATGCACGATATTAGGCATATAATTCCCACTGATTCCAGTGAGAGGTTAAATGTGTAGGGCTTGGTGCTTCTGGGCTGAAGAACTTCGCATGAAGTTTTAAGGTATTGTTACTATTTGTTATCAATCTAACTTGATGATTTAGATTGAAATGAGCTTTGTTGCTATTAGAAGTGAAACTGCATCACCTAAATTGCCTTTGTGAGCTTAAACACACACGACAACCTCTTGGTATCATCAAGATTTAAACTAAGCTGAGTTTCCTCCTGATTGTGGTCATTTACGGCTCTTATGGAGAGACTGGTTCTCTTTGGCTTGGCTATGCTTTTATAAATAGGTTCCAAATAACTTGCTGTTTGCAATTATATTGTAATTTTCCTATCTCAAAAGCCTGATAGTCACTGTTGTGCACCAGTATCTCTTATACATTGTTGTAAGTCAAGTTTCAGAGTTTGAGTTTGTAAAAACACTGCAAATGCCAGCTCTTGTCTGTGCACAGCTTCAGGTGGTTTTATTTCAGCTCACTGGGCTTGAAGTCTTTTCCTTTTGCATACCTTTGCACTTTACAACCATGTTGGACAGTCATCCTTGAACTTCATTTGAAGCACAGTTTTCCTGTTTTTAGCTGAAATGAGCAGCAGAGTTCTAGGTTGTGTGTTAGTTTGAGGGTATGATTTAGTCCCTTGCAGTGGTGAGTTGCCTTAACCTTACTAAGGAACTTGCAGAGAAATGGTTAAATTCATTTTTGTGATGTGTCTTGTCATCTGTTTTAGGAAGCTAAAGGTTTGTGCAGCAACAATAACTTTATATGGTGTTTTCATGTTATGTGCTGTTGATACTAGAATATGAACTAGAATATGTTGATACTAGAAACAAGTAGGTTTTTAAAAGAGTGATTTTGTCTGTGATATCGGACAATTTGGGAACTGTTATGCTGAAATGTGCTGTTACCTGTATGCAATAGTTCTTGTAGGACTAATGTCTGCTAGAACAAAGAGCTGATCCCAAAAATCGCACATGGATTAGGGAGTAGGCTGCCTAGTGTCACCCTCAAAAGATTGTCACCTGTTTAAATGTTCTCTGGTGGCTTGAGTAGGTGGCACCTGCTCTCCTCTGACCCCTGTTCTCTTGGGAACAAGAGCTTGTGACCCTGCAGGTGACATTGGAGAGGGTCCTTTAAGCACAGGATGGGGAAGGGGCAGCAATGCCAGGGTGTGCTGTGGAGTATAGGAGAGTGCAGATCTGTATTAGCTGGCATTAAAGAGACAGTGACTTCAAGACTCTTGGAATATAAACCTATTTCTAATACAGTTCCTAGTAATAGGAGATTTGTTGATAAAGCTTTGCTTATGTGTTTGAAAGTATTTAGTGGTTTTCTGAGCCCTAGGTGGATTTGTCTGCATAGAGGTGCATAGGAAGAACTGAGCTGAAATAAGGTATATAGCTGGCATGTAAGTAAGTTTGTGACTTCACAGTTGCTTTAGGAAGGTCATGAAGATAATGTAACTTTACTTTGCTATTCCTTGTTTTGTAGTTGAGTTCTGAAGTTCCTAGTCTGAAATTATTTCGAATAAGTTGATGGCCTTCTGTTCAGGACCAAAAGATTGATTATGTTGATGTCACCTGTGAGAAATAGAAAATAAGAGCAATTAGTTTGCTTTCAGCATTTAATAAAGTTAAAATGTAGTTCTCTTAAAACATAAATGTTTTATTTTTGTAATCTGCATGACCAAAATGGAATTCCCAAACCCAGACTTTTCAAAATTTTCAGACTACAGTGTCACTGAAGTCAGCGTGTTGTGATGTACATACAGTTTTTAATAGTAATGGGTGTTCGTGCCTACTCTAAAGTACAATTTGTTCTTGTAAATTTTATTTGGCTAATAAAACTAGCCTAACTTACACTTTTATAATACTGACTACTACTGCATTAAAAAGAAACAGGCTAAACACCTGTAAATGTAGTGCAATGATACTTGCACAAGTCTGTGGAAGTACCTCCCACGTGTTTGTTTTAACATCAGGTGCTGAAAAGGTGGTTTAGAACAGTGGTAACAGCTCAGACAGCTTCGATGGCACTAAATCTCTGTGAGTCACTGATAGTGTGAGACACTTGCAAAGTAAAAGCTGTGTCTTGTCCTGCAGGCTTCTGTAGTGTAATTGGGTGGACAATCCTTACCCCCTAGAACTGGGCAAGCTTTTGGGTTTGTGTTGAATATTTACAATAGCTGCTGTCCAGGCTCCAGTACTGGCTCTAGCAGTCCCATCCTGCTCCCAAGAGCTCAGCCCTGTGGGGAGGTGAGGGTGTGCACAGCTGACAGGAGGCGTGCCTGGACTCTACCAGATACTTTGCACATATGGATTTAACGACCTGTGAAGCAGAAATACTTAAAATGGCTAAAAATGTAAAGTTCTCAAATGCTTTGTGGTATCCTCCTCCCCCCAACCTGCAACTGAGATCCCTGTAAAGCAAATTTTGCTTTCATTTAGCATTGGAAGGTCTAACTGGATGGTTAGGTCAGAAAACTGGTTTATTACCCTGTCAGCTGATACTGCTGTCCCAACATGGCATTGCCACTGCTGCCGAAAAGGGTCTGAGCTGGAATGATGCTAAGGACCTCAACCTACTATTCAAGTATGAAAAGAGAGCATCTTCCTTTCTCTGCATACCTCAGAATGTTTATTCTAAAATGAAAAAGTTTATCTTAAGTCATTATATTGTTAATTAATCCCTAAAAAATAGCCTGAAGGACACCCCTCTGATGTGCACGCAGTGAACAAAACCTGGTGCGATTTGTGAGAACGGGATTTTGCTCCTATAGTCTGTAAGAGGGTTGAGTTTCTGATAGACAGCTATTTATCCAAACCTTTAGATTAGGATTGCTTGACCTGTTGTAGCTACTATGGATTAGTGTTTATTATGTAATCAACAGTTTATACCACATTTATGTTATTTACATTGTTACAGACCTTTTACTTTCTGAGCTATTTGGAAGAAGGCAATTTTCAGTGGTTTTTCAAACTCTGTATGGGGAATACCTTGGATTAATATTAGGTGATTAAAAGTGTAACACCCAATTTTCAGTCTTTCACACTAGCCAGAGGCATAGTTTACAAAACAATGGGTTATTTAACATGTTTTGCATAATTGGTTCTGTGATCTGGTATATGTGTTCCTTAAAGATAAGTTTTCTGCCTGTTATTTTTGTATTTCTTAATGAATAAAACAGTTGTATCCCTGCTGCACTTGAAAATGTATTTCACAATGCAAGCACGCCACAAGGAGTTCTGAGCTAGCCTGAACAAGCACTGTTTGCTTTTGTGGATGGGCATTTTTTAGGTCTCCTGTTGAAGCATTACTGCTCTGTTATTTTTGGTATGTGAATTTATGTGCACACACAGACGTTCCTCTACTTCCACTTACTTTTAATGAGTATTTACTTGTGCTGTAATGTAAGCATTACTGTTGATGAATGTCAGATGTGTATTTCTCATTACAAGATGAAAGTCTTCCTGCTATGCATATTTTCCTGGGAATTTTGTATTATTTACCTGTATCCTAGGACTTGTAAAGGGGCTGATGGAGTTGGGTGTTTTTCTTGTTGCTGTTCACTTTGACAAATCTTACTCTTTTTACCTTCTCTGCTCCCAGAACTCTCACCAATTTCTATTATATATAAATGGGTGGAAATAGTCACTTTTGAACTGCTACCTCTTGTTCATATGGCTCTCACAGTGTTTTAATCCTATAAACTCTATATTCCCCTTAGAAACATCTCTCTGAGAAAATGGGTAGTGGGAACACTGAAAGAACAACAGCTGTAAAGCTGTAGTTCACTGCAGAAGAGAGACATTCTTCAGATTTTTCTGTTTCCTGTAGTTCTACCTGCTGCATAGACTGAACAGTTAAAAAGATGGTACAGTTCAGGTCTAGGCTGTAGCAAAAGAAAAAACAGCCAGCTTAAGAAACCAAATTCAAGTACTGTTCTCTGTGGTTCAGCCTTTGCCAGTAGGAGTCGTAACCTAAAACTGCAACAGCGTTTTTCAAAATACATGCTGAGTGTGGTTAATCTTGGTGTAGCTTTTTTTTTTGCTAAAAGTCTTATAGGCAAAGCTGCAATGTTGCCTGTTGCTGTTACAGTAAATGTCACGCTTAGAGCACCGGCTATTCTCAGATTGTCAGCCATCCAAGGAGCCAAAAGCTCCTTAACTTGGAAAACTAGATGTCAAGCCCAGGCAGACTAATAATGCCATCTGTCTGAGGCATCTGGATATTAACCCTCTTAGCATGATGCTTACGGTTTCATTCCCAAATGTTTCCACAGATGGAAAATATGCAGATTTGAAAGAATAGCTCTTCTTTTTTTTTTTTCTTTTTTTTTTTTAAATGGGCTATGTTGAGCTGTGTACAATTTTGGTGCATATTATATTCATCAAACTACTATAAATACCTCTTTTCATGAGTAATGCAGTGAAGAATCTATGCCAGTTTAGAAGGGAATTACATTTTTGGCTGGAAATGTGTCAAGATGCACATTTGCTCACCACCATCAAAGTACCAATCACTGATTAACATTGCAGAAAAATTCCTTAGAAGCAAAATGAGCTGACGAATCTGAAAGTACATAAATTGTTCAAATGCTACTTTGTACCATGGAATTGCCAACTGGTTTGTCTCACAGAAGCCCTGTTCTCCTGGGAATGCTCTTTGAATTTAAAAATGTGCAAAGCCACACATCTGAAAACATGCTGTTAGTCTGTAATCTAGTCAATATAAAAGATGAGTACCAGCTCAGTCTCTTCTGTCATGCTTTCTGTGGCTTTACAATGGACTTTCCCTCTTTTGTAAGAATATTTGCTTCCACAGAACCCTTCTGCCCTGGGGGGAGGATGTGCTTACCTTGTTATTGGATACAAGCACGGCACTATCAGCTGTGTTTTGAAATAGTTTACTCCAGTTTCATCCTTCAGATCCCCTCCCTCCTCAGAAGGGATGTCCTCTGGTTTTGGGATCTTCCTGGGCTGGGTCGCAGCAGTGTGAAAAATTCCTGATGCTAAATTCCCAATTCTCTCCTTGTGTTTATTTAGTACCTCTTAAAGTTTTAGTAGTATTTTAAGTTTACTGGTAACAAATTCAGCCAAAGTCCTTCACTGTGAGATTTCATTTGGACTTGTTTGTTTTCTTTCCACCACTGATGTTATAATGATGCTCCATTTATTGGAAAGGGCTCCTTTGAGTCCTGATTGCAAGTTCAGGACTTGTCCCCAAAGATCACTACTGGACTGCAGATGTTTGGAGTTGTGCCTCTTCCATAGGGTGGTCAGCAACTGCATTCTGCAAGAGTAGTGCTGGCTTTTTACCATTACTTTCATGGAGGTGTGTCCTTCTGAAAAAGAGAAATCCCAGGAGCACATGGAGCTCCAGCCCTTGCAGTCGGTGCGCCTTTTTTCCTCTAGGCCCATCTGTCCATTACTTTCAGCAATCTTAAATGCAGGCAATTTTTTTTTCTCAAATGACATCATTTAGATGTTATGGGAATTTTCTTTTACTCACCCAGCACCAGTTCTGTGCTCAGAAAAAAAAAATCTTAACTTCCTCTGTGTCATATCAGTTTTACTTTTAAATCTTTGAGCTTGGTGATGAATCAGCATCACGTGTGTTTTGGAAATGTTACAATGGCTTTGTGTGTAGGTGGTGGCAACGGGGAGCTCTTGGTTTTGATGTACTGGGAAGTCAGATGAGAGGGAGTTGAGAAACATCACCTTCGAAAGGAAGAGCTGGGCTTTTTTTATTGCTGGAGCTGCTCTATGCTAAAAGTGTTGCAAGTTTTTAAAGTATGGTCTTTTTCTTTCACAGGGTGCACTTCTGTGTGAATGAGAGGATGCGAAAGCTGAGCCCTGAAAAGTGCACCACAAAAGTTGAGTAAGTGAACAGAAACCTGAGCCAAGCCTCTGACATACAGTTCCCACTCTGAATAATTGGGATATTGAACAGGATAAAAGAGGTTTGCCCAGAAAATACCAGGCAAGACAACGAAGGTCAGTCTGTTACCTGTGAGGAAGATATGCTGCCTGAGACAGGTTTTTCTGTTCCGGTAAAACAATGTGCCTGCAGAAACAATCCTGTCTAAATTTTTGTGTATGGCATCTGTGGCATTCACTCATTTGTGTTGATATTGCAGCACATGTTTTGAGGGTGGTGGACTGTGTTTCTTGGCTTTTGCAAAGAGCAAGAAATGAAATGTTTAAAAAATTTCCAAGAAGAGAGCAAGACAATGAGTGTACAGGGAATAACAGTAACAAGAGACTTGGGTTATGGTGTGCAGATCCTGGATGAGAATAGCTTTGTTTGTGCTATTCTCTCTAAGTTATGGTATACAAATATTAATTAAGCCATACATCTTTATGAAGCATATGGATAATTTCCCCTTATTACAGAAGGTAATAAGGAAGCATTAAGGGTATTTTAAAGATGAAGAATCACATTAAAATTATATTTTATTAGAAAAATTTTGGTAAAAAAAATCCCACTTTTTGGTCCATAGTCTAAACTTTTTCTCAAGTTCAGTCTTTTCCTGAGCCTGTAGCAAGAACTGTACATTAAGTAGGTGCAGACTCTAAGGTGGCAGAGAGACTTGGTAGCATTTAGGCAACTGAATACTGGCCTTTGCCTTTGTTCCAGTGCCCATAAGAGTTATTTTTACAGCTTTCTTCCTGTTTTTTTTTTTTAAATTTTGAGCACTAAATTCTAAACAATAAAATCTATCTGAAAATCTTCCTGCAAATTTCTGATAAATATGTAATATAACTGCAGGGCAGAAAGTGTGTGCCTCTGACATAGGTGACTGTGGGTGACATCCGTGGCTTATGCTCCAGGAGCGAGCCAGGAGAGCAGCAGGAAGAACATTTTCAGCTGTGTAGGGTGAGCAGAGGAATGGCTGATGCCCCAGAAACCACAGCTGGGGGTGAAGTTGGTCAGGGGTCATTGCCTAAAGGTGGTAATGTTATTATGAAATTGTTGGAATAAACTCACTATTTATAGGAATTGTGATTTATACAAAAGACTGAAGGAAGACAATGTTCTAAGGCTGGATTGTGCTGGCCTGCACAAGCAGGAGCACGGAGTGGGATGTGTGCCAGCAGAGGGCAACAGCCCGGAGCGCCGCTGGAGATGCCGGTGGCTCCTGCAGCGTCTCCTCTGGGAAAGCACATCCCAAGTGCTGGGGTGGGGCTCCAGCCCCTGCTCTACGAAGCACATGCTTTGGAAAACAGTGCTCCGGTGGGAGTCTCTTACTGCTTCAGCTGCCAGAATATCCCTGATTCCAGCTCTGGAAAGGTTCTTACCTAGGAGGGCTCCCAGAGCATCCTTTTGAGCCTTGTGAGAACTTGGATTCCTGTGAGCTGCTGTAGTAGCTAAATTTTAGATGCTGATTTGGTTCTGTTACTGAATTCTAGCAGTGGCTGGGCAGCAGATTAGCCTCGGGACTTCTCTGCTGAGGCAGATCTCCAGGTCCCTGGGGAGCCAGTACCTGAGTACCACCTCCAAGTGTCACCTCCAAGTGACTGCAATTAGCCTTGGAGCTACCAAGGCAGCTATTCCAGCAGATACCTTATATATTGCTTTTCTTATATTAATATCCTTAGTGAGCCTTTTCCAAGAAAACATGGTCTAAATACAGATCTATCTAAACGAGTATCTACTAAATTAGGATGACAAAATAAGTTTATTTGGAAGGGACTCCTGGAGATGATCTGGTTCAAAGACCCCTCAAAGCAGGACCAGCTTCAGGCTGAGATCAGTTTGGTCACTCAAAGATAAATATATATACTTAATATATGCATTAATAAAAATAAACATGTTTACAGATCAACATATATATTTATCTAAATATCTGTATCTCTAGAAAAAACAGAATGAAAAATAATTTAGGCTGTGAAGATACAGCTTTAGAAGTTTCTGTGAATGCAGTGTTTTATTTACACCTTTCCCAGTTCTTCAATGCTGAAACCATAGATTTTTAAAGAAAGTTGGTTAATAATTTCATGGAAGGGATTATGCAACTAAGCAGGAGAGCTGTTAAAGATACGAAATTGCTAATGATATGGATCTCTGGAGCCTGAACATTGGTATATACCTGGGAACAAGTATGTACAGGGGAATGAAGTGTTCCTGAATTGTTTGCACTGTATTTGGGCAGGATGATCCAGTGATTCAGGACTCTTGTAGTTTGCCTTGCAGAGCTAGGAAGGATTTTCCCTGATTTGATGCCATTTGCTTTCTGCTGGGTTTTTGGGAGGCGAAGTGACACTTCAGACTTCTGCAGAGGCTGTGGAGATTGACAAGGTGTTGTTTGATTGTATTGGGGCTCTTCACAGAATTAAATTCTCCTAAGCTCTCGGTGTCCTTTCCTTATAACCTCAGCATTAAACCAGCTGCTGGATTTTGGGCAAGGAGAGAGTTTTGGATTTGGTAGGGATTGTTTTTATTCCCTCTCTTCATGCCACTTTTATTGAAGAAATTCCTTGCTGCTATGGAGACACTGGCCATGCATTTCTCTCCCGTCTCCCTGTGGCTTCTTGGAATTGGGGGGTTTTGTTTGGTCTTTTGCTATAGATCTGAAGATTGTCACAGGAATCTTGAAAGGTCTCAGTGGGCTGAGGGATGGTGGGACTGGCTGGAACAGGTGTTTTGGGGACCTTTCTACTCTGAGAATTATGGTTATATGGTTGTTAGCAACTGAAGGTAGATTAGATGTAGGAGTAATTTTTGACTACTTGAGACTAGGAATTTTTGAAAGAGGCTGGAAAAATTCCACCCATCAGGTGTCACTAATTCCTTTTGGCTGAATGCTTTTTCAAGATACCAGTCTTTGCACTTAAAAACAAACAAGTTTTTGTCTTGGGGTTGTTACCAAGTCACGAGTATTTTGCAAGGCTGCTGTAAAGATAATTTCTGATTACTGGAACATGCTTTTGTCCCACTCCAGCAAGGACTGTTCACTGGTTTGTTCTTGTTTTTCACTGTACCTTTCAGGATTTGTAGAATCCAGTGGTACACAAGCCTGTGGGGCAAAGCATATAAGAAGATATTGCTGGTTTGGTTCAGTTTAGGAGCTTAGCTCCCAGGCTGACTGGAGTGAGATGCAAATTTTTAAGGTGAAAGCCTAATATTTTGTTATTGAAAAACTTTGTATTAATAAAAATAGACAGGCACTTTGCAGTGGTTTCAGGACTTGCTCTTGTATCTGGACTTTTTGTGATTACTGAGGGATTTACCCAGTGGAAACAAGCTCTAGCCCTCATTCCCAAGGTAAATTCTACTATTTTTATATAGTTCCTTTTTCTCTGGTTTGGGCTTATGTCTTGCAGTTTTGCATGTTGCATATCCTAAGACTAGACGTGGGGAAAGTACTTGAGGATCTGGATGTTTTAAACTGATAGTTTAACAGGATTCTCTGGAGAAAATGAAGGAATTTTTCCTGAATTCTGTGTGAGGTGTGACTTCATGGCTTTATCTGTGTTTCTTCTGTTTATGGGTAGGCTGCCAAGTGGTATTTAAATAGCAGGACTCTCAATCCCCATGTGTCTTTGATAAAGTCCTTTAAGTTTCAGCTGTGTTAAGTTTTCTTATATGAAGAATTAGGGTGATGAGTAGTTAAGATTCTCAACAAGCTTTTGAAACCCTCCTGTGGAAGGTACAATAGCATCTGTTCAATCATCATTGCTGATAGGTTTTAAAAAGATGTATGAAACTTCGACTGAGGACATGGCTTGAGGAGAAACATACAAGAGTGAGGTTATTTTATTTACAAAAGAAATGAAATGGCATCCTCCAAGAGAAATCTCGATACTTCTACTTACGTTTTCTTTTGCGCAAGAACATTTTGTGAATGGATGAGTAATGAAGAAGGCAAATGTTTCTTGTCTTTGACACAATTAGCCTCTGAGGCCTCACTGGTGCAGAATACAACTGGAAAATTCTTTTAATAAAATGAGAGGGGAAAAAGATTTATGTAGAACTCTGCGTTTGTATCAATTGGAATAAAAATGGCAAATGTAATTTAGTTCAGTGCTTTAGGCTAAATAGCACCTGCAGTTGAGAAGAACCCATATGCAGGGTGTATTTGGCCTGATAGATTGCATAAAGGACAGAAAGGTTTTGATAAATTGGAGAACTGAAGCGAGATCCTGCTTTCTGTGGTGGGAGTGGGGAGACTTAGGAGGCCTGGGACCCTCTCCTTCCTCACCACCACCGCTTCTCTCCTGCGCTGCCCTATGCGCGGGCTTGACCTCGGCACTGGGGATGTGCAGCCACTAAAACTTTTGTCCAGTCCGTAGATTGCAGGGACTGAAACAGTTTTGGGCCGCACGGAGGACAACTCCCGGGCAGCGGCAGTGCCGTTCGGAGAGATGGATGCCAGGGCTGGGGCTGCCCCTGCCCCGTTCCGCTGCCCGCGGGTCCCGCTCGGGGCCGGGAGCTCTCCGGCTCGGCGCTGCCCCTGCCCCGCTCGGCTGCG
>VXBI01006317.1:0-59738 GCA_013397375.1 Toxostoma redivivum | reverse complement strand
TGTCTCGGGTGTTATTAAGGACGTGAGGGAGGCAGGTCGGGGGGTGTTCGCTAAAATGGAGGTGCAGGACAGGGCGCTGGGATGCCCTGTCCTGATGGGCAAGGAGGAAGGGTGCGGGACGGGGGGGTGGGATGCCCGACAAGGGGGTGAGTGGCTGCCCTGCCGGCACAATGTGCTGGGCTTGTGTGTGCCCTCCCTGCACCTGGAACCTCAGGCAGCCGACTTGGGCATTCCGATCAAGAGGCACTCGCTGCTATTCGCTGCTTTTTGAGTCACGGGCGGAAATCCTTAAGGTCCGTGGGTGCTTTGGGGTCGGTGTTCTGCCGGCGGTGTGGCAGCCGCGGCATCCCGCGTCTCCCTCGCTCGGGAGCCGGGCCGTGTATACTTTGTTTCCTGCCAGGCAGCTATTTTGCTCCAAAACCTGCTTGAAGAAGTGTTTACCCAGTCTACCTAATGTCCACTGAACCCAAAAAATATATTATTGCCGTGCAGGGACCTCGTGGATGCCAGAGATATTGTTCAGTGTTTTGGCTCAGCCTTCATTACTTCTCTCTGTCAGATGCCTTTTGCACACCAGAAGCTACCTGTGCTTCTTCAAACTAAACATTAAACTGGTCTGGGTTTTTTACAATATTTTTTAAAGAATAGGATATGCTGAGTGCTTCCTTTTGTGCTGGTGACCTTGCAGGGGGTGGGGGAACAGAGAGGGGCTTGACCTGCTGGTAGGACTAAATGTCGGGGCTTGACAGAAGTTTTGTTTAAATATGATACATTAGAAAATTAAGCTGGAGTCAACCCCCAAATTCTGGAAATTTTCCTTCTGTTGAGGGAAAACACTCGCAGCAGCCTGTAGGAGTTGTTTTCCAAGCTCCAAAGGGCAGCTTTCTACCCTTCTGTGACTCAAGGGTTGCAATTGTTTGTATATTTAATGTGCAAAACCTTTCATCCTGCCACATTTCTCATTGTAGGGCTTCTGCTTCCCATAATGGTGTGAACAGTCACCTCTGAATATTAATCCAAATATTAATTAATTTCAAGTACCTTGAAATCTTCGTTTGTCATGCTAGATGCCAGCTCATGGAATGGGATTTCCTTTTTTTGCTTTTTTTTTTCTTTATTTGTATAAATGAGCCTGTGTTTGAGGAAGTAGAACAGAGCTGTTTTGATACCCCAGGCTGGGATCATCCTTGGCACAGTTTCTTGTTACTTTTTTTTTTATGGCTACCAGCAATGGTCTCATTTTGGCTGGAGGCCTTTTTCTGGGGATACAGTGGTGAAAAAGCCACAGGGAAGATACCTGGACTGTTTTACCTTACCCTGTTTTTTCCAGACCATCTGTTTCTAGGGCATGAATGACTATCCCCATCAGCATGTTCTCTGCCTCTGGAAGTGAGGAAACTGCTGCTTTCGTTTCTAGTTTTTGGGAAGAGGAAGGCAGTCCTGAACTGGTTGTGGGCAGTAATGATGTGGGGTTTGACTTGGCAAGAAAAACTGGAAATACTCACCTGTTTTCTGGTTCAGAAGGGAATGGTGTGTGGGACTGTGCTGGGGCTGCTTTGGCTGCTCAGAGCAAGTCCTGGGAGGAGGTGTTAAAAAATGACCTTGGTGGGCGAGCACCATGGGTTCAGTGTGTGCTTGTTGTTGTGCTTTTGCCCTGCATTTCAACTCTGATCTGTGTTGGGCACATTGGTGCTCGAATTTTACACTCGGTGACTTTCATTACCACAGAGTTCCCCCTGGTTTTCAATATTATTGCATTTTCCATTTTCACAGTCAGTGAGGATCTGTGTTGTTGGTGCTCACTTCACCTCTGACTCTGGTCTCAAGCCTGGCCAGACTCAAATATCCTGTTAACTTGCACACCCAGGACATTCAGTGGTATCATGTGCCCATGTCATTGCACATGTGCAGAAGCAGCTGGGGGCAAGGGAGATTTTACCTGAAACATTCAAATGTGGCAATAAAATAACTTCAGAATCTTGCTTTTCTTTTACTCTGCTGATAGTAAAATGATGGGACTTCTATTTTATGGAGAAATTGCATAAGGCTTACTTAGGCATGATCCTCTGGTTCCGAATTTGCAAGATGTTTTTGAGTTTGAATAGAAAAAACCCTCTGGAATGTTAATTTTTTTTTTCTAATATTAAAACACCTGTGATTTTATATTTGAGTGAAGGTAGTCTGTGGTATCTCTTTGACAAATACAATATATGCCTTTGAAAGCAAATGATATTGTCATATTTGAGTTATTTTGTGTTCCATTACTGTCAGCGAAGACTTTTCTTCTCACTAGTTCCCAAAGTCTTCTTTCCCCCTGAGGTCTCCTTTGATATGAATACCCTTTTATGGATCTGTTGTATGCCAGTTGTGTGTTTTCCTAAGCTAATGTCTCCATGTTGATGTAGGCACTAAAAAAAAAAATCAACAAAATAGGAAAATAATATTGCTATTAAAAGAAAAATAATCCTTTCTGTTATGCTGCCTCCCATATGTTTTAATGCTTTTCTCTGAAATCCTCTCAAAACCCAGTTCAGTATGTGGATCCTTTCAGTCACAATTTTTAAATGTCTTTGTATGTACCTAAAGACAAGTTCAGAAATTGAGGCTTTTATACCTATGCCATTACCCTGACTTTTTTTCCTTACTGCGTCTTCTTGATTCGAGGAATAAAATTATTGAGCATAATGTATTTGTCATGTGATTTGGGGTTTTGATTCTAAACAGAGAATTAGGCCAGTTAAAGAAAAATTATTTTTCATTGTGCTTAGATTAAAACTAGTATTTTGGTCTCCACTGATCTTTCTATTAAAGTTTTGAAGACTACTGCTTTTGGACATCTGTCAGGTTTTTAGATCAGAGTGATGTCAAACCTCTCAGAAACTGTAGATTAACATTATCTGGTGATAATTCTTACATGTTCTACAAAGAAGCTTCACAGGCTTTGGAAATTTATGGTTAGCAGGCACTTTTAAGTTAATACAGGGATATGAAGCCGCTGCAGAGGTGCTGGATTGCCCATGCAGGACACTGAGCCCAGTTGAGGTTTTGGCCAAGCTTGTGGTGCTGGAGCTCTGTGGTGTTAGGGGCCAGCCAGGAGAGCAGAGCTCAGCCTGTGGTGCTCAGGCAGGAGAGGAGAGCAGCTCCCAGAGACCCTCAGTGATGACAGGGGATGAGGCTGGCCTGGACGTGTCCAGTGTCCCATCACCTCCCAGTGTGAGAGCCTGGTGGAGGGGGAGCTCTGTGGTAGGAGCTGAGCCTGGAGGCTGTTCTCCCAGAAACATGAGCAGAAAATCACCCTTCTGTGCTCTGAAGGAGACTGCATTTGAGATCTGCCCTTCCTTCAGGGTGAGCTCCTGGCTCCCCTCAAGGCAGTGTTAGAATTGGATTTGGCAGAGCTGGGATTTTTGTTCCTGGGGTTTACCAGCTCTCTGCACGGCAATAATCTTGCTAGGGGACAGTTTATCTCTAAGGAAGGCTTTTATTCTTTCACATGATCTACAAAGACATCTGTAATTACTGCTGGTAACTAAGGCAACCCAACTTTATAGTTGATACATGCAGGCAGCAGAACGGTGGGTCATGGGTTTTTAAAATACCTTTTCTGTCAGCTGGGTTGTGGCCATGCTGAGGTAGGAGCTGGGCTGTGAACCCTGGCAAACTGAGCCCAGCTCTGCTAGGGGGTCCTGGAGAGGAGGAACACGGTGTCAATGGGGTGGTGATTAGCTGCACTGACTTAATTGGGGACCCTCAAATCAGGGTTCATTTGTTATACTTGGGGACATCATGAAAGGCCACGGAGAGGGAGCAGTGGGGTTTGCACTGTCTGAAATTAAGAGTCTCTCTGCTCATTTTAGGGGCATCCTGCTGTGTCTGTAAAGAGGATGTTCATCTGGCCCAGGGAAATTAAATCATTTGTCCATTCACTCTGTGCACGGCCTCGAATAGGCCAGGAATAGAACAAATTGCTCCTGGCAGCTGGCTCACGAGTCCTGCTGCCGTAGTAGGACATCAGCTTGGCAAACGTGGGGGTAATGTCCCTGTGGCCATGGGGTACAGGGACTCTAGCATGTCCAGTTGTTCTTGGCTGATGTCTTTGGTCAGAGGACCCCATTCCTGCTTTGCTTTAATCCATTAAAATAACAACAGTAACAAATAATTCTTAGCCTTGTGGAGGAACAAATCTCAGAAAAGGCTGTGGAATGAAATGGTTTGCTCTTCTCAGGGGCAGCTTTTGCTTTCTGGCAGGGTGCATTTGCTTGGAGCATTCAAGTTCTTGCATTTTTATGTTGGAAATGTGTCAGTGATCTCTGAGAGTGTGTGCATAGAGGTGTAAAATATCTTTTCCAGATAAAATCATCCTCTGTCCATTACTGGAACACAAGTCTATGGTAGCTGAATCAGTCTTAGAGATGAGTTAAGGCACTTATCCATTAATTCTTCAAATCTGTTTTTTTGATATGAGTCACTTGGAAAAAACTTTAAATAGCATATCTTGATCTTTTTTGAAACAAGTTTTTAACCAGACAATCTGCAGTATTTTTTCATAGTAAGCCTTTGGCAAATTCTAAAATCTGCCCCTTTTAATTATGCTGAGGTTGTCTCTTAGGATGTTTTTTAAAAATTTATCTTTCCTGCTTTTTAGGGAGAGCTGATTGATCTTTTTCCAAAATCCTGAAGCAAGTTTTTTTTTGCTTTTAAAATACACAGACAAATATTGTTGGAGTTGAGGCTTTATGAAGGCTTGTTGACCTGACATTATTTTGGTGTTCAGTGAAACTTGCTGTGTTCTTTGAACTGTATCTTTTGCCAGCAGAAGAAAAGTTTGAACATCTTTGGTCTCTGGCACTGGAGAGCTAATAAATAAATCTCAGCAGTGTGCTTGTTCTTATTAAAGAGCCCCCATGATTTCTGTGTGCCTGGCTTGGTTTTGGGTCCGTGAGGTGTTTGTGAGGCTGCCCAGGGCATTGTCCTGTGCTGATCCAGCTGTCCTGCCTTGGGAGCAATGGGAGTGGCTCTCCCAGATGCTCCCTTTCGGTTTCACTTTCTTTTCAAGATTTTTTTTCTTTTTTGTTTACTTTGCTTGCTTCCTGTACGTGTTCCAGATTTGGAGCCTGAAAGCTCCATGAAGTCACTTGCACTTCCAGAGCCTTTTTTTCCCTTCTTGGCCCAATCATGCCACATGGGCAGGTTTAGCTGTTTAAAAATCAAGGGTTTATGCTGGAATGTTGAAAGCCATGGCCAAACTTCACCTGGCCTGAAGTTTCAGTGAGGGCTTTTGATAGACACAGCACTGAGGTTTAGCTGGATTTGGCTGTGTCCCTGGAGCAAGGAGGCTTCCTCACTGGAGTGTGCAGGGATGGGAAAGAGCCAAGTGCCAGCACAGCTCCATGCCCATGAACACCTCTGGCAGTATATGTGGCACAGAATGAGTTCAGCTTTCTTCAGGGATAGAAAAGCTGTTTGTGTTGTTGCCTGGTACCAGTCCCTTGAATACTGAACATTTAACATGAGGTATTCTCCTTTCTGATTTTTCTTCTTTTAATCCAGCCATACTAAGCTAATTGGATGACAACTGTAACGGAATCTGGGAAGTTGTTTCCCTCACTGAGACGTCCTGAGTGATGCTGTGCTCAGCCTTGTGCTTCACTTATGACTGAAAATATTTCACTTGCTGAGCAAAGTGAAAGAATTTGACTTAGCTGTTTTTTTGGCATTAACCTTTGTCTCGAGCACAAAGCTGGAGGCTGCTCAGTATGCAGGCATGGATTTGAGCTGTATGCAGCTTGGTTGCTGCCCAGCCTCTTCTTGAGGAAGGAGAGTGCAGCCCACCAAGGACTGCTGGGGAGCAGAGAGTGTGGTGTCAAGGGACACAGTGATGGTGACAGCCACTGGTCAGGAGCAGGCAGTGGGGAGGATGTAATGTAAGCCAGGCCTTCACACTGCCAAGGGGTTGTAAGTAGTGAGTGATGTGTTTTTCACAGGGAAAGTCAATGTGTGTAAGTGTGTGTGTGTATATAGATATGTATGTGCATGCATACACACCTTGACAGAAGCTGATGGCTTGTTCTGGGAAGGATCCTTCCACATTTCCCTGTTCTGTGACCTTCTTCAGACATCACCTTCTTGTCACCAGAGAGCCAGGATGCTGGGTTATCCAGACTGCTGGTTTAACCTGATTCAGTCTTTTTTATCATACCAGCCCAACTAAGAAAGGTGGTAGGAAGGAGGGGACAAAGGTGGAGGAGACTGTTCTTTGGAAGGAAAGTCTCTGAGAAGGTCTCCAGTCAGGCACATGGGGTGATGGAGTTGCCTCCTGAGATCTGCCCTTCTCTTGGAGTTGGCTTTTGACATGGACAGTCCTCCTTGATTTGTCTTGTTTGCCTGCCAGGGGTTTGCGGGGTGAGCCACAGACGTGAGCAGAACAGGGACCTGCCTCAAAGTGCTGCTCCTTTCACAGGTGGGAGCCTTTAGCTCTGAATGGTTTCACAAGCTGTCAGATCAGGGAGGTAGAGATATTGACCCACTGTCAATTGTGTGTAAAGAGCCAACACTCCCAACAAAGTCATGAGGACACGTATGTGCCTTAGGCACCTGCTGGCCTGGTTAAACACAGCACAGAGCTGGGTGCCTCTGGTTTGACATTACCTATGTAGCTGGTGGTTCTGGTAGGAAGGTTTAATAATTCATTCCATATGTTTCAGTAACAATAAATAGACCTATTTCTGAAATGGAAAGTGGCTTCAGTAAAGCTTTGAAAGCTGTACAGGGAGTTTTAATAGCCCTTTTCTACTTGCCTCTAAGATACAAGTCGTGTCTTGTGTACTTGCCTTTTTTAAATAGGACACTGAAGGCTAAGCTTGTTTTTTCTCTGTATGAATGTTTAAAAAATCCATGGTAGTCTTGTAGTTGCCAGTGCTGAAGTCTATTTCTATTCAGTGAGGCAATTATGTTCTGGCTTGAATTTCAACTTATACTGCTTTCTTGGCCTGAAGCCTGTAAGACTGAGCTTTGTCCTCAGGTGTTTGGCACTTTTTTCTTCCCTGCTGGCTGACTGAAATGTGGGCTGAGTTGGCTTTCAACATCCATGCACAAGTAGCTGCATTTTTTGATGCGCTTCATGTGGAGAACCTAAACTGACTAACTGACTTGTAACTCCTGCTTAATACCCTGTGCTGCAGTTTTAGGATGCTTGTTTTTTAAACTGCCATTGAATCAAACTTTCTACTCCTTTTTTTGTCCCTGTTTTTAGCATTAAGCAGAGTTCCCGTTCCTCTGAGGCAGCTGAAGATGAGAAGGACCAGCGTACAGTGACAGTCAATCCCTCTCACATGAGAAAGGCTTTCAAGGTCATGAATGAATTACGGAGGTACACTTTTGACTTACTGGGCACCCTGTCTGGTTTAGCAGAATTGTGCTGATTGAGAGACATAGAAAATAGTCTGTGCCATTTTTATTACAGCTAGTGGTTGCATGTAGAGGATTAATCAAGAAATAGGAAGCTAAAATATAGTCCTTTTGTGGTGGACTGCTCTCCCCATTCTCAGACCTCTGTCTTCCCAGAAACATTATCTGAGCCATAGCCTTTATATATAGATGATAATTCATTTAGTCTTTTCCATTACTTACAGCAAATTCAGCTGTAAACTATGTTCTTAACTGAGATAAGGGTCTGAAACCCAATAATAGAACATTACAGATGTTAAGACACCTACACATAATTACGGACCAAAGATTATTAATGTACTGTTCTTAGTCTCTTTAACTAGCAGCATCACTCAGTCTGGGCTTAGCACTCCAAAGTAAGGGACAAAAAAAAAAGACAAGTACTCAGGAAGAATGTCAGCTGTCTTCTTGCAAATTGAAAAATACTGATATTATTGGTTAAAAGAGAACACCTTGGTCTTTACACAGCTGTGTGAGTACAGGGAGAACAGGGGCTGAAAAAATACCTGAACAAAGCCTTGAAATCTGCTGTCATCACATCAGCAAGGTGGTGGCAGTGGTTCAGCCTGAGTTGTTTCGTGGTGGTTGTTATCCCACAAACCAGACAGAAGTTCAGTGAGCATTTCTCTGACTTGTTCATTAGACTTATTCACCCTTCTAGTTTTAAAAAGAATTCTTATGGAAAGTATGTGTGTCACATATATGAATGTATGTGCTCTCTAACTCCCTACGTGATGAAAGCAGGTAACCCTTTGCTCTTCTGCACACTCCAAGTAATCAAAAGATGCTGTAATAGCTACTTACTCTCCATGGATTAAGTAGTTTCCTAATATACACGTTCTCTAGTGTGGAGAAGGATTGGCAATGTTTCCTTCTGCAGATATCTAACAGTGGTTCTCTGTTGCATAGGAACAAAATGGAAATATTGTAACTATTATATGAAGCAGGGTATGCTGTAATTTTTTTTTTACTTTTAACTGGCATCCTTCTGATCCTTTCTTTGTATTGAAAGCAAAGGATCTGAAACTAAAGGTTTGTGCAGCCATATTCAGAAATCTATTGTGCTAGTATTATTCCTTTGTTAATTGAAGCACAGTGGGAATAACTGGAGATATAACATGTTTCTTAGTGCCTGTGGTTAGGTATCTTGGGCAATACTGAACAGATAAAATATAGAAGAATGAAAGCTGCCATTAAGCACCTGTATGATGTTTTCATCTTCTGGGTACTTTTTTTTTTTTTTGTTGGTGCCTGTTGCTGTTGTGGAATATACAGTTTTCACATCTCTTGAACGTGCACTGAGCTTGGGATATGTTAAGCTATCAGCAATCAGTGTTAATAGATGTGTTGAATGATAGTTTCTGCCTTCACATGCATCCAGAAATCTCATTCAGAGGGTCTAGAAAAATCATGCTAAGCCTTTAATCTATATACTATATAAAATCATGGAATTGTTTAGGTTGAAAAAGACCTCTAAGATCATTGACTCCAACCCTTAACCCAGCACTGCCAAGGCCACCATTAAATCAGTCCCTAAGTACCACTTAGGCTTTTAGTTTGCAAATGTAGATTAAATTAATTTTATGAGTGGTGCTTTAGGCTCCTATAGCCCAAAGAGGAATTGAAGAGAGCACCTTTTACATAAGGTAAAAGAAATGAGGAAGCTTCCATTAAGAGGCTCTTAAAGAGTTCCCCTCATTCCCCTTCCCTCTTCCAAACTGGAATGAATGTAGAGTACAGAATGCCAGTTCCTACTTTCTTCCTGTTTTCCAACTATAGCCCTCCATTTCTTAGCTGTTTTTTCACATATTTTGATATGTGGAGAAGAAGAGCCATAGCTGGTCCATTAGAAGCTCTGTGTATGTTTATTTGATAATGCAGTTTCCTAAAGACAAAGTTCAGTGTGGAGATAAGTATTTCCAAAGAAAAGGCAACATCTAGATTTGCAGATAATGATCCTTTTTCGGCCTGACATTTGAAAAGAGCACCCTTAGTTTGCATTTGTATGCTTAACCATCTTAAACCAACTTATTGGGAGGCTGAGCACTTCTTGCTGTCGGCATCTGCGAAGCTCTATGCAAACATTAACTAATGAATCCTCAAAGGACATACGTGGGGCGAGTAGAAAAGGTCACTTGTTAATGAAGTGACTTTTCCAAAGCTCTACAATGAGTCAGTGGGCGAGCTTAGAAGGTTTTTTTTTGTTTCTGTCTGGAACCCCGTTCTTTATCCCAGTGACTCTTAATCCCAGACTAATTCGTGAGGTAAATGAAGTCCTCAGGCCCATGGATAAACTCTAGTGATTGATACCTCCTCTCTGGCAGATGGCTGAGGCAGCCTCTGCACTTACCAGTGCTAGGACATATTTTGGTGGCCACTTTAGTGACAAGCATGGAAGGAAGTGCAGAAATCACTTCATTTTCCCCTCCACCTTTTCCCTGTGGAAAGACAAAAGTGATGCTGGTATTTCCTTGCATGGCTATTTCTTGTCTTTCAGATCTTCTAGAGCCTGGCCCCAGATAGTGCCCAAATCTTTAAGCTTTTCTGCACCTTCTCCAAGCCCTGCTTGTTTGAGAGGAAGGAGCTGCTTACCCTTTGTTCTTTGGACAGCATGTATGCCTTGTTTTGCTTTCAGGCTTTTTTCCCTGGGGAAAGCAGAACCACAGGCTGGGCTGCAGCCTCAGGAGTATTCAGGCTTTGCTTTTTAGGCAGTGATAGGATTTGGTACTGAAGGATTAGAGGATCTCCCCCTGGGATTTGACAGAAGCTCAGGTGCTGTGTCTGTAATGGTGGGTCTTCCCCTTTTTGGGCTGTAGTGATGTAGCTTTTTGCCTGACCAGGGATTCTGAAATGATCTTTGTCTTTTCTGGTGTTTTCCAGCAAGCGGCTCCTGTGTGATGTGGTGATTGTGGCTGAAACCGTGGAGATGGAAGCTCACCGGGTGGTGCTGGCAGCCTGCAGCCCTTATTTTTGTGCCATGTTTACAGGTACTGCTTTTGACACCAGACAATGCTTGGGCTGAACGGGCCATTGCAGTCCCCAGCCCTCAGGCTGTCTCTGTCAGGAGCTGCAGCACCGGCAGGAGATGTTTCCTTGAGAGGGAAGGGGTACAGATGGGTCTGCAGTTGGCTGTACTTGATGGATGATGCTGGTCATCCTTGACTAATTCCTCTGGGGTGGTTTTATGGCTGTGGGGTGAGTAGATAGCATGTGAGGCGCTGGTTTATGGGTTAGTTTTTTTCCCCCCTAACAAGACATTGGATCATGAAAACATTATCATCCAGCAAGTGTTCAGTGCCCTAAATGTTCATGGTGCACATCAAAGAAGTTGCTGGCACAGGAGTTGTAGTTTCAAGGCTCAGTCCTGCCGATACTAATTTGGCACTCACAGATGTTTAATCTCCCACGGCACTTTTTTCTGCTGCCTGAAATAACACTGTTGTTCTCTTGATCCCAGTGTGTTTTAGCAGCCCAACTTTTTAACAGGGTGAGTTGCTGCAGTCCAGTGTGTTTTAGTAATGACAGAAAGGAAGAAAAGGACAAAATTCCTGCTCTGGTCACCTGATCCCTGGAGCAGGTGCCCTTCAAAGGCTGTGCCCAGATGGGTCAGCAAAAAAAGCCCCAAAGAAAGCTATGGCAATCCTGAAGGAGGAGAGTGAGCACCTTATTTAAGTCAGTCTCGTAAAATCAGTGTGGTCAGAAACTCCTTAGCTTCCTTCCTTTTCTTTGCTCTCATTTCAGTATAGGAACTGACAAATACAAAGAAAATGATTGTGCACCCCAGGGAATGGTTGTTACTGTACTTGAGCTCCAACATAAATGAGGTTCAGGTTTTTTCCCTGTTTTATGTTCATTTGCTTGTGGTCTGGCCTTGTTTCTTCCTTTTAAAAGCCTTGAGATTAGACTAAGTTTAATTCATTTTGCTGGAAGCAGAATGCAGCATTTCTCAGGAAAGAGCTTGTTATTAGTGAAGTTTTTTTCCCTTCTGTAATGGAGATGGGGAGAAAACCTCAGGTGTAAAACGTGAGGCAAGATGTGACACTCCCTGTGGTGGCTTTATCAGTGTGGTGAGCTAAGGTGGAGAGCATCAGTGTTTTCTGGGGGTGTACCCTGAAGCTGGTACTGGCTGCAGTGGTGAGGCAGAGGAGCAAACGCTGCTCAGAAGCAGCTGTGAGTGCACCTCGAGCATGACTTGTGATATTCGTTCCTGATGAAGAGTTTAATAAAGAAAAACTCTTGGAAAAACCCTCTGATCCTTAGAGGTCATCTGAGTAGGAAGGTGGTGGTGCAGGGCTGCTCATGTTTCCATGCAGGAATTCTCTGGGCTGTGTAATCCCTCACTGTGTGAGTTAAACAGTAATCAGCTAACCCGTCATGTGGCTGGCTCTGGAGCTCCCCTGGGCTGGGTGACAGCTTCGGCAGCCGCCTGTCCCCTCCCCCTGACAAGTCCCCGGGGGCAGAGGGTCAGGCAAAGACCAGCTCTCCCTTTGCTTTCAGTCCAGCTATCCCAAATTCCTAGGGTCTGGATCTCTCTTGCAAAGACAGAGCATGTGTTCTCCTTCCAGCAGCATGGGGGTTCACTCCCTGCAAGGGGACAGTTTAAAATCACAGCTTCACACGAGCTGGTTGTTGTAACTTAGTTTTTTTGCACTGCACAGCAGTGATGGAGCCAAGGGGTCAGGCTCAGCTGCACTGTGAGGTATTTGCAGGAGCTGCTTGTGCACACTGAATTCCCACTGAAGGGGTCCCCCAGCAGTGCAGCACCCAGGAGTGAGTAGTGAGTGATCAGTGTGGAGCTGTGAGCAGTGGGAACCACACTGAGACCCACAGCTCATCCACTTTCACCTACTGCTTGCTCTACAGGCTCTGTCATTGTCAGCTGGGCCTGATTTTGGAGCCATGGATGACCTTGTGATGATCTAGGGGTCTTTCCTAAGCCATGGTGTATCCTCTGGTTAGCCATTCCTCTTTGAAGTATTCCTGGAAGGTCTGAAAATTGCTAGGCACATTTTCCGTTTGTATCTTCCACTGCTGAAGAAGAGATGGGACCTGGCACATCCTGAGTGTCCCTTTCCATTCTGGCTTTCTAGAGCATTTTGGATGCTGGTCCTTGTTGGCACTATTCTGTGGGGATGATTAGGAACAGTAATTTCTGTCCATTTAGAAGAAAACTCAATCATTTTAGAAAGCATAACAAATACTTCAGTGACACTGCTAGGACTGCTCCTGTCAGATACCGTAGGTATTTTGGAAGTGCTGGAGGAGGAAGCAGAAATCTCCTTTGCAGATCTTATGTGCTGCTTCAAAGCGCTCACCCCATGTGTGAGAGGCTGTGGTTTTGTTATCCAATGCACTCATATTCTCCCTCAGCACATCTGTGACTTAGGAAACAGCCAAAGCTGTGGCTGTGCACTGAGAAATTTAAAGTGTAGGAGGCAGGCCAGGCTGCTGTGCTGGGTAGACACAGCACCGTGGGCTGCTGCAGTTTTAAGTGTAGTTTATCGTGTGACAAAACAGAGCTCTCTTCTTGTCCTGATGAGCAGAGGGGAGCTAGGTGTTGAGCGTGGTGCAGGAAAGGAATTCCTCCATGAGGGGCTGATGTCTGCAAAGTCTGTCCCCTACAGAGGGTCTGCTCAGAGCCACCCTGCCTGTTTTTCCAGCCTTTGCTCCCTCACACCTCGTCCCTTGTGTCTGCCTGGCTGCAGCGGTGCAGGGATGGGTCTGTGCAGTGCCTCGTGTGAGGCAGCCCTTTCTCACACAGCCCTGACATATGAGACATGCTAGTGATTTCAGTTATTCTGTAATTAAGGTATCAGGTAGGGCTAGAGTCTTATGACTTATGACACCCTAGGAGTTGCATTTTGTGGGTTTAAGGTGTAGAGCTTTTTTCCTGAAGAGATGTGAGATGAGATGCCCTCTGTGATCCAGCACTCAGCTGCCCACAGCGCTGCTCCAGAGGCTTGCCCCGGCTCTGTGCTTGGAGGAGGGCACAGCCTGTTGCCTGCACCTGGTCTGAACCCCTGCCTTGGTTCACTTGTGGTGTCTCCAGGTTCTTCCCCATTCCACAGCACTGAGACTTGTCCACCCTGTGGCGAGTGGGAGGGGCTGGATCATCAGATCCTGTCCGACCATGGACAAGGCACATGGGACTCCCCTCCGGGGTGCCTGGGCTGGTCCTGGAGCAGAGGCAGTGGGGGCTGTTAGTATGCAGGGCTGGCAGCTTGCTGGTGGGTGGGGAAGCCCACACAGCTTTTATTTTTGTTGCTTGTGTCACATGGATGCCACGATGACAGATGATGTTATCAGATTGGTCCCTGCAAGCAATTTCTGCATCAATCTCTGGGTGTGTGTGGCCATGCCCCTCCCTGCACCGAGGGTCCTGCAGGGCTCTGGGCTCCACTTGCTCTCCCCATGCAGGAGGTGCAAGTGGAGCCCAGGGCTGATGGGGACTGCTCTGTCCTCAGAAGCACCTTTTCATCTCTGGAGATGTTTGGAGTTTTTGGTGGGGAGGAAGTGTGTGAAGATGACATTTTGTCAATTAAAAAGTCCTACCTGCTTTGAAGGCCTCCCAAATGTAGGTAATTTATCTCTTTGTACTGGTACATTTGTATTCATGGGCTTCTCTGAATAACATTTTATTATTCAATTTTAAAAATTGAATTTGGGGCAAATATTATTTCAGTTCTTGGGACGTTGTTGACTGTTCTAACACTCATGGTCCCATCCCACTCCTATTATTTGCCTTCTTATTCACGTCAGGAAAGTCAGCGAAGTTCAATTAGTAGGATCCAGGTTTTGCTCAAGCTTGGGTCCTCTTTAGCATCTGACTCGGTGCTGTGCACTTACTGTGCCCTGCCACTTCTTGTGGAATGCTGCACGGAGATGTAGGCTGTAATTACTTCTATAGGCTGCAGGAAATATTTTTCCACTTAATCCCACAGCAGTACTGAGTCACCACTTTTCTGAGAGTAGCAATTATTCATGCCCAGGTTTAAGAATTGACGTTTCTTCATGGTCTCCTTTGTTTAGCTTTGTTTTTCCACTTATCATTTTCTTTCCGCTTGGGAGTTTGTTCTTTCTTTTCTGTGGCGATCCTGGTGATTAAATCCTGGGTGAAGTCACCATGTGTGGGGATGCTGGAAGGGCCATGGGGAGTCCTTTCTCCTTCCCACTGCATGTTTTTGTTCTTCTGATGTGCTCCTATTGCATGGGGGGTGTGGAGGTATGCATGAAGCTCTGGGTCATTAATAGGCTCTTACACATCTACAGGGCTTTACTTGTATATTCAGAGAGGAAATTACTCCTCTAGTTCCATGTGCTTTTGAGTTATGGATTTGGAGAAGGGATACACTTTGGATCCAAAGGTGTGAGGTTGGGAAGGTGAGAGATGAGAACTGCATCTTCCTGTGTGCATCCTTTGCACAAGGTGTAAGTGATGGATGGGTTACAGCAGGGTAATTTAGGAGAGAAGCTTGCTGCATGCTGGGTGTAACTGCTGGCCTGTGTTCCTGCTTTCCTGAGCAGGATTCAGCTTCTTTCTAAAGAAAGATAATCTTTCTTGCATTGCTTTTCATGTAGGGTATACCACAAAATACCCTAATGTAGCTGTTGCAACATACTAGTTCTATGCATATGCATATACATATTTTTAAAATTAAGTATATTTTTAGTAAATATATATAAAAATATATTTCTCAAAGGCCTTTGTATGACACATCCATAGTCTCTTTGAGTCTGTCCCTTTACTGAAACATGATTGAGGGACATACTGGAGGTTTATTTTTAGCTGTTGTATTTGTTTGAATGCAGGTGAACCATGGCAGGTTCTTTTCTGACAAGAAATTGAGTTTCTTGCATTTATTGATTTATGTTGTTTTACACCAGTGTCCTCAATCTTGTTTTTTTGGTGGCAATAGGAGGCTTCTGTGAATCTCACTGGTAAGGGAGAGGGTGAGGGATAGTGCCAGGCAGGCTTGTAGTCAGACACCAGGAGAATGTACTGGATGTGTGGGGAGCAAGGTCCTGCAGAGCAAACTGTGACTGTCCTTTTGAAATGAATTTCAGGAGACATGTCTGAAAGCAAGGCCAAGAAGATTGAGATCAAAGATGTGGATGGGCAGACCCTGAGGAAGCTGATTGATTACATCTACACCGCTGAGATCGAGGTCACAGAAGAGAACGTGCAGGTAGGTCTGGTTCAGCAGCTCCTGTGGACAGCCAAGTGAAAAGCTTGAAACTTGAAGGCACAGGTTCTTCAGGGGTGAGAGATCTCCTCAGGCTGCAGAAAGTAAAAGGTTGAGCTTGAAAAGAGTCGCTTCCAGCCTCTGTTTGGTCTTTAGGCACTTTAGTGCTTTCCCCCCACTTAAGTCATGTTGCATTTAGCTTTCCTGTGCAGCTCTTATAACAAGAGCAGGCATTTGCCTTCCAAGAAGCTGTGATGACTTGTGGGTCAGTCTATCGAAGGTCAGATAGACTCAAACATTGCAGTGAGTCAAATGTTTTAAGGCCATGGCAGAGGAATGTGGCTGTTAGTTTTTAAATTCTTCTGGGTAGTTTGAGTTGTTTCACAGAGCTTTGAATGGAATACATTGTTCAAATGATGACATTCTTCCTTTTTTTGTGTGTGTGCTGTCTTGAATTTCTGAGAGGTAAATATTTGTTCAAAAGTGGAAAGAGTAATTGAAAGGTAGCCTTCAAATAAAACAGGGTCATCAGGAATAGAGTGTTTTGCAGTGTCACGTGGCTGTGGCTGCTGGTAAAGCTCTTTCTTTCACTCTGCTTGTATTTGTGGTAACAAGAAGGCTCTGCACTTAGCCATTGACGTCTGGGAGGGATGCTGAGAGCTTATGTGTGGACATGCTTTTCAGTTGGTCTCTGTTTTTGTTTGCAAGTGGCAGTTTGAGCCTGTTGTCTTCCTCACTTTGATTTGGATGTTGCCAAGGAAGCAAGTCTGTGTCAGTGATGCTGGAGAGAGTTTTGTTGGCCTAATTAACACGGCAAACTTAGACTGGTTCTGCTTGAAATGAGGTTCTTGCTGTGAGCTCTTCTGCTCTGATCCCTGACCTTGCTGACCTGCTGCTCCTCCCACAGGAGTTTGGACAAACCCCTGAGCTGGGTCCTCTTCAGTCCAACCTTTGCCATCCTTCATGACCTAAATCTGTGGGGGCCTTTTCTTGCCCCTTCTACCCTCTGGTTTTACAAATGTGACTGTTTGGTGTGCTCTCAGCCTGGCTGTTGTCACACTGGTAGGAGTGTGGAGCCCTGCAGTGAGCTGAGAACTGTCAGTGAGGAGACCTTCAAGGTGCCATTGTGACAAAGGAGCTGAGACTCAAACCCAGCTGTGGGTGGCTTGGCCTGGCTGTCTGCTGTGTGACCCACATCAGGGTCATCAGCAGCTCACACAACATCACTCAGTGGGGGCTGCGGTGAGCTCCTTGCACCTCTGGGATCTCCCATTGCTGGAGGAGAAATTACATTTATACCTCAACTGTTAACCTCAACTGGTCCCAGTTTCTGTGGGAAATATGGAGGCTATATCCACGTGCTTTGTGAAAGGTGTGCTTTCCTTCCAGACTTCCCGAAGCTCCCACTGGGCACGTGGGATGTGCAGAGCTTGGGATCCCATCTACTGAGCCAGCCTTGGATGGGGCTTGGGCAGTGACCCTGCTGCATCCCCAGGGAGTGTTTTGGTGCTCCTGGGGGTAGGCAATGCTGTGGGAGCTGCAGCAGGCTGGAGAGGCAGCTTTGTCCAGCCCAGAAGTTCTGTGAAAAGTCCAGGTGTTGCCTTTTCTGAACGACTAGACAGCCATCTTTTTGAGTAAAACATAATCAAAGCCTGCCTTGTGTGGTCCAGGGATTACAGGGAGTTAAGTAGATCCCTGGCTACATTTTGGCTTTCATCTCTCAGATAGTAAGATAAAAAATATAAGTTTTGAATACTATGTGTTTCTTCCCAATCTAGTAAAGCAGGTCCTTTTACTGCAGCATTTATTTCAATATCCACTCTGTGATTAGCTCTTCAGGGTAGAGGTAAATTAATTCATAGGAGCTAAGAAATGAAGCTGATCTTCTGCAAGATTAACTGACTAGTTTAAATTTTATTACATGTTTAAAGTGTTTATGCTGAAAATGTTTTATGGAAAAAATATAATTGTCTTATAAAGCCAATAGAAAGAGAAATTTCCATCCTGTCTCTGAGTGTTCTAGTCTGAACAAAATGCCATAAACAGGTTAATATTCACCTCCAGCCACAAGAAAAAAAAGGTTACAGAAGTGCATATTCTGTGATTTGTTGGAAAGTTTCACATGAACTGAGGGCTAAAACCAACAAAAATTAAACTCCTTGTAGTCTCTCATCTGAATTAACAGTGTCAGTGTTAGAAGTGAGCAGGTTTGGTCCCTTGCATCACCACATCGTCCTGCTGCTCAGCTTTGGGTTATCCATCCATCCATCCATCCATCCATCCATCCATCCATCCATCCATCCATCCATCCACCTAGAAGGACACCACAGTAGTGCCTGTCTGCTGTTTCAGCAATGTTTCTTTGCAGCCCTACTTGAGCACAGTGAGACTTTCTCTTTTCCCATCAGGTATCTCCTGAGCTCTCCTATTTCCTCGTCACATGTTCTGATTCTCTAGCTGGGCAAGGGTGCTTTTTTAAAGGAGTTCTTCAGACTTTCTCAGTAGCTGGAAAAAGCAATTTCTGGGTACGGGTGCCAGGTAATGTCATTGTAGAAATTATGAAAAGAAATAAAGAAGTTGCTCAGTGGCATTAACTGAGCAGATGCAGCCAAGGTATCAAAACTTGTGAATAAATGAAAAGACACTATCTTGTCAGTGAGAAAAATAAGATGAGAGCAGGATAGAAATGAGAAAAGGATGAAAAACAAAGGTACCATGGAATGCAGAATTAATAGTCCTAAATGTGTTTGAACGCTAAGTAGTGCCCAGCCCTTCACAACAAGAAGCCTTTTAACAACTTCTTTTGTTGTTTCTTTTCTAATAGAAACCTGCATTTTTTTTTCTTTTATAGGATTGGTATGGGCTCAGGAAGTGATACTCTCTTTCTAAGCACATATTGCTGTTGCTGATTGTTCAGTGAAATGACAGTGTCTTTTGTTTTGTTTTATATAAAGAAAGATATGTTACAAGGGGCCAAGCCTGTGTGATCAGTTCCAGTCATCTTCTATGTAGTGAGTTCCTGGGGGTGTTCATCCACTTTTTTCTCAAGATTGTCCCAAATATGGAGGCAAAGGGAATTTTCAGCTCATCCTGAGCCCATGTGGAGGGAATACTGTCTTCTAACCCTGCTGGGGTACATGGGTGAGAATTACCCAAACAAATGCAATCATGCTTTATCTACTGGAACTTCATTCTTAGAGTGGGATTTCAAGGCAGAATAGTTTCAGCAGTAGGAGGGCTCAGAGATGATGAATGACAGAGAAGTTTTACCTGTGAACATATATTTGGGATTAAGCCTCCCACTTGTTTGGAAGGCATGGAGCATAGACAGAATTTCTGTCTTTACTGCGGTCGTGTTGTAGTTCCAGGAAAATCCATCCTGGGCTTTCTACACCTGCTGCCTTCTGTTGTTCCTCCTCTGCATTCCACATCAAGGTTGGTTATAAATTTTGATATGCATGATATAAAGACCTCATTCATTTGAAGGTGGAGATTGCTACATTTATTTAGAAGGAAGTTGTGTCATGCAGTTTCTGTAAAAGGAAGGAAAACTAAAGTGAGTGTCTCAGGGAACTTCACGGATGCTCATGTTCTTGGGTTGATTCAATAGAAATCATAAACACATCAGAGCACAGGGTCTGCTGATCCCTACGTGTGTGGGGTAGCTGGTGCTTTTAACAAATCAATTACCTGAATTTTTCAATTAGGTCTTGATTTTGCAGCTGAAGTGGTTACATTGTGCCTGCTTTCCAACTTTTATATCAAACCTGCCAGCTCAGTGATGGAGAAGCTCTGCCTGGTGTCCTTGAGCAGAGCTGAATGAAGAGATTTGGGAGCAGGTCCCTCCCTGTCCTAGACAGTCCTGGGAAAACACCTCTGGCTCTAGGCAGTGAATACAGTCCTGCCTTAGAGTGTCCCATCCAGCCTTACCTGTGACACTTCGTTACTGGCAGGCAGCCTGAGAACTGCCCTCCCAATTAAGAAAGTCATTATCATTCAGGTTGTAATGATTCCCTGGAAAAAGTCCTGATTAACCTGATTTCACAGTTAAGTTGTTAGGAATGATGTGCCATGGACCACATGTGTGAGGTGTCCTTGTGTACTGCCACAGTTTGAGATATGGCTCATACACACAGAACAAAATCTGAAATCAGCTGTCTGGAGGAAGTAGATATTGAACGTGTCAGCTTTGCAGGCATAGTAATTGTCATAAAAAATGTCTCAAGAAAAGAGGAGAAAAGCTTTGCTAGGAGCTGCAATATTTCTGTTTCAGAAGTGCTTCTGTACCTCAGCATTCCCTGTGCTCGTAGGAGTTCACAGCAAGGAAGGAGAGTTCTCTGTCAAGTGCAGTTTTGATGATAAAGGGATTATAAATGGGTCAGTCCATCTCTCTTCCCTCTGTTCAGTCCAGATGCTGCAGCTATAGGAGGTGCAAGCCCAGGGTGAGGCAAAGCTCCTTTCAACAATAACTTAGGGCTATGTCCCTCCCTGGAGCCAAAGCTGCATCTTCCCTGGGGTGCAGGGGTCCCTGGTCCATAGCAGGGCTGACTCCTCTGTCTTGGGGCCCTTCCTTAAACCTATAGGAAGTCTTTTAAATTGGCTTGGCCACTGTGTTGTGCCTGATGCATGTCTTTACTTTTTTATTTCATTGTTTAACCAAGGGATAGTGTGTGTCTGAAGTTGGAGAAGATAGCTCAGAAGGGAAATTGCCAGTTGTTGCCCCATTTTCTGTCATCTTTACATCCTTTGTCTGTCTCCTGCTCCTGACAAGGTTTTTAGACTCCCTGATGCTGTCACGCCTTCCTCTGTCTGGGCTATTTCACCTCAGGTGGAGCATTTAAGTGGAAGTACTGTTGTTCAGCCCATGTGCTGCCTGGGAGCAGCTGGGGTGTAATAAAGCCTAACTGCCACCCTTGCACTCAAAAGCCACATTACACTAATGTAGTTTATCGCCACTATTTGTGCTGTTTAGAGCAGATTGTTTAAAACTGAGTATTTTACCTGCCTTGCAAACACAAAATCCATTTGTTTCTCTGGTCATGGGCTCCCCTGGGTGGGTGCCTGGGAGCTGGCTCCCTGCTTGGGCAGATGTGCAGTCCCAGCTGTGGCCCTGGATGTGGAGCTGAGGCTTACAGACAGTATTTTTATTTGGCTTCCAATTTGACCAAATTGTCAAAGCCGCTTATAAGCTTTAATACATCCCCA
Organism: Toxostoma redivivum; assembly: GCA_013397375.1. Lineage (NCBI taxonomy): Eukaryota > Metazoa > Chordata > Aves > Passeriformes > Mimidae > Toxostoma > Toxostoma redivivum. The sequence goes on along the minus strand of VXBI01006317.1, from coordinate 38,907 downwards.
GCCAAGGGGAAATGCTCCTTTCCCAGTTTTGCAGAGCAGGAATGATGTAAGTTAACTTTTGACCAAGGCTACCTGTAAGTAGCCTCTGTCACAGTAGGGAATTAGCCCCAGCCTCTGCAGTTCAGCATTAATGAATGAACCTTCTATATACAGAGCACTTTTGGCTGAAAGTTGTTTCTAGTTTAGAGACATCAAAGCAATGGAAGTATGGAAGTAATTGCACGTTGCTATGGAAGTAATTGCACAGGTAATGTTGTGTAAAACTTGAAATTTTTATGGAGTCTACAGAGCACAGATGGTGAGGTAGATGCTATATGTATATATATATAACTAGACACACGCCCCACAGATGAGGTTCTGGACATAAATTAGGCAAAGCAGTCAGTCTCAGTAGTAATAGCAGATAATTTTGACATAGTTTCAAAAAGTGAGTGGGTTTTGATCTGGAGGCAGATCTGGTAGAAAAGCCAGCTCTTACTAAATCATTCACAGCTATTGGAATTTAAATATTAAGAGTCAAATCCAGACCCATGTGAGTAACTTGCCTGGATATTAATGGGGTTGCAGTTTGGTCCTGCTGCATGTTTAGGCAGGGCATTTCCTCTTGTTATTTCTAAAGGAAACAGACTTTGTTCTCACGGAAATCCTTTGCTTGCTTTTCACCTTCCTTGGTAAAAACCAGATGAGTGTTGAGATGTTCAGCTGGGAAATAAGAAAGAGAAAATCCCCTCATCTCTTGATAGGCTTTTTATATCCTATTTCTGAGAAATGTTGTATAATAATGTCCTTTTCCTGAAGGCTGAAGTGGCGTAAGGCTCCTTCTGCACAGCCAGCACAGCCCATAACAGCAGCACTGGTTTGTCCAGGGGCTGGTGCATGTGGTGATGGTAGTGAGTTCCTTTTGGTCTGGAGGCAACATCCCAGACACCAGAGGTAAAAAGCCCACCTGGACTGGCAGGCATGCATTCTGGATAGATGGGGATACTCAGAGGAGGCTCTGGCTGCTCTATAGCCAGAGATGGTGTGCACGGTGTGTGACTTGTTTACCCAAAGCCCTTCTGTAGCTCAGGTGTTCAGAAATGGTTCAGCTAGAAAGAGAGTGGTTCACAGCTAGATTTCAAAATCCTAGAACATTGCTATCTTGACTTAATCAAAGCCACAAATTAATCTTCTCCTGGTATCAAGAGGCTTGGGCCAAAACAGGCTACCGGGTTAATTGACTTCTCTTTTTAATTGCTGCCTGTTGGGGTGGCTGCTTGGCAGCAGTCAGCCACTGTACAGCTGGGCTGGAGTGGAACATATCAGTTGCTTGGAAAGACCTGGAGCAGGTTGTGAGTGTCCTGCCCTGGTGTGGAATGGGACTGTGGTGGCAGGGACAGGGAGGGAACATCTTTATCCCTTTGCTGCCATCGGGATCCAGGGAATGCTGTTAACCTATTTGTTTTGTTTAACAGCTGCTTATTTTTTTTTGAGTTGGCAATAATTTTCCAGAAATGTGTGCTCAGATGGTGAGCACAGATGCCCAGTTGGAAGGACATGTGTGAGGCAGCCAGAGCTATGAAAGAGCTGGAATAAGACACGTCTGCAGTTGCTGTTGGACATAAGAAAGGAAGTAGCTGATGTCACGGGCTGTAATGTCCTGATGGACTTTGTTTTCTACTTCCTGTCCTTCTCACTGGCCTTAAAGGTGTTTTTTTCCAGTAGATGTCACATTTGTCATCCATTTCTGTCTCCTTTTTCCGTGCTTAGCTTTGGAGGTACGAAGCAGTATCTCATTTTCAGATGCAGGCATGATCCACAAGTGTCCCCAGCATTTTGTGTAGGTGTAAATGAGAGCTGCTGATTTGGATAGTTGGACCTGTGTTTCCCAATAGCCTTGCTGTCACCAAAACCTGCTTGAGCTTCTGGGAACCCCCTCTCATACATAACTGTTTGGACACCCTCCTCACAAGCCAATAAAGTTTTGTTGGAAGTAACAAAGTCCAAGGTTTTGAGGACTGCTGGGCTGCTATGGGCTTTGAATCTGATGGTAATGCTTAAAAATAATATAAATCCCTTTGGGGAAAGAAAAAAAAGAAAATCTGTCTGCAGCAAAGCCAGAAATTCAGCATTTGTGGTTGCTTCTACCTTGTCCTCACTTTGCCTTGAGGTCTTGTGGGGAGAAGCTGTGAGAAGAGCTCCACATATAGCCCAGTGTAGGATAGCCATCTTCATGTCTCAGAGCATGGAGAGGGATCTTCTGCATATGGGTAGAGCTCAGTCTTGAACCTTCCTTCTCATAACCCCACAGGGAAGTGTCCCTGTCTGAAAGGGAATTGCCTCCAATTTGTGCAAGCTGTGAATCACTCCTTGTTGCTCACTTTCATTCCCCTCTTGTGCCTTTGCAGGTTTTGTTGCCAGCTGCTAGTTTATTGCAACTGATGGATGTTAGAAAAAACTGCTGTGACTTCCTTCAGTCCCAGCTGCATCCCACGAACTGCCTTGGCATCCGCGCCTTTGCCGACGTGCACGCCTGCACCGAGCTGCTGCAGCAGGCCAACGCCTACGCAGGTGAGGGAGGACTCTGGGCTCACCTGCCCCCAGCTACAGCACTTCCCAGGCTGAGCACGTCCTCATTGGTCTCTTTACACTTCTGGTATTAGAACAGGAAGGGAATACTTTATTTAGTTCTGGGCTTACTTTCTGTGATGCTGGAAGTTGTGAAATGTGGTTTGGTCGCAGGGGAGCACCTTAGCAGGAAAAAAAGTCTGATCCTCTGGATCTCAGTCCACAGAGTAGTTCCTGAGTGTGATCCTAGCAAGCTCTCAGTGTGCCTATTGAGCAGCTCAGCATTGGTGTGCTGCTGTCCTCTCCATGCACCCTGCCCTGGGAGAGCAGTAGGCACTGCTGGGCATTTCCATTGTGGGAATAAATGGCACTGGGCAGAATGAAATCCTGCAGGTGAGAGTTGGAACACCCAGCTAAAATTGCCATGCAGATCTGAGGCTCTGATCTGTGCAGCAATGGCCCCTTACCCCAAGGGAGGATAGGCTTATGTTTCCTTGGCAGTGGATGTGTTTGGTTGCAATAAGTAGGTGCACACAATGACATTGTAAATGTAAAGCTTTTTCAGCCAGCCCCAAGCTCTGAATTCCCCAGCACTTTCCAGTCTCCTCCAGCAGAGTTGCCCTTGACCTCTGCTTGGGAGAAGCTGATAGTTTTCTTTCAGTTTGTTTTTCTGTTTTCTGATAATTTGTATAGGGACACACACACCTGCTGTCTCCCAGAGCACCTGCTCATTTTCCTTTTTAGCAGTTTTGTCCTTAATTGGACAATAAGTAGGTTCAGTGGAATAAAAATGTGTCCACTGGGTCCTCCCCTGTTCTGCAAATAAAACTAAAACCTTTTCAGCTGCTCTGGCTGTATTATCCCCTGGAGAAAAAGGTACCCTGGAAGGAATGGTTAATTGTATAAAAGCTTGCTTGTAATATCTCATTATCCTTGTTTCCAGGCCCTGTTTAATCTTTAACCAACAAGCAGTGCATTCACTGTATATTTATTTGGTTGTTTGGCAATTAGAAGGTCTGCTTTGTTGTTTTATTGGCCTTCATAAGTCCCAGTTAGTACAGCAGCCCATGTAATGTTAATGGAACTCCATTAATAAAAATGCCATTAAAATTCTTTTCACTTTTGTTGTTTATGTAACAGCCTTAAACCAAGACAGAAGTCCCCAAGCTCAAGAGTCCATGCGTGCATGAGCTCAGTTACTTGAGAAATGCTGAGTTCTGGCCTGTGGATAACTCTAGTAGGTGAAGGAGCCTTCTTGATGCAGGCACCGGTTCCTTTATTAAAATCAATAAATATTCTTCCTTGCTTCCAACTAATAATGAGAGATTAAATACCTTTCTGCTGCCAGATACAAGTCCAGAATGAATGAATATGAGATTTTGCCCAGAAGTCGGAGTGCATCCAGGTTATTGTGTGGGGAGTGTTTCCTGCCTCTTAAGTATTTAAGGCCAAAATAGTTCATTAGATCATATATATATTTCCACCATAACAGAGTATTAAACTTTATCCATATGCTGCTATTTTTAATCAGAGCCTTTGGCTTAGCTGTGAGGTTTTGGTCCACAGTAGAGCAAGGAGGGTCTGTGACTGAGGAGTCCAACTCTGCAGCAGCAGCTTTGGAGAGGGGTTGTTCAGGGGCTCCAAAAAGCTTCTCTCTGGAAGTTAAGCCAGCTCATGTCCCTGTGGTGCTGCTTTTTGTCATGCAAAGCACTGCTGATGTGAAAACTCGAGGCAGATCTTGCTGCAGACAGAGCTCTTTGGATACAGGTGTCTGAGCTTCTCAAAGCTTCAGAATTAGAACTTGAAAGAAGCTGCTTCAGATAAAGTGTCTGAGATTCAGGTTTCTGTAATGCAGCCAAAGATAAATGGGGCTTAGCAAATGGCAGGTGAGATTAAATTGGCAGTATATGTAAGAAATTCTTGCAAAACTAAAATTGTTGCAACTGGCTAATGAAATATTTGACCTAGAAATTATTTCTTAGGAAGTGATAATTTCATGTGCCTTTTGGCAAGATGTAAAATTTGACAGAATTGATGATGTTCAGTCATAATTCTTCCAGTTTAGGGTTATATTTTGTGACATGGTTTTTGTTTTCAAGCAGCTCCCAGAGTTACAGTATGGAGGGATCTGGAGGCAAAAAAAGGAGAAATAGAAGTTTGTACAATTGCAGGCTTAAGTGGAAAGGGGAAAACTACTGGGAAGGTGGGTGCTGAGGTGGCCAGGTTATTTACTACTTTGGACATTGGTCCTTGTCTCCATTGCCACTTCTAACTGTATTTGCCACTGGAATATTCCCAGTGGCTTTTCAGAAAGTTTAGTATCATTTATGAAAGTATTTCATGGGGCTCGTGCTGCTTAAAATAACATCAGGTTTCTTTATCCTGCTCTGAGGCTGGTTTCTGTCTGTGTTGCTCTTGCAGCTGCTGTGTGTCTATTGTGGGTGCTCAGGGCTGGGACAAGAGCTGTTCTCTGAAAGCTGTGGTCCTTCCACTGACTGAAAACATGTATTTCATTATCATTTTCTGTCCCCCCTTTTCATTTGTTGAACAGAGCAGCACTTCCCTGAGGTGATGCTAGGAGAAGAATTTCTTAGCCTTAGTCTGGACCAGGTTTGCAGTTTAATATCAAGTGACAAGCTCACAGTCTCCTCTGAAGAAAAGGTACAGTAAATTGTATAACAAGAGTGAATGTAAGTATGCTGGAATGTTTCTAATCTTACACCAGGAACTGTTATCATGATATGCTCCTTATGAGCCATTCTCCAACAGAGATCATGTGGAAAGGAAAATTAAAATAATGTGAATCCTAAAAACACATAGAAATGACCTTCACTTGGTTGTTCTTTGTAGGAAGTTATGACTCTCAGATCCATATCACACTAAAAGCCCTGGGGCTCAGAACCAACTACTTTCCCTCTCTGGAAACCTAGGAAACTCCCATCTGCTGTTGTGTAAAGCATTTAATACCTGTGTAAAACCTTAAAAAAAAAAAAGTGAATTTCATTAGGCTGGGGAGGAATATTGGCTTCTGTTGCATGTTGGATAGAACAACAAAAGGAAGCCCGGAAACAAAAGGAAGGAAGGAAATACTTTCCTAATATCTTCAGTGTTTTTAATAAAAAAGGAGGAAAAAGCCCTGGTTGATACTGTTTTTGTGGTTGAAACGTTCAGTGCATCTTGTGTAGTCTGGAGTCCTGGGGAGGAAGGTGACCAGTGTTTGTGGTGCTTGGTGAACTCCAGCCCCATTCTCTGGTCTGAGTTTCTTGTGTGACTGCTGCAGGTTTTTGGGGACAGTCACGTGTTCCAGTCCTTCAGCTCATCTCCAAATTGTCACTGTGGGGAGACTGTAAAGTCACAGAATCATTAAGATTAAAAAAGACATTTAAGATCATAGAGTCCAACCACTAACCCAACACTGCCAGGTCCATCTCTAAACCATGCTCCTAGATATAAATGGTCACTTGTGAGAGGCTTCAGGAGAGCTTGAGGATTGTATGGTTTGTACCTTCGGGGTCCTTATTGGATGCCTACATTTGGATGGGCTGAGACTGAATGTGGTGCTGCTGCTGGCTGGGCTGCACATCCTCATGTGTGCTCTCCTCCTGTTCAGCCCTTCTGGCCTGCAGACACGCAGGTGCTTGGGCCCAGGGGACTGTAAAACTCACCAGAAATCCTGCTCTGCATGAGGTGTGGACATAGGGATGCTCCCTGCTGATCCTGAGCCAGCAAACTCAGAGGCTCCGGGCACATTTCCGCAGGCGTGGGGCTGCGAGTTGCCACTGGGGCAGGGCCAGGGAGGGAAACAGCAAATGGCATGAACTCACAGCAGAATCACTATGCCTGAGCCAAGCAGCTTGCAAAGGGAAGTGCAAGTTTAGTAACCAATTTTTTCCAGTCCTGTGCAGCATTGTTCAAAAGCTTTTATTGGCCTTGTGCCCAGGGGAATCAAAATGCTCCTTCCTTCATCTTAGCTTTACCCAATATTTCTTTAGCTGACTGTAAAAGAAATTGTAAAAGAAAAGATTGTTGAGAATGCAAGGCAGTGGAAGGAAATGTAAGCATAAGCTGCACGTTCAAAACAACAGATCTGAATAACAGGAGAGAGGCAGAAAATGGGAATGGAACATAAACATGAAATGTGCTGCAGTTCAAAGAAGTGCTGGAAATTGAGGACAGACTCATAGGCTGCTGTTTCATGTTAACTTCATGACAGACAAGCTATTTTCCTCACTTTTATACTTCCTACCTGCTAATGTTTGAGATAGATATTATACAACCAATTATATAAAAGTATATACGTGTGTATACCAGTCTATACATACACACGTCTGTGTGTATGCATGTGCAAAATACTTCAGGAATCTGGCAACTTATTTGTCACAGCTGGATTTCACAAGGAGTTTTCTTGTTCCTCTTCTTGCATGTACTGTACCCTGTAAGCCAGAGCATTGCCATCCCTGGATCACTGGGAAGTGTTAGAGCCAAGTCCTGCCAGGATCAGGGAGGGAGAATTGCCCTTGGAATGCCTCAGGAATTTGTGTGTTCTCTCCTTTCTCTGCCATCCCACCACTAATACCAATTGGCCTAATAAGATATATCCTTATCTTCACCAATTTTAGCTTATTTATACCGCTAGGCCATCAGGACAACAAAAATTCTCTGCTAGCACCAAAATCTATTTTAATTGTAAAGTGGTGACAGCATTTCCTCATCACTCAGAGATTCTTCTCCTTTCTCCTTTCTCTTCTGTCCCCCTTGTTGTACCAGCCTCTGCAGTTACACAGGCCCTTTCAGAATAGGGCAGAGGTTTGTTGTCCCTGCTTGCTCTTTTTGCAATAGCTGACTACAGTACTTGGAAGACAGTTTTGTTAATGTTTTCTCTACCTGACCTAATTGGCTCATTTTACTGTTTACAAGCTAAAAAATATATAAAAATAATAATTATTATTTGTTATTTACTAAAGAGGTATGAAGTGGAGGGACTTGAGAATGGTCTCCTGCCAACTCAGAACAGTGGCTAAAGAAATTTTTAAAGGGTTGAGATTTTTGGATTGAGGATCCTACACAGAGTTTGGTAATTGATTCATTGTCTCATGCTGCTGACATGCAGCAGAAGCTGATGCAAGGTCTGGTCCTCAATCTTGGGAATCTCTAACAAATGGATTTTTGGCTGAAGAGACTGGGAAGACATCTGGACTTGCTCTTTCCTTAGGCAGTATGCAGAGAGGGGATATTTCAGGCTTTTGCCCTTCTGCTCCATAGAGTGGGAAATTTACTTCTCCCAAGCTCGGGACTGCTTCTGCAGCCACACAGGTGCCAGCTGCTACCTCAGCCTGTGCCTCAGCTCTAAATCAATCTGTGTGGGCAACTGCTTTGTCCATCCCACCTTGGCAGCAGGTCCTGCATGGCTGGAGAGTCCCAGGGGAGTAGCAGCAGCTGCTCAGGGTCTGCAGCGGGCATGGTGTGTGCAGGGAGGGCACAGCAGGACTGTACACAGATGTGCCTTTAAATAGAGATATTGCTGTCTTGGATTTTCCCCCCTTCTCTGAAATTAGGAGTGAGAGCCAACGAAAGGTGCCAGAATCTGATTTTTTTCAAAAAAATAGTTGTTATTTTTAGAGTAGGCACAGCAGGGAAGCATCAGTGCTTGCCTTACTCAGGAGTGGACTCCAGCACTGAGGAAGCAGCTTATTCCTGGTGCACGTTTGTCTTACCTTCCTTTAGACTTGTTCACTGTCCTCCTGACCTGTAGCTGGGTATATCCCAGCCCTGTGACCTGTTCTGCAGCTCAGCCTTTGTGGAGAAGACGTTAATGAAAAGCCTGTTTGTCAGCTAAACATTTGCTTTATCCTCCTTCCACACTCATTGGCGATTAAAAAAATCTCACAACAACCCAGTTTCTATTTTAAAGTCCTCATAGCCAAAGTTAAAATGTGTTTGCTTATTTATTTTAATTTTCAAATACTTAAAAGCTCTGCAGTAGTTATTCTCCTCAGCATTTGCTGTAGTTTGATTACACCGCTCCCTGTTGTGTTGCTTAAATCCTCATTGCAGTGTCCTGAATTCCAAACAGTACAGCAGGAACTTTGTTGGTACAGGAAATGAGGCTGGTGCTTTGCTGCATTTTAAAAGTATGTAGTTTAGCTCAAGAGGAAGAAACCCCTTTCTGCTCTGTATCTCCATGGCAGGATGTGTCTGCTGAGGCCTCCTGCAAATCCATTTGCCAGCAACAGTTGGGGACTGAAAGACAGTGCCCTCATTTTTGGTTGATTTTGTCAAATTAGTGACCTTGGACCAAACAAAATCGTTTCTTGGGGAGTGGTAGGAGGGATGGAAAGAAAGAAATAATTATCTGTGCAAATTGGCCTGACCATTTGGTGACGCTGGAAGGAATCTGAAACCAAGGCACTTGCCTGGCATGCTGGAGGGAAGGGCCAGGGATGCATTTGGGGGAAGCATGGTACAGATGGGGTCTCTGCTCAGCCCCCCTGAGTAACTGAGCAGGGAGAGAGCTTGGGGAGTGTTGCCTGTAGATGTGAGTTACAGGTCAGAATGTAATTCTCTCTTTGTGGGGAAACTCCACTGCAGTGATCCAGATCCTGCTGTGCAGCATCTGAGACTGCATCAGCCCCTCTTCCTGCCTTGCCTTGGGTGTTTCAGGAAGCCTTTCCCACTCCCGGTGACATTTTTAGGCCTTTCTTTGTGAGTGAGGCTTGCAGTTACATAAGCACATGCATATTCATACAGGAGCCCACAGAGGAGCAGCTCCATCGCCAGGGCTCTGCCCATGGGGCTGTTTGGGAGCACTTCGTCACGGACTCCAGCTCTGGATGCTTATCTCAGCCAGCTGGATCTGGAAGTAAAACTAGATTTTGGTTCAGACCAGAAGCCCAGTGTGCCCTTGTTCCCCAGCTGGAGTATCTGAGTTTTTTTAGCAGTGAAATTCATGCAGTGCAGAGGCTCCATGGCTGCAGGCAGGGCTTGCCCTGTGTGGGGGGGAACTTGTCCTCAGGACTTCTTGGTTTCTGGGGGCTGGTGGAACTGGTGCAGTGATTAAATATGAGCATGGTGACTTTACTGTGTGGACAGGCTCCTGGAGGAGGGAGATCTCTGTTATCAGGAGTAATTGTTGTGGCTGATTTCATGAATAATGTCCAGTGCAAATGTCAGCAGGCTCAGTAAGTGTCCTGGCTGCCTTCCAGTGCTAATTTCCAAGAGGTATATGATTGTTCTGGACATGCACTTAGCTCTGGGAGTGATACAGCACATCTAGATGCAAAACTGCTTGTTAACATGCGTGGTCAGCTCAGCTCCTTGCTACAGTGCTGCTTGTGCTCTGTGCAGTCACAGCTTTTTCATCTGTTTGATAGAGGTCTTGCAGCCCCTTCCTTTGATGCTCTAAAATCACCATGCTTCTGATTTTGGGTGGGTGACTGCAGGGAAGTTCTCTCTTTCCCGTTTAATTGTACTTTATCTGTGTAGGTCTTTGAAGCAGTTATATCTTGGATAAATTATGAGAAGGAATCTCGCTTAGAGCACATGGCTAAGCTGATGGAGCATGTTCGCCTGCCCCTTTTGCCCAGAGATTACCTGGTACAGGTTAGTCTGCAAAGAAGTCATTAATACTTGCACTTAAGCTGCTGGTTGCTCCTTAATCAGTGGCTTGGCTGTTTGTGTCTGAGATGGGTAATTTGGTCTGTTGCTGAGTCTGTAAATAGAAGAATAAAAGCAAAAACTGAGTGGACTCTGAAATCAGTGTGCGCTTCAGAAACCTTCCTGTAAATGGGACCTGTGCTCTGCCAGGCAATGCTGAGAGCAGAGCTGCTGTCCCTCTTGGGGAAACATTGATAAGTTAATATCTTGTGATTTTTCACCCTGAAAATACTGAAGTGATGGTGTTACAAGCTCGTCTAACTTTTTTCTCTCATGCACAGGCAAAACATCATAATGGAAACACATGATATGTGATAATTTTGGTTTCAGATGTGTACTGTGCATACATATGGGTCTGTGTGGCTGGCAGGAGAAGCACTCTCTGACTTAGACTGACTTGGAGATTGTTCTTCATAAATAAATTTCTGGGATCTGGGCCTAGATAATGAGCTGAGAATTCCCAAAGAAGGGGTTGGCTTATGGGCTCTTTGACTACTATGCTTTTATCACATGTCTAAAAAAATCAATGCAATTGGTATAAATTTGATATTCACAAGATGAACCCATCATGGTTTTGGTTTTCTTTCATCTGTATCTTCTGATGGGATAAAAGATACTGCCTCTCCTTAAAAATTCTGACTCAGATAAAAGAAATCACTTACTTTGTATCCAGCCTCCTGGTGAATTCTCCTCTACTGCATCAAGTGTTTGGCAGAGGGTGTTAAAATACTCACTTCCTGTGAGTGATCTTGGAAAAAAGTGAGAAGCTTGGATGTTAGTGCCTGTGCTTCTTTGGGAATAGTTGGAAGTCTGTGTTTGTCTCCTGCATTTTTTTAAATGTTGGTACATTGGAAGGGAAATTCCATGTTACATGTTCTTTCCACAAAGCTCCTTGTGACCTGTGCCAGGGTAAATGATCTTTCCTGTGCATGTTCTCAGACAGTCGAAGAAGAAGCTTTAATCAAGAATAACAACACCTGTAAAGACTTCCTTATCGAAGCCATGAAATATCATTTGCTTCCTCTGGATCAAAGGCAACTAATAAAGAATCCCAGGACAAAGCCAAGGACTCCTGTTAGCTTGCCAAAGGTAAGCTGAGCTTGTCACTTCATGTCACCTCACTCCTGTTCCTGGTGGCATTTTCTGTCTTCGACAGGAGCTCAAGAACTTGCTGTGTTACTTTTTACTAACTCAGTCGTGCTTGGAAGTGTTTTACTCCCTCTTGTGGCATTGACTGTGCCCAGCAAGGAAACATAATTAAGCTGGATAAACTTAGATAAACCCTTAGAGGAAGGAGTATCTTTGCTCTTGAAACGCTTTGTCAGCCCCAAGTGTTTTGGTGGCTCGCTGAGCTGTGGAGTGGCTGCTGGAGTGCTGGGAGGGCTGGCTGAGGCTGCTGCTGCCTGCTACGAGTGCCATGGAGCCCTGCTGAGGAGGGTCACAGTAGGTGTCTCTTCATTTCCTGTATCCATAATCAGAAGCCAGGAAAGCAGGAAACAGCCCCCAGCCCCGTGGGCAGGAAGTCTGAAGCAAATTTCAATGGACTCAAAGCACCAACTGAATAAATAATCCTTGTTACTCCCCACGTTTATCCCGCAGGCGTGTGATGCTCTGGCCACCACTTTATTAGTCAAGGAAAAAACGATCCCAGGAGCTTTTCCCTGTGCCCCAGAGATAAACACAGTTTGGCACAATGTCTCTCAGCAGACTGCCACTGAAGTTGCTAGTACGCATTTGGAGATTCCAAGATATCAAAAACACAGTGTGTTATTTTTCCAAGCACAAACAATAATGAGGTTGCTTTGTGGAATGGTGTATGAGATCTGTGCTGTTTCTGATAGTTGGATACTGGACTGTCCATTGAGAAATCGTGGTTTTTCAGCATGTGTCAGTGTCCTTTCTGCCTGCTGTTGCTGACATGAAATTAATAGAACACAGCTTTGGGGGTATCATAAAGGGCTGACATGGCCCTTATTCAAGGACTAAAGTAGTTAAGGATAAAAGGAACAGCAAATCAATGAGTTCAGAGGTTCTCAACATCTTTTATAGCATGACCTATGAGTACAAACCCAAATCTTCTGCAGGTCTCTCCTCCCTTCTTTTGAACTGTGAAGAAGGGGAAGGAGGTGATGATCTTTCTGCAATCCTGTTACTGAGAAACTTTCATCTGGCCTGTTGGTCCTGCTGATGAGGGATTATTGTCTGCTGTGAAATCCCTTAATTCTATAATCATGTGAAGCCCTGCAGTTTGCCATGGGAGACTGTTACACAACTGGTAGTCAGGCTGTTAATTTAGACACAATTTGGTTTATAATATCATGTTCTCATCTTTGTAGATCAAACAGGTCACTATTTCCATGCTCTTCAAATTTTTTAAATTGCTGTCTAGCTCTTTATTTTTAAAGCAACCCTGCTTGGAGTTGAGTTTGTTATCTGAGTGACCTCAAGTGATGATCTTATCCCCTCAGCTACTCCCACCTGCCTTGCAGAGGCTAAAGCTAGTTTTCCAACTACTCTTTATCCGTATTTGAAGCCCCATTATCTTGTTTCTAGCTCCTTGGCCTTGTAAAAATCAGATTGTCTTGGTGATGTTTGTCCCGCTGATTTGCTGTGATAAGGGGAGCAAATCCTCTCTCTTGATGGCTGTGGGGGGTTGAATGAAATGTGTGCTGAACAAGGTGCAGCCCAGCTGTTCATCAGTGCAGGTGTTTTGGGGCTGCCTGCCTGTGCAGGTGTTGGTTTGCAGTGCCCAGCTGGGGCTCAGAGCCATGGGCACCCTTGAGGGCTGAGCTGCAGGCTCCTGGCACCCGTGCCCATGGGGAATTTGTCTTCTGGCGGCAGATTTGGGCAGGACCACACTGTGTGCTGCCCAGGTCTTCTGGCCTTCTCACTTTCCCACCAGTGTCTACCCCTTGCTGTTGCTGGTAGTGGAGTCTGGGGCTGGATGAACCCTTAGTCTGACCTGGCAGAGCAGTTCTTGTGGTCCTGAGGTTGCTCTTGGCCACCTTGACACAGCTCTTCCCTCCCTGTAAGGAGCCAGGGTTTAATTCCTGCATTTGCTTCAATAGCTGTGGCAGCCAAAAGCCTTAATGAAGCTGACAAATCACATCCTTCAGCAGCCCAGACCCCCCAGGTCGAAACAGTTCTGGTGATTTCCCTGAGTGTCACCTTCCCTGCAGGTGGCACCACAGCTGTCACGTTTTATTTCTAAGTGGCATTGATTATTTTTAGCACCACCATGGAGATAATGACTAAACAGTGGGCTGCCAGTGGAAATTATGCTGGAATCTTCTTCACTTAAAAATACTTCTGCAGTGAGTCTTGTGTATGCTGTGGTGCCAAAAGGTTTTGTATTTCAAGGGGAAATTGGGCAAGTTGCCCACCTTGGACACAGTGAGGAAGGGTAAATAGGGTGGCCATATTTAGCATGCATTAAATTGGAGAGAAATTTTTCCCCCTTGAAATATAATTGCCTGAAATAAGTGTCCCTGCAGAGGCTTCTAGCTGGCTTTCAGCACATGTTTTGGCAGCTGCTCTTGACCAGGTTGTGATGATGGTTTATCTGCAGAGAGCAGCTGCCCAGGGTCATGTCTGAGGTTTTCTAGCTCTTCTCTTCCCTCTGCAGGTGATGATTGTGGTGGGTGGGCAAGCACCCAAAGCCATTCGCAGTGTGGAGTGCTATGATTTTGAGGAGGAGCGGTGGGATCAGGTTGCAGAGCTTCCCTCACGGAGATGCAGAGCAGGTAAAGGGAACTTTTACTGCAACCTTCTTTGTTTCCCTAATGCAGCTCTTCAGTTGGATGGATGTCCTTAGTCCTCCCTTTAGCTTCCTCTGTGCCCCTGGCCTCAAGCAGCTCTTTCTTTTTGCTGTTTCTTCCTTTTCTTTCCCTATAGACATCTTTCCTTCTTGCTCAGGTGGGTGTCCTGCTCTCTAGTGGGGTTGCTCCTGCCTGTCAGCCTTCCATAGCCACTGTCTCACCTTCATCATGTCTCTCCTGGCTGTTCCTCCATCAGTGTTTCCCCTCTTCCTTCCCCATTGCTGTCTTGGCAGCCCAGAGGGGTCCGTTTTTAATTGCTGGTTTTCTAGTGAAAATCAAAGGAGCTGAGTCAGTCCCTCGGTGCGGAGGAGTGGGCGATGGAGAGCAGATCTTTAAGTTGGGAGTGTTCCTCTGAAAACATCTGACGGGGTTGTCAATGTGGCTCACCATTTGGTGTTCCCTCTGGCTCACAGAATTACACATTCAGGTGTGAGCTCCATCTGTGCCTTACGCTGCCATGTTTTTGTGTGCATTTCACCTCCCATATGACACGTATGTTTTATCATGCTCGACTTCAGCACGGTTAACCTGCAGAAAACACCAAAGCCTTGCCTATGTTCTGCATTTCCCAGCTGCCTTTCACACCCTGGCAAGCGAGCAGGATCTAGTCGCGTCCCGCTCGCTGTCAAGCCCTGTCCTGTGTCCGCAGGCGTGGTGTTCATGGCTGGCAGTGTCTATGCCGTGGGGGGCTTTAACGGCTCGCTGCGGGTGCGCACGGTGGACGTGTACGATGGCGTCAAGGACCAGTGGACGTCCATCGCCAGCATGCAGGAGCGGCGCAGCACCCTGGGCGCCGCCGTGCTCAACGACCTCCTCTACGCCGTGGGCGGCTTCGACGGCAGCACGGGTAGGTGGCTGGGCGAGCACCGGGCACTGCCTGACCTCGGGAAAGTGCTTTCAGAGGCCCTGCAGGGATTGCAGAGCTTCAGAGCAGTTCCTGTGCCCTTCCTCTATGGTGCTGTAGAGAAAGAGCCAGAAAGGGGGTTTGGTGTGTGTTGTAACTCCCCACGTGCATGTTCTGACCTGTGGGTAATTGCAAGAACCTCACCCTTATTATTTTCTTTAGTGATACAGTTCTTTCAGCCTCATTCTGTATATGATTATGCTTTTTCTGGGCTGAAAAGGGATTTTTCCTTGTTTCAGTTAAATTTTTCATATCAACATGAATAAAATACTAGTAAGAAATCTTACAGAATGTGTGTGCCTGGGATTTATCTTGGCATAGCTGAATGTTTAGATTGACACCTCTGTCTCTGCTGTAAAGCTCTGCCACTTGGTTAAACCCTGAACTAACTATTGCAGCAGGGTCTGGGGGAATTTTTAAACCTTTGTGTGGACATTTTGTAATGCTTGAAAGGACCTGGGGTTTTGGGCTTGGAATTCAGACTCTGCTCACCTTGTTGTCCTCAGCACACTGGAGAGGCAGCAGTCCCAGGGCAGGGGTAAAGGGGTAACAGTTTTCTCAGCTACTAAAGAAGCGGCATTGACATGCTGGTCCCAGCCTGAAAGGCAAGGGATTAGGAAGTGGGATTGCAGGAGTGTGGTGGGAACTACGGGCTTGGAAGGAGGTGGAAGGCAGATGAAAGTGCAACATCAATCTTTTTTTCTTCTCTTTTTTTTTAATTAGAAAACCTGTGTATCCCCTTTTTAACTAGGTCTGGCATCAGTTGAGGCCTATAGCTATAAAACCAATGAGTGGTTTTTTGTGGCTCCCATGAACACAAGAAGAAGCAGTGTTGGAGTTGGAGTTGTGGAGGGTAAGAAAATCAGCAGCCATTTCCATCAAGCAAATGTTCTTGTGTCAAACAGAAACCTGAATGTTAAAGTGCAGTGGGAGGGAGTGGCAAGAACTGTTCCCTAGACCAGTTGGGAAAGATTGATTTTATATGATGCAATTGCTGCAACTTTTTCCATTCTCCTCTTTATCTTGGTGAAAAATCATGTGTAGCTTTCCAAGAGCCTCAAACCTGTAACAGACCAGCCCCTGCCTCCTGTGAATGCAATTAGGTGTGTGCAGGTTTCTTTGAGTCCAAATTCTTCCTGGGCTGCTTCTGTCTGGTGAAAGCCAGGGCTGCTGTGCAGTGGATGCTGTTGTGCTGGCAGACGCTGCGTGGATGGAATATCCATCACGGAAAATCTGCTCAGAGAAGCAGGAGCAGAATTTGTCCCACAGCCCCAAGCTGGTGGTTTGGCAGGAATACTAAAACCTGTGTTTATTGACATCAGGCACAGCTCTGCTGTGGTTCCTAAATGAGCAGGGGCTGACGACAGCAAAGGTTGGTGTGGCAGCTTGGAGCGAGCTGGGAGGCCTGGGAGGATGGTGGCAGCTGCTGGCACCTGTGTCAGCACCAGACTTGAGGGAACTGGAACTGAGCAGCTTGGTTGGGACTCAGGAGAATGAAAAGTTTAAGTAGGAACCATTTATTCCTTTACAAAATCTATTCTGAAACAAGTGAAAGGCTTTATTTGAACTTGTCTTTAGTGTGGTATAGCTCTTTGCATTTAGTGCAGTGCAGAGCAGCTTTGGCACAAGCCTTATTGTAAACCATATACACTATGCTTTACACTGCTTTGGTTTGACCTGTTGGAGTGGGAAGTACATGAAATATGTTAATGTACATGAAATGTGTTTATGTGAGAAGGAGAAGGGAGATAAAGTCAGAATAAATAGTAGTCATTAACTTAAATTTGCATATTTAAGAAGCACCTCCTTCATAATTGACCCATGCTTGGGAAGTGCTGGGCTACTGTCAGCCATTGGAATTTATTCAAGTGGCTTGAATGCAGAAAAAATATTAAATATGGACCTGAGAGATGCATTTCTATGGACAGATTTTCTTCTGGAAACTCAGGAAATCCTTTTCCTTTGCTTTGTTTGAAAACACAAGTAAGTGTTGCATATGTTGGAGTACATGATAAAAAAAATGAGGGCATGTGATGGGCACAGAGACTGATCATACTGGTGCAGGGAACAAGCTGCAGCCTGCAGTTAATTCAGAGGGTTCATCTGAATGTGACAGAAATTGATCTGATGATCTGAAATATACTGAAAATACCTAATAATCTCTGCCCTCCAGGGAAATTGATCTTGTCCTGCTTGGACTGGCACTCTTTCCTGATTCATTGACAAATACCGGGCAGGACCAACAGCACAAATAAGAATTTGAAATGTTTCTAGAGACAGGAAGATGCAGAAGGAGGCCACGAGTGGGCCTGAGGGAGAAAGAAAAGAGCCAGCCTGTTCTTAGAGCCTTGCAAACATCCAGAAACAGGAGGATGCAAAAGCCTAAGGCTGAAGATAGCTGTTGGTGGTCTTGTGCATGCAAAGAATTGCACAGCTCATTCATGGCCAGGCTCTGCTGTCATGGATTGGGAATTGATATTATTTCTAGTTTTGTACAAAAATTTAGGTTAGAATTTTTCTACATGTTTGTTGAGCTCTTTAAATTCTTGTTTATGGTAGCATCTAGGAGACCTGGACTTGAACCAGAATGCCTTGTGCCGGCTGCTTTAGTAAGAAGAATCCTTCTCTACCTAGAGAATTAACTGCCTAAATGCAAAACAAGCTGATAGATGATACAGGGAGGCAAGAGGAGACAGTCAGGCCTGGGAACAGAGGACACAGTAGAGCGTCAGCCTTGTTTCATGTATGATGCAGTCCCATGATATATGATTGTGCTTCTCTGGTCTCAGTGAGTGTGTATTTATCAGCTTTCAGTGAGTTGAGGCAGGGAGGGCTGGATACCCCAGGAGACCCTCACAACACAGTGTACCTGTATCCTGTGCTGTCACCATTGGGCACGAGTGACCAGCCAGCCTCAGCTGTGTTCAGTGCATCTCTGGGGTTCAATTTGGCCCAAGTTCTGCAAAATCAGGTCTGGGTTTCTTTGCAGGTATTATATTATTATAAGAAGCTATTTCATATTTATTGCTCATGTGATGCTGTAATTAATGTGCAGGGGTAGCACACCTGAACAGCGGGAACTCTCCATTAAGAGAACATGCTTTGATAATCCCTCTTCTCCTGGGCCAACAAATAATGTGGAAAACCCTCTGGGGCTGTTGATTTCTGATGAAGCTGTTGTGTTGTATCCTGGTGTTGCTGACAGTTTAACACTTCACAACCAGTCACTCCAGATCCCTTTGCTGGGCGTTTTCCCAGCTGTCCCAGAGGTTCAGGCTGTCCCCTAGGGCCGCCCTCGGGCAGGGTCTGTGCCCCAGGCTGTGCCTGCACCCCGAGCCATGGCTGTGTGTGTGTTGCAGGGAAGCTGTACGCCGTGGGGGGCTACGATGGAGCGTCACGGCAGTGCCTGAGCACGGTGGAGCAGTACAACCCCGCCACCAACGAGTGGACCTACGTGGCTGACATGAGCACGCGGCGCAGCGGGGCAGGTACTGCTGGCATGGGCACCACCACCTCTGCTCACACACGGGAAGAAGAGGGGGTTTGGCACTGCTGGGATTGCAAGTGCAACCTCTTAGATGCCCCCCTTCCTGTGAGGGGTAAAAACGTAATGGCTTGGAAGCTCTCAGCAGCTCTCCTGACTTGGACAAAATATGCCAAATTGAGATTGATTTCTGGATTAATGAAATAATGTTTAGTGTCTCTGTAGCCCTACTAACAGAATCATCTCACTTGTAAGCGAAGAGTTCTCTTTCCAAATCGTCAGCTGCAGACACAGCTGGGCATGGGAAAGCCAAGCTGCACCTCACTCTCCCCTGTCATTGTAGGGTTTCAGATGATTTTTCATTTTGGATCTTCCTGCAAGCACCCAGTGGGTGCTTTGCAACACAAACTGCATCTGCACATTAGGTGATGTGTAGGATAACCAAATTAATCTCAGATTGTCCCTGCTGAGCTAGTTTTTAGTTTAGTTTTAGTTGGCAAGAGTTGGTGATCTGGAGGATTAGAAGAATGGACCTGCTGTAAAAGGATTGGCTTCTAGTCTTGATAGTTTCTAATCTCCTACATGATCCTGGGCCAGTTAGCAATTTGACTTCTCTATGATTGTTCCTTTCTGAAAAGGATAAGAGCTCTTATCCACTGCATTTAAAATTATCGTGCAGTTACCTGCAGCCAAGCCTGAGGGGTGCTCTTTGGGGCTGAAATTACCCTGTAAATTAAGCTTCAGTGGGAGTTCCCTTTTGAGCTGGGCAGTTTGAGGTTGCTCTCTACATCCTGTCGCTCTTTCCTCACTCCAGTATCTTTTTTGTAGCTCCAGGTGGGGTAAATATGGACACACTGTTGGTTTGAGTTCTGTTGAAGAGGTTTGTAGTGTCTGCTTGATCCTTAGACCTAGTCCAGTGCAGCCTTCCAGAAGAAGAGAATGAGTATCTCCTATTGTTGACAGTGTGTTGAAACACCAAGAATTTTGTGCCTATAGTGAAATGGAGTTTAGTGAGTTGTCTTTGTTGGAAACACTCTGCTCTGAGTGCTGCTTTACAAATGTTTCTCCATGTAGCAAGTCCTTTGTTAGCAATGGTCATACTCCCCTGCCAAATTTATTTGCAGTTCTCTGTTTCCCACCTAAAAGCTGAGCTGCTCAGGTTCTGGTTGTCCCCCAGATGTCCCTCCAGCAGGGACTGGAGGGGTCTGCCCAGTGCCACTGGCCACCAGCAGTGCTGCAGCACAGTCTGCTGTACAGCTCCAGAAATGACACTGTGCTCTGCACTGCCAGCCCTGTGCTGACATCTAGTGGGGGTAGGACAGGTGTCCCTAAGTCCCTGGAGGCACTGAGGCTATGGGGATGTGCAGGTGCTTCCCAGGTTTTGTAGAATCATAAATATTTTTAGATTGGAAAAGACCTTTAGGATCATCAGGTCTCACCATTAACCCAGCACTGCCATGTTCACTGCTAAACCACGTTCCAAAAGTGCCACCTCTGCACATTTTTTAAACACCCCCAGGGTTTGCTGGACCAGCTGGGGGGTTCCCTTCCCCTGCTGGCAGGGATATCTTGTCTCTATGTGCCCTGTCTGTCTCACTGCATGAGGAGGCAGTTTGATGTGAAAAAGCTTGAGTGTTTCCTACTCTTTTACTGTCTTACTTGCTAAACTAGTTTAGTCATTAAATTATTTCTTACAAGTATGGCGTTTCCATTAACAGCTGAATATGGTCAAATGCCAAGGTGCTGCACACCCAGGCTGCTGGGCTCAGATGCTGTTAAGTGACTTTCCATTTCCCAGTGAACTGGGAGACACCTACTACAGCTCAGGAGCCAGGACACACATTTGGATGTGTTCTGCTCTTCCCAGGTTGTGCTTGTTGGAGTACTTCAACCACACCAAGGATGTGGCCCAGTAAGATGAATGTTTATGGCAGTTAGAGATTAATTATGTGTTTGCCAGAGGTGAACCATGAATCCCAATGTCATATTAAGATTTCAGCACCTCTTGGTACAGCTGGCCAGTACCAAACCCAGCAGTAGCAAGCTAAGATAATTTGGAGAAGGGAGAGGTGGCTGTGGTAGACCTATGTACCTGTCCCCAGATAGGATGCTCCTGATGGAGCTGCTGAGCCTGGGTGGCGCCTGTGCTCTGGCTTAGCAGCTGTTCCTGTCCTCTCCTTTCCTGACCAGGAAAGATCCTTGCACAGGGATCAAGTCAAAACCCTGTTGGTATCAGTCTGGCAGGGCCCCTCTCCTTTTTGCACACCGGTTAATGCCCGTGGTTGAAATGATGTGATTCAGATCTGTTTCTATTTTACTAACATCCCACCTTGTTAATTTTAATAGAGGCCTTTGAACCTATTAATGAAGATATGTTGCTGGAAGTTTTAACTCTCACGGATTGGTGAACATTTTAATTAACTAATTTACTTAATATTAGGCAGAAGTAGCTTTAAGATCCCTGTCATTCCCAGAGATTTGGCCAGGGGCCTTCAAAAATGGCTGAGAAGGTGGCATTGGAGGCACCTTGTCTGTGCCAAGTGCTGCCAGGTTTTGGGGTGGGAGTGGGAGGAGAGGAACCAAGTGGCAGCTTCAAGAGCTGTAAGTTTTTGAGGAGAGGAAGATCATCCAAGAGATGAAGTCATGTGACACAATTGCAGTGGGAAAAACAAAAGTAAAAGTCCTGAAAGGGGGAATCAGGCAGAGGGTCCCGTGGTGGAAAATATCAGGCAGATGGAAACAAAGTGGGGTGGGAGGCAGAGAGCAAGTGCTAAGAGATGAAATAAAGGCAGAGGAATGTCATAGGACTAGAGTGCTGATCTTGGATTGCCTGACAACTTCCTAAGAGGGAGCATCTGCCAGGCATTACTGTGCAGGTTGCTGTAGTGCCATGGGGTGGGTGAGTGGGTGCAGAGTTGACCATGTGCCTGGTGATCTTGATGCACATGTTTTTGGAAGTGCCTTGGAGAGGCCAAGGCCATGCCCAGTAGGAGAGCCAGGGACGTGCAGCCCTGTCCCTGTGCTGTGGCTGACCTGGCTGTGCTTGGCAGGTGTTGGTGTGCTCAGTGGGCTGCTCTACGCCACAGGGGGCCACGACGGGCCCTTGGTGAGGAAGAGTGTGGAAGTCTACGACCCAGGGACAAACACCTGGAAGCAAGTAGCAGACATGAACATGTGTAGAAGAAATGCAGGTAACCATGATAAGCTTTTCTGTGGTGGTTGGCTCGGTTGTCTGTGGTTTTTAATACAATTTGTGTGCTTGTGGTATATGTGATCAGTGTTGTAAAAGATAAAAATGGGAGTTGAGGAATCTGCTTGGGAGTGAATCAGAATGTGGCAGCAGCGTGCTGTGGGGAATGTTAGCTCATGTCTCACCATCTGTGCTCTGTTTGAGGGGTGTGTGCGGTGAATGGTCTCCTCTACGTGGTGGGAGGCGATGATGGTTCCTGCAATTTGGCCTCAGTGGAGTACTACAACCCCAGCACAGACAAGTGGACGTTGTTGCCAACCAGCATGAGCACAGGGAGGAGTTATGCAGGTAAACAGGCAATTGGAGAGTGGGCAGCAGTGGGGTCGTCTGTAAACTTGAGTGCTGTGCCCACAGAAGCTTCGATTATACTTTTATGTTTTATGTTGATTTCAGTAGAAGAAATTTTCACAGAAGTGGTAGACATCTCCCTTGTTGCTGACCTTTGGCTTTGCAGGATGATTGTAGCCACATGGCAGCCCAGGAGCTGCTCCTACTATAACTATGTCTGTTCTTACAACAGGTGTGGCTGTGATTCACAAACCCTTGTGACACACGATCAAGCCAGTGTGAGGAGCAGAAGTGAAGTGGATCCAGCTAGGTGGTGTTGGGAAGATGACTGACCTCTGACTTGACCCATCTCATTGCTGTTAATGTCTCAGTATGACAAGTGATACATTGCAAGCATCATCCACTTTGCAGTGGATTGCATAGCCAAGTGAAAATCCCTCTGGGGACATGTTCCGTGCTAGACACGAGGTGTTGCTTGTTATCTGTGGTGCAATCAACTGTTCTTCTCAATGGCATGTGTCCTGAGATAAACACTGTGCTTGGACTGCAGGCATGGAATTTCTTGTGTGAAACAAAACTGCTACGTTTGGGCATGTGAGTAAAAACAGACATTTCTGGATTACTTCCCTACTGATGCTCCATGCACATTGTTGGTTGAACTACTTACTCACTGTGCCTGGAGGGTGGACTTAAATACTGGCGGTGGAAACTTCTGAGTTCCAACAGAGAAAAACAGCAGAAATGGACTGGAACAGGGTGGTCTGGCTCGAGTGTGACTCTGTCTCAGTCATACGTGTGTACATGCCACTGGACTGCTGTATGTTTCCCTGAAACGCTTGTGGAAATAAACACCATGTGGTTTTTCTACTTGCCATGAATGCTGTGTGCTGTGCATGACGGGACCTGCTGGGCAGTGCCTTCCCCAGGGCTGAGGTCTCAGCACCTGACCACACAAAACTTCAGAGCCCCACACAACACATGCTGCTCCAACCAGGTTTATTGCTCCTGTGAAACAAATGTTGCTTGAATAGAAGATGTTCCCAACCCACACGTTTCAGCTGTGCTGAAAGCTTCAGTTCTAGCTCTGTCCAGCATCTCAATGCCATTTCATAATAGAGCATTTAGATGTTAAAAAATACCTTATGGTGCCATTAATGTAGAGACATTCCATACAGTGAGAGCCCTCTGTCACCCAAGCAGGGATTAATGAGCCAAGTAAAATACCTGCAGTGTTTTAATGGTTCCAGAGCAGGGAGATTAACTAATTACTGTCCCTGTAATTGCTATTTTAGTCTTCCGCTTACTGAGAGCATTCCTCTATTAGTATGCAGAACTCATAAGATTTTCAAAATAGACAAATCTAGATCCAGATGTAAGGGACCTGTCTTGCTTATATACCAAATTCTTAAAGTTTTCTGTTTAAGAAGAAGTTTGACTTCAAAATACCTTTTTGTGTCTCCCTACAAGCTCTGACATGCTTCTGCATACAGAGGTGAGCTCCCAGAAGCTCCCCAGCTAAAGGGAACTAGTGAAAAAAAATATTTTCTCTACTCTTTTTCTTGTTGTTTGGGTTTGGTTTTTTTTATTGTTTTCCCCTTGTAGATCAGCTGCGGCTTTTTGTTGTGGGCAGCTGTCCAGTGTTGTTATGCTGGTTTCTGTCTCCATAGATCTGCTCTGTGTGACCTTCGACAGTGGAAAAGAAAAATACTTAAAAATTTATTTCAGAGGGATCTAAGCTGCATCATCTTGTGCTGCTTTTTTAGAGGAGTAGGTTATTTCTATAAATACACAGTCTTTGATGTTTGAGTTGACACAGTCCTTGTAAGATGAGTGCCTGTTCACTGTGGGGAAACAGCCCCTGCCTGTGTTGTGTCACTGCCCTGCAGGGAGGCTGGCATTCCCTTCATGGGGAGTGTGAGGTAGCTCCCACTCCTCTTTGGATTTCTTGCTTTTACAAACAAGGGCAAACTTGTTTGTTACTACTTTTTATGTCTACCCTTCCACTGTATGTGAGCTCAGAGGTCTTGAAATTAGCAATTTAAAAAAAAATAGTCTTTTCCATAATACCCTTTAAACCTTTTGCTTTGAGTTTTACAATGTGCAGCAAAATGTGCCAAAGTGTGACATGCTGCTGTCCTGTGAGGTGTTGCTTACTGTAAAACCCATTGAGGCTGGTCCCCTGAGAATGTACCCTGGTAGGAATGTATCCCAGTAGGAATGTTTCCCTGACTGCATTTGCCTTCAGATCAGAGTCCTGAGATGCACCTTTATGGTGGCATAAGGAAGGTGGTGAGGCCTCAGCTGGGACAGACTCAAATTCACTGGCCCAAAAGGTGGTTCCCTTCCATGCAGCTTGGGAATAAAGGATAAAATGGGACAGACAAAGCACTTCAGTCCAAGCTAGCATCTGTTGTTAGGCCAAGGTGATTGGACAAGGTTGGACAAGCATTTGAGCATACGTGGCCCTTGTTAGGTCTGGTATAGACATAAAGCTAAATAAACTCCTCTGTAAACTACTGTACAGCCTAACTGCAGCTCAACAGCTGGGAGCAGTTCCCAGCCAACATTCTCACTCCTCTGGCTTCACTGGAGCAAAGGCAAATATTGTTCAGAGACTATGAGTTTATGTGGGCAGGAGATAAAAATTGGTAGGTACTGCTAGAGAGGTGCAAGGCTGCTATTTGCTGAGTTTGTCAGATGTGAAAAGTGGATATACCTTGAGGTGGGTTAATTTTATCCCCTGCTATCCATCTGTTCATAAACCTTCCTTGCTCATAAGGAAAATAGATTTTGGTTGTTTTCTGCTCTTGTAAAATGGCATTTCTGCCCAGAGCTGGCCCAGAGCTGTGGCTTGCTGGACAGGGCTAGGACTTGCCAGGGACAAGTGATGCTGTTCCCAGCTGCAGCCAGTTCTCCTCAATGGCAAATGACACTTTCCTCCCTTCCTTCCCAAACATTGCAGTGTTATGCAAGTCAAGTGACCTCGTTTTCCAGCTATGCAATACAAACAACTGTAACGTGTGATGAACCAGCTGTAACCCCCCAACCCCAAAATGCTTTTGGAATTTGTCTTCAGTGTGTGGTTTCATGTTTGTATGTTCATTTTGAGCACCTGAGCCAGATCCTTTACAGATTGCCTTTTTCTAGGATTGAAAACGTAGCATTAGCACTAACAAATTTTACTGTAAATATTTTTATATGACAATTTAAAATAATTTTTGGATTGCTTTTTATGGTCTTCAATGACATTTCTGGATCTAATTCGTGCACTCCAATATGGTTTTTGCTGGCTGTGGTGTAGGTGTGACTCTTATGTTCTCTGCACTAGAAATGCCATATTGTGAGAAAGATCTGGGATAGTTGTGTTGGTTTTAATGTTAGAAAGACAGCATTGGGCTCCACATTATGAGATAAATTCAAACCCATTACCTCAGTCACCAGTAGGCTCTTAGATTATTGGTTACCATTTTCCAATGATTTCAATATCCTGATTTAATTTTCATGTGCCATGAATTTGGTTCCTGGGTAGTTTGGGAAAGAAGCTTTCACTGGGTGGTTTTGTTTCTTGGCTCCTGTATGAGCTGCTTGAATACTCTGCCCACAACAGTCTGGGCACACCCCCCCAGGTTGCCAAAATCAGACAAATTATTGCAGGAGTTTTAGTAAAAGCTTTACAGACCAAACTTGGACATCTTTCTCATGTTGGTCCTTCGTGATTATGAACACTTTCCTCAGTTCCTTATGTCGTAATCTCTTTTTGGGGTTGCCCTGTGCTTTACCCCCTGTGGCACTCTGCCCTGGGTTTCCTAAAGAGGACTTAGCTGTTGCAGAAAAGCACCCCAGAATGAGCCCCAACCCCAGCACTGCCACGTGTGGTGCACACCCTGCTGGGCTTGCAATGCCCAAGATTTGCCTCAAGCAACTTGTTGTTTAAACAAGTTTGAATAAAGTCCATCTTTTCCATTGGTGCCTAATAGATAAATTGGGAGTGATTAAAATCAATTTCCAGTTGATTCAGCTTATCCAAACAGTGTCTTTTTATGGATGTGTACAACAAGTAATTACCATAAATACACTTGGCAGCGTTTGCACGCCACCACCATGAAGGCTTAATACTGTTCTCTGGTTTGCATTGTTTGGAGACCAAAATCCTGAATATCCAGAGAGGTGTGGTGCCTGTTCATCAAGCCAACGTGATGGCTCAACAGATAAATGCTGTTAATCAAGCTACTGTGATGGTTCAACAGATGTCTGCAGCTCAGTCTTAACCTTTGGGATGCATTATGCATATATTATCAAAGCAGTTGCCCCCTTTTCCCACGTCATGCCCTAAAATCACTTTGTTGTGAACATGATTTGTTGCTTAAAGCTGCAGTATTTGGGAGAGTGCTGGACATTATGGTCTGAATATGGGCTCATTCACTTATTTTCATCTGCCCTTATCTTTGTTTATGGGTTTATAAATTATTTTCCTCTACAGTGACAATAAATAAATAAATATTGATAATTTTAATTTGTAGATTTTATGTATAAAGACCCTCAGAGGTAATGAATGATTGTGAAATAATTTACCTGGGTGTGAAATTTGTTGGTTTTGTAAACCAGACTTTGTTGGTTCATTAGCTGACCGTATATTGTAACAAGTTGGTTGACTGTTTCACCTCATTTTTTAAATTAAAGATTTTTTTGCATGAGTGTAGAGGACAAAGGACTTTGCAAAGTAATTTCTTGACAGCTGTCTTGTCCAGTGTGACGAATGACTCAAGAAACATTCTTCACTGACATATTTATACTATGAAAGAAAATCACACTGTAGTTCCCCATCATTTAATTTGAATAAAAACTGGACTAATGAAACTTTTCTGGCTCTGTTTTGACTTCATTGCTTTATGACAATGAGGAACAATCTCATCACTCCACATGGCTTTATTTGTCCCCTCTTTAATTACAGCAGGTACCAGCCCTGGGGTTGTTCTGCCCTTTGGTGTGGGGTAGTGGCACTCACACATGCTGATGCTGAGATGTTGCCCTGATGCTGAGCTCTGATGCTGTCCCAGACTCTGTTCTGCTTCTCCAAGGGAAGTTAAAAGCATTTCTCTTGGGGGTGGGGAAGCCCTTGGTTCAGGGTATCATTGGCAGAAGACAGAACCTTTTAGGGAATGCAGCTGGGAAGAGAGAAAACACGAAAAATTAGAGTTTAGTACCTAGGGCTCAATATTTCTTAATAACACCATGAAGTAACACATTAACCAAGTCACCCTACTAATTTTGCCTTATGCTCACAAAACATCTTACTGAGCTCTCTGGTTTTCCAGAAATGCTCCTTATGCTTCCCTCATCTGTTAATACCAACGTACAACATCAAATTTACCATGTGGGATCCTGAAATTTAATTACCTGATACACAGATAATGAATGACATATTGTGGGTTGCTCTGTGCAGCTGGGGGACTTGCAATCATTCCTTATTTCATTTCAAAAAGACTTCTCTCTTGTGCAGCTGGCTCCTTTTTATTCATGTTTAAACTGATAAATCTATGAATCTATGAACCTGCAGCTAAAGAAAAGCCTCGGCAATCCAGGGAGAAATCTCACTATCTTGATTTTGCTGCCTAATTTTTTTTCCTCTGCTATTATTGTTTCTTTTTGCATCTTGTATTTTCACCTTTGAGCATGTTTTCCACCCTACATTTCACCCTTGACAGGGCAGAAACTGTAGAGCAGTAGCTGCCACCTTGCCTCATTCATCTCAGAAGGCTAAGGGTTAGGGTTTTGCACTGAGGAAAGTAAAAGCAGAGAGGAAAAGAAAAAAATAGGGGAAAAAAACTCAGCCAGCTGGGTTACAAGGTCAGAAAAGCAGCTCCTCTCTTTGTTGGGTATCCCAGATGCTGGAGTAACCCAGGGGGAGATGTGCCTCTACTGCAGCAGAGATGGGGTACAATTCAGTCCCTGAGTCATCTGGAACCAAAATCAAAGGTAGGGCAGGAAACAACCTCAGCTTCAACACCTTCAACACCTGATCAAAGAGGAACCTGTTCATTTGTAGGTCCAAATGAATAAATGCCAAAGAGGAATTCCCTGTGTCCCTGTGCCCTGAGCTGTGCTGGTGATGTGAGTTCGAGATGAGATGTGGCTGTGGAGGGTTCAGACAGTAAAATTGCCTCTGCTCTGCCTAGAATCTTGTTCTTTGACTGTGCTAAGGGTGCTGTGTGATGGCAGAGAATAACTGCAGTTAAAAAATAACAAGATCTGTAGGATAGTTTTGAAAAAGCCTCTTGGAGGCAAAGGACCACTACTGAAACATTGCTAAGAACCACCCAGGGTTCCTGAAGCACCTCACAGTTGCTCAGTGACTGATGATATTGCCTCACAGAATGTTATTCTGCACTGTAAACAAGCACAAAAATCAGTTAACTACTCAGTGACATGAAATATTCTAAGAAATTTGCCAAAGTGATTAATGTTAACGTTCTTGTTTGGCAAATTGAATGAGATTTAATTGGCACAGCTGCTGAAACTCAATGCATTTGATTTGGCCTTGATTTACAAAATATGTTATCATGAGCCTCCTCCTTCTTTCACTGCAAACCTCCACAGCCTCTGCTAAGCATATTGCTCAGTGAATTACTTAAATGTTAGAGGGGTTTTTTTCTCTGCTCAGTAAAATTTCTAAAAGGGCTCTTTAAAGCATGAATACCTGTCCCAAAGGATTTGTTCTTCTTTCCTAAACACAAGGGGTTTAAATGTTATTTTTCAATGTTTTTCTAATACTTTGTGACATTATACACTTTCCACAGTATTTTGTTGTTTATTATTCTTAAAATCCCCCTTACCTTTGACTTTGCATAGAGAAAATGCTGCAGGATGTATGTGGTGCACCATGGTCCAGTCTCAACCCATGGACAACACAAGAAAAAGGGGGTTTTAAAAACCTGCAAGAGCAGCTCTTTATGTCTCAAAAATCAGTCGACTTACTTATTACATAAGTTGTTTTTAATAGTTACATCTTCAACATAAAATGTGCATCTGTTTTTTGAAAGCATATGTGACATTGGGAGTAGCTTGGTTTGTCTAACACAAAATGAAACCGATATCTTTACAATCTTAGTTAAAGAAAAGAAAAGGTGGAAGCAGGTTACTTAAAGGAGGAGCCCCTGCTTGATGACTTAACCTTAATTGTGGTCAATTGGTTGAAGCACACGAGTTGGCTGCCCCACTTGTATCCATCCCTCCATCCTCTCCCCAGTCACCCTGTGCAGGGAGGTTTTGATCCCTGTTCTGGACCGTCCCCCATTTATTCTTTGCAATAAATACCTTATACACCCAGTTGGTGCCAAAAAATTGTCCCACCGGGTGCAAACAGGGACTGGTTTCTGTGAGAGCTGCTGTGGTGGAAATCATGGGAAGTGGTGTTGCCTGCCGGGGGGATTTGGCAGAGCAGGTTCCAGAGGACATTGCAGCCCTGTGGCCAGAGGAGAGGGGGAGTGAGTGAGGATGGAGCCGAGGGAGAAATGGCAGGCACGAAGCAGGCAGAGTTCTCAGCCCGGGTGTCACATGGGGGCTCACATGGACAGAGGTGGTTGCAGCCACTGGGGCCTTTGGCAGGGGGTGGTGGTATCTGTGCTAGGTCACAGGGAATTCTTGTGTTCTCTCCTTTGTGCTCCCTCTCTGCATCTCTAATATTCATGCTGTAAGAAAAAATTCTGGGATCCCTCCTTAAGTGCAGGGAATGTTTTCCTAGAAGGAGATGATGCACTAAGGATGCAGCACCACAGCTTTCTCCTGGCTTCACCTGTGCTTGGAGATTGACATTCTCTTGAAAAGTTATTCTATGTTTAATAAGTTCCAGCATTTAATTTGTTTGTTTATGGCAAAATATTGCAGCCTCAGATGCTGCCTGAAGGGATGTGATGCTCCCCACTGCAATCCTGCTGGCAGTAGGATGCACTGGGGGGCTGGATACAGTCAAGGTGCTGGGCTGAGGGATGCAGGTTCAGGTGGGAGTCCTGTCCCAGCAGGGGTGATCTATCAGTGCCATCAGCCTGTTTGCTGATACAGGGCTCCTGAGAAGTACACGGTCCTGGGTGATACATCAAGTGATAGCTCTCCTTGATTCCTTTCCAGGATGTTATTTATTATGACTTTTTTTCTTTCTCTCTTTTGCGCTTCAGCACTTTCCCTTTGTCCCCTGTGTGTGCACAGTGTCAATGACAACCAGTCCTGCAGCTGGTGTCCCCCATGCTGGTGACAAAGGGGACTCAGGGGTGATGTCCCTGCTCACAAATGTCTCCTCAGCTGCTGCTGTAGCTCAGGGGACAAGTGTCAGCCTGGTGGTGCAGAGCCAGGCTCCCCAGAGACTGGGGAGCACAGCCAAGAAGAAAGATCCTGTCTTCACAGATATACTGAGACAAAAGAGATTTATCAGGTTGTCATTTGTGAAGGGGGAGAGAGAAGATAATTCCCATCTGGGTTGTGAAAAATGCCTCTTACCTGAAGACATACTATTTTTTTTTACTAGACTGAAGGTGGCATTGAGCTTTAAAAGTTAAAAAAGTATGTAGGTATTTTAAATTTGCTTAGAAAACAGCTGCAAACCCTCAACTCCAAGGAGACCTAAATTTGGGTAAGGGAAACTCCATGATTTTTTAGCACTAGTGTGCAATGTGCAAGAGAAAGACACTTCATTTATTGAAGTGGGGTTCCACTCAAAAAACAAAACAAAACAAAACAACCAAAAACAACCAAACTGAGGAATCACTCAGCTTCCAGTGTTCTCTTGCTCAGGGGAAGTTTTGGTCTCTGTCACAGTGATTTTAACATTGTGACTGTGATCAAAACAATTTCTCTTATGCAGCAACTACTAAGAATAATTAACCCAAATTAGTCCCTCTCTGTTTTCTGTGTGTTTTATAATGTCTGATTGCTGTGTTTGATTGTTGATATGGCAAACTGTTTTTTCAGAAAAATTGAATCAGAAAGTCCTAAAAATGTATGTTAGAAAATAGTATCAGCTTTCTCCAGACTCAAGTTGCAGATATAAAGGATTCTTTCTGCCCCAGTAGGTGCTTATCTAGTGATAATTCAAGTTTTGCCAGGTGTGTGGCTGGAGATATTAGATACAATCAGAGAGCTTCCCCATGAGATTCTCTATGTGCTTTATTATAATGCCTGTGTAATTTTTCCCCCCTTTATCTAGTTAATTCTGCAGTTTCAAACGCATGCAGCAATTTGAGACAGCGCGGGGTAAATGTCTGTTTTCTCTGGTGCTGGCAGGGTGCAATCACCCCCAGGCTGTGGGAGCAATCACTCCAGAAGAATCTCTTTGAATTAGTGGCAATGGGAGGAAATAGGATGAGGAACCTGATGGGATTTGGCTCAGGATGTGCTGTAGAGAGCACTGGACTCTGGGGGTCAGCACAATCAAATAAATGAGCATGAGCCTGGCTAGCAAGAGCCTTTTGTGACTCAGGGTGACTTCCTGAAAACAGTATTTGAGGGAAAAATAAAACATTTTCTTCTCAAGCAGTGCAACTGCACGATTCCAGCACCTGTGTTGTATTTCGCATATAGATTGGGATGAAAAGTACTGTGACACAAATCCTTCCTGCTCTGCTCTTCAGAGCTGTCATATCTGAGCCTCACATTTGATGGCACACATTAAAAATAAGCTACAAACAAGAAGCTGGAGTTTTTAGGGGCTGTTTCTTTTCTTTTAAGCCATGTATTTTGTCATCTCTTTTCTAGTAGGAGGTGCCTGAAGCTGCAGTGAGCTGAGCAACAGCTGATGTATGGAGGAGCCTTTAAATTGTTCTTAGGGGCAAAGCCTGAGCACTTGGAGTTGCAGTCTTAATTAAGCCTTAACATTGGCTGCCTGTGAGCTCTTAGGGGTGTCATGAACTATTTTGTGAAGTGTGTGGAAGACACTGAGGGGCTGGAGCATGTCCAGATAGGGGCAGGGTCTGGAGCACAAGTGTGATGAGGAGCATCTGGGGGGGCTCAGCCTGGGCATAAGGAGACTCAGGGGGGACCTTCTGGCTCTGCACAGCTCCTGACAGGAGGGGACAGCCAGGTGGGGGTCAGGCTCTGCTCCTAGGGCACAAGGGACAGGATGACAGGAACAGCCTCAAGTTGTGCCAGAAAAGGTTTAGATTGGATATCAGGGAA
Source organism: Toxostoma redivivum (assembly GCA_013397375.1). Classification (NCBI taxonomy): domain Eukaryota; kingdom Metazoa; phylum Chordata; class Aves; order Passeriformes; family Mimidae; genus Toxostoma; species Toxostoma redivivum. Next base: position 6,799 of record VXBI01006317.1, on the reverse strand, counting down.
GAATTCTTCACGGAAAACACTGTCTAGCCCTGGCACAAACTGCCCAGGGCAGTGGTGGAGTCACACCTCTGGAGGGATTTAAAAGACATGCAGAGGTGGCACTTGGGGACATGATGTAGCAGTGGCCTGGAGAGTGCTGGGGTAACAGTTGGATTTGATGATCTTGGAGGGCTTTTCCGACCTAAACAGAGTTATTATGATTTACCCCATTTAACATTTTGATTCTCTGCTAATTCTAGTCCCCTCAAGAAACTCAAAGCAGGAATCACCCCCTACTGATGGAGAAAAAAAGAGGGAAGTTTAGGGTCTCTCTACAGCTGGGACATGCCAAAGATGCCTGGAGAAATTTGGCTTTTTGCCTCCTTATATAATGATTGAATCCTGCCAACGCTGCTGATCCTTGAGTGCAGGTGGCAAGGAAGGATGAGTGGATGCTGCTCTCCAACAACTGAATTCTGGGATTCAAATCTAATGGAAACAACATTTAAATTTCAAGTCTCAATGACATTACCTTTACCTACAAGCTACTCAGCTCTGTAAATAGCATTTAGTAATTTCTGGATGTCAGAGTATGATTTTGTTAAGCAGATACAGGTGGTTGCAGGGCAAACAATTACTCTTGGTAAAAATCAGAGCCCCTTATTTGTTTCACTTTGCCTTCTACCTCGAGGACTTTTTTATTTGAAACTCATGAAATAAGTCCCCAGAGGTTATTAGCATCTCCCTTTTCTATCATAACCCAGAAGTGGGCACTGCCTAGGAAGGCACTGATTGCCTGTGCTGTCACTGGCTTGTTGATGAACCAGAAAAGCTTCTATTAGTTTATGGAAATGAGACTTAGACTTACACAAAAGCTTGACTCCATGCCATGTTTTTAATTAGTTTTTTTGAAAAGATATGTGAGTTGGGACATGCATACGCCACTGGTTCTTAATGTGGCTGTTAAGGTCCTTGGTTCTGAAATCTGTGTCTTTTTGCAGTGATCTCATTTTATAATTACCATTTAAACAAATAAGGCAGATTCCTCTAATTCTGCCCTTTCAAGAAAATACCTTTGCAGTTGGTCTGTTTCTTTCAATGAGAGATTATGTGGGATTTGTTCACAAGCAAATGTAAAAGCAAATGGTAAAATCAAGATTTGTTAGTTGATTATTAGTTTTAGTACTAACTGAACCCTTTTAATTAAATATTTTTCCTTGACATTTTTAATCTTATGAAGCTACAACAGATTCCCCAAATCTTGTGATTTATGGATAGGATTATTTGTGGAACTGGGTCCCAGTTGTGGCTTCTTGAGGGATTCACTAACATTTTAAAGACTTTTTTTTCTTTTGTGTCAGGAAGCATCTTTACATAGGCAAGTAAATGTGGAAAAAATATAACCTACTCCATTGTCTGATCACCTTAAAATACACCCTAAACTGTTCAGTTTTAACAGATTAACAAATGACAATTTATTTTATCACCTTTGGTAAATCCAGCTTTAATTAACTGACATTTTAATGGTTCCTAAGTGGTCACAGGCTTCAGTAAAACTGAATTTAATTTAATTTTTTGGGCATGATTCTGCACTGGAGAAATCCACAGCCAAGCCTGTGTTCTCATCCCTGCTGCAGCATTGCCAGCAAACAATCCATCACTCACAAGTGTCATTAAGAGCTGGTCCAGAACCCAGCTAAAAGCTGGGTAGGGATTGCAGGAGGCTTCATCAGCTCTCCATGTCACTGCAAATTTGCAAAAAACTGGGAATTCAGGATGATTTATTTATTCATTCATTTAAAAGAAAAGACACATTCCCTGTAGGAGTTGTGCCTGGCAGGGGATGTCACCTGGACGTGGCCTTGCTGTGGCACTGAGGATCCTGTGCACACCAGCACAGCTCCCTCCTCCTAAACCAGTTTAACACTGACCCCAGCCAGCCACGAGAAATTTCCCAAAGGCACCAAGAAAGTGCTGGTTTGTAACATGGCAAATCTCTGAGGTTGGCTTTTTAAAGGGATCTGGAGGGAAAAAGCCCAGCAGACACCTTGGAATTGCCAGATCCACGCGATGCTGAGGACTTATTGATACTGAATTCTGCCTCTTGCAGAATTAAATATTTGAACAACCTTTGTTCTTTAAACCAGGTATTATAATCCTAGAATAGTAACCATCTTTCTTTCACCAAATATATTTTCCATCCTGTATCTGGGCTCCAACGTCCAGGGAGACACTTCACCTGCTCTTCTAGTGCACCTCATATTTGTCCTGTTGAATGAAGCTGTCTGCAGCTTGAAAGTACAGAGAGATGTGCAGAGCATAAGCTGTACAAATGTTAGCACTTCAGTTTGAAGGCCTCTATTAAAACCCTACCTAAATTTGCATGTATATTTACTCAATTGCTTTCTTTACCAAATATATTCAGCATGCCAGGGGAATGTTTCTGGCAGGGCATCTGTATCACTTCCTACCTAAAAGTGGTGTTGTATCAATCTCTACCTGTTGCCAAAAATATTGATTTACTAAGAAGCTAAGATACTGAGTTTAGAAAACAAAATTGAATTTAGTAATCTTAAAAAAAATAAAAATCGCTATACTTGATACCTTAGCTGTTCTGCTCACTATGTCTCTAGCTGGAACATGTACAACTTTTTTTTTATTTTTGTAAGCCATGTACTTGTTCTTCTCAATGGTCACAGCACAGAAATGTTCTTTGTGGCAGTGATCTGGTTTGATGTGTTATGTTTTTACAGGACCTTTTTGTTCTGATGGTGCTATATGGAAGCTTTTATAAAACTGATACAGATTGAGAGTCTTCACTTTTATATTATAGTTCTTGAAGGGCATCTGGAAGGGTGTGGGAAGGTGGGAGAATCTAGTCAAAACTGTGCTCTGCAAGCAGGTATTACTCAGAGTGTTAAAGATAAACGGCATGACACCCCATTTTGCTCAGTCATAGCTATAGTGAAAGATAATTTGGTGATCTTACCCTGGCAGGGTTGGATAGACTATGCCAGCCCTGACATGATGGCTTTGCTGTGTCTGAACTCATCACCTCCATCACTTGGAGAGTTTCTCTGACCTCATAACCTTGATGGCTGTTTCCATCCTTCACTTCCATCTGTCTGTCTGATCTCCTGGCCACTTCCAAAGGGATTTATTTAAAATAGAATTGGAATACAGAGGAATTATGCAGGACACTGCCAAGAGTTATGGAATAACAAAGACAAGTTGCTCACAGAGCCCTAGCTAACAGGAGAATTAACAAACTCAGCTGCTGCCAGAAGTGTTTCAGCCAGTGGAACTCCTACCCCAGGGGCCAAGAAACCCCTATGGCAGCAGATCCCAGTTTCTCCAGCCATGCAGGAAGGAAGATTCTCACCCAGCCACCCTCTGGCAAAGCTCTTTCATGATCCATCTGAAGGCCATTCACTATGCTCAGCATGTACTGGAATTACAACTAAATAAGTACTAATATTAATGTAATTTAACTATTAGCAAGGATTTAAAGGAAAAATTAATTTCTTGATCTTCATGGTGAAATATTGCTTCTGCAAACTCTTTAGCAAAGGATGGGGAACTCTGGCAAGATTCTAAATATTGCTAAATGCTGCCTTTAACCATGTCTTAGCACACAGAGGATGAAATTAATGCATCTGATGATAATAAAGGTAGAACAAGATGAGTGTTGTGCCTAGAGGTTAATTATCAAGTAATTCAAGGGAGGCTGCCTTTACAAGATTAAGATTTGTGTGATAACATTATGTGCTGGTTTTGCATGGCCTCGTTTTTGGTAGCGTGAGGGCCAGAGAGGCTTCTGTGAAGAACTGCTAGAAGGTTCCACCATGTCAGGTAGAGCTGATCTCTGATGGCTCTGAGGATGGCCATGCTGCTGGCCAAGGCTGGTACAGGGGGTGCTAATTAGAGAGGCTGGTAATGCCTGTGTGATGACATATTTAAGAAGACAGTCAAAATAAAGTGGGACACAGATTTTTCTAGCCAGAGAAGAGGAGGAGGTAAGGGAAACAACATGGAGACACCAAGGTCAGTGGAGAAGGAGGGGGAGGACCTCCTCCAGGCACCAGAGCTGATATTCCACTGCAGGCTGTGGTGAGACCATGGTGAAGCAGCTGTGCCCCTGCAGCCCATGGGCATCCACAGGAGATGCAGAGATCCACCCACAGCCCATGGGGATCCATGGGGGATGCAGAGATCCACTCTCAGACCACGGGGCTCCATGGGGGATGGTGCCCATGCCAGAGCAGGTGGATGCCTGGAGGAGGCTGTGACACAGTGGAACACCCGGTGGAGAGAGGGGCCCTTGCTTCCAGGCTGGAGCAGCCTGTCCTTGGAGGCCTGCACCCTGCAGCAGTTTTGGGAGGACTGTGTGCCCATGGGTTGGAGTTCACGTTTGCAGAGGTGCACTTTGGCTGCTGCTTGTGAGAGTGGAGCCATGCCAGAGGAGTTCACTGAGAGCTGCTCCCCATGGCAGGGTCTCCATGGCTAGCAGGGGAAGGACTCCTCTCCAGAACAGTGGAAGAAAACCTCGGTGATGAACTGACCAAAACCCCCATGCCCTGTCCCCCTGTGCTGTCAGTGGGAAGGAGGGAGAGGCTGGGGAGAAATGGTGTTGTAAGGGTTTATTTTACTTCTCATTATACTCCACTGATTTTATTATTAATAAATTCACTTTGCAACTAAAGTTGAGCCTGATTTGCCCTTGGAGTGTTTTCTCCCTGTTCCTAACTCAGGAACACTTTGTTTAATGTTTTTTCCCTCTCCTGTGCCCAGCTGTGGCAGGGAAGAGTGAGCAAGTGGCTCTTGTGGGTGCCTGGCATTGGGCCAGTGTCACACCATGACATGCTGTTTGCCTTTATATAAACCAAAATCCAATACTTAATAAAGGAACAACAAATTAAATCCTTCACAAAGCAGGTAGATTTAATTAGCTGTTTTGTTGTTCAGAAAAGCCTGGCATTTCTGCAACCTGAAACACAAGAGAACTTGCATGACACCCTTGGGCAAGGGAGGGTCTTGCCAAGGCAGATGAATGGATGGTCTTTGGGGATACAACCCCTGGTATGGGTACCCCAGCAGTGATGGGGAGCTGCAGGTTCTTGATCAGTAACTGTGTGTGAGTTTAGGTCAAGCTAGAAAGTGGCTGATGGGCAATTGCACACTGTGGAGGAAAGAGTTTGAGCAAGGGATCTGTGCCTGCTTTTCCTGGCCACTCCATCCACCAGCTCACTTTCACAGCACATCATCCAAATTATGTTACTCTTCCCAGCACCAGTGACCCTGGGGAAGGGCAGGGAGGAGGGGGTGAGAGATGGAGAGAACTGTTCTGCCCAGAGGTAGGGTCTGCTCACACATGGAGGGGAAGGAAGGAAGACCAGACCTCAATGAAACAGATGAGGTCAGTGTGCAGAAAACATAGTTTGGTAAAAACTGTGAGAGTGGGAAAAATGCAAAAAACTGTGAGTAAAACATCTAGAAGTCAGTGGAACTCCTACAGGTTATAGAAGAGACATGGAGTGTTGTGAGCTATACTGGCTTTGAAAGAAGTAGGGCAGGAGTGCAGATGTCTGAAAATGATTTTGCAAGAGGAAGACTCAGCAAATGAAAGGAAATTGAGTTGTTTATCATAAAAGACGGTGGTTCTGGGAGTAGCAGCCTCGGTTTGGGCTGTCCATGGAAAAACTGTGGCTGCAGGGCTGGTAGCTCAGCTCTGAATGAGGCAGAAATCTGCATGCAGTTTCAATTTCTGAAAGCTCACACTTCAACTGGTTTCAGTGCTGGAATAAGCAGATAGAGTTTAATAGAAATACAGTTCTGAAGGCTGGGAGTCCTGAGGAGACATTCCTGGTCTGGAATAAAGTCACTGTTCCTGTAACACTGAGTTAGTCAAGGAGTATTTTGGCCATTAAAGGAGACTGAAACCCTGGAAAATGAGTTCTTTTTCCACCACAAGATGTCATCAGTTTTTCAGAGATAGGCTTGCAAAAGACTGGAGGCAAGAGTGGATTTAAAATAAAAGCAACATTTAAAAATTGATATCAGACTGGTATGAATGAAGTATTTGTCTCACAAGTGTCACTTGGAAAACTCTGGTACCTTAAAGTTTATTTTGGCTGCATAAAACAAAGGTCCCACTGAGCAGATTAGCCAGTGCAGCTGCCAATTGGGATCTTACTGGCATGAACAAAATTTTGCAAATGCTTTTCTGCTGTTTGTACACATCGGATCTAAGTGAGTTTATATTTTCCTCACAGGCCTCCTAAAGCCTATCAGTTGTTTGCTGTAAGCTAGCAACAATATTTACCCTCATTTAAAACTCATCTAATGTGTTCTAAAGGTCTTTATTGCAGTTTGCTTATAGAAATCCTCATTTACATGTTCAATGCTTCACATGTGTATTTTCTAGTTCTTGTTCAGGGCTCTATTTTGACTCTGTGTGCCTCATATAGTTTTTTTGAGGTAAAATCCCTCTAAATAGTTGTGTTGCCTCATAAATCCTGAACATCATCAGCTGGACTGTGATTTATATTAATTTAGATAATTCTGTAGCTGTTATTGTAAATCCAGTAGTAATCTACTAGTAAACTCAGAGTATATTGGTACTATTGGTACTTCTTGGACTTCTTTGTTCAGAGTTTTGGTGATTTTTTTCATTTTATGTTACAAAAAATGTCAAAAATCTTGTTTTGTACCACAAATCTGTGTTATTTTCTAAATAGAGGCTCTTTACAACATTCCAGGATGGCCACACTCCTCTAATAAGAGCTAAAAAAAATTCCTCATTCCTTTCCTTTCCTTTCCT
>VXBI01006312.1:28212-114961 GCA_013397375.1 Toxostoma redivivum | reverse complement strand
ATTGGGAAATAATTGTAAACATACAATATGCNATGATAGTAATTGGGAAATAATTGTAAACATACAATATGCACGTAGTTTGTAGTATAAAAGATAACACCGCTCTGAAGGGACAGAGAGACTGCTGATGGCTGCCTTGCAAGACAGACCTCGTTGGGTGAGAGAGAAAATATTACAGATAAGAAAACAATAAACTATCCTTGAGAAACTTAAAGAGCTCTGATTTATTCCTCCTTGGGCACACAAACTGCCAGACAAGAACTTTTACACATCTAGGAGGAAAAAACCAAGACAGATTCCGAGACCACGAAGAAGGTTATCTCCCATAATGGCAACTGCTTCAATGCCATCATAATGAAGAGATTCAAAATTGTGTGTAGGACTTACACTTCCAAGAGTCCCTTCAGTCACATCAAACATCTTTATATGTGATCCTCTGAATGAGTGAGGATCTTGTCCATTGGAAATCTGATTGACAGTAAGACACATAACAGGACCCTGTTGACCAGTTAGAGTAAACCAGTGACCAGTGACCAGTCTTTCTGTAGACTGAAATCTTTTCAGGTCCCCCATCCTCACTGAGTTTCCAGCAGCTGCATAGAGGAGTGTGCCAGCTGGATTTAGTGCAATTTGATTGTTCTGGTTGTCTCCAGCCAGGATAACAACAGTTCTGTTAATACTTCCTGAACACAAATCAGCAGGCATAGCTTGGCCTGAAGACATCAATGTCTGAATGCACTTTGCAGAATCTCTGATGTCCCACACTTTCACTACAGCCTTTTGCTCTGTCGAGACTGGAGTCCTCATGTCCCCAGTGGATTCTTTATCTTTTCTATTATTCTTTCTATTTACGATGATCTGGACTCTCGCAGCAGTACACGCTGCTGGCAGCTCTCCAAGCTGCTCTCTCCACTGGGCTACGTCTCTCCGCTCTCCATGTGGCAGGCTGCTGCCATCATGTTGGGATCACCTCTTGCTGCTTCTGAGACAGACATGACACAACACAACTCCCCTCGGCTCATGCAGCAACAGCAAATTTTATTGTTTACGGCTTTTATAGGGTTTTCAAAAAGGTCACATTTGGCAACAATTTTGTTACCACCCAGCTCACTGGCCAATAGCTGCATGTGTACATGCTCACCTGGGATTGGCTGGTGTCCTTTGTTTGCATTTAAATCTCTCAGCCTCTCAGTGCCTTTTTCATAGAGACGTTTACTTCTTTTCCTTTAACGGTATAGGCTGGTCGAGTTATGGTCAGAGTTACTTAGAACTGTGAGGCCTCCAGGCCAGCTGCTGGCCATCACACCATCTAAACTAGGTAATCCCAACTTCTACACATACCCAAGGGAAGGCCTGTGTCACTCTGAGTTTTAGGCATGACTTTCAGTATTAGAATATAGACAGTTCCTTGAAGGGATACATGGACCTTGAGACATTTGCCAAGTTTATTCAGTGACATTCATAGACATACAACATCTTCATTTATTTAATTCTTATAGGTTGGTTCCTGGATGTCCTTGACTAAGGAATGCTAACTGATTAGGAGTCCTTTCTTGCTGATATAGGAAACTCTTAATAAAGTATTTAAAGAACATCCCAACTTAAGATAATTTTTACATATTCCTCATTCTGCAACCATGGTACTGAGAAAAACTGTCACTTTTCACACCCAGAAATCAGTCCTGCTGCTTGAGTCTAGAACAGTAAAGGGCTCTACTGTAAATTAAAGACAGTCTTTAAGGTAAAATCAAGAAAATACAAGCAATTTTGATGCAGCTCGCCTCTGTCCGCTCCAGCACAGTCCACCCAGCTAGCCCGTGAGGCGAGCTGATGCTGTGAGGGGCCCCTTCCCAGGATGTGGCAAACCCGGAATGTGGGTATAGCGCAGACTATAACTGCGGCTGTTAGCATCGAGGAGAGACAAACAGCAGAGAGGGTCCTTCAGTGTTCCAAGGTCTGGTTTATTAAGGAGGTAGGAGAAGGTAAACTTGGAGGACAGTACAAGGGCAGGAAACCACCGAAGGCTAAGAACTCAAGGGGACAGCAACTTAAATAAGGGATCTCCCCCAGGGGCGGGTTTCAATCCCTCAACCAACCGGGAGAGGGACACAAGGTGGGGAAGCCAGTACATTAAACCAATAGGGAGATACATAGGCAGGGTTCAGCACAGAGAAACAAATCATATAACAGGAAACAAGTGACAGGCACAGAACTTTCCCAAATAAGGGGCGGGGCCAGGGAGGATTGACAACTCGATGGGAAGGATTTAGGGAGACAGGCAGGGAACAATCTGGAGAAGTGAGTGTGGTTTAGGGACGACTGACAGGGCAAAGGTGCGAATAAGGGGAAACCAAATACCATGAACAGGGGGTACATAACTGGATCAAACTATTACAATTTAAAATATAGCAAAAGTAAAAAAACAGAACAAATTAATGCACCGCAACACAATTTTGCCAAGATCTTTGAAGTTCGGTGTCTTCTCTGTGCTTAATTTTGCTGCTGCACTGTACAGAAAGATTGGATGTATACTTGAGTATAGTATTTCTGCTGCATCCAGAGCCAGAAATATCTATGACTCATGCATGTTAATCTTCACCTCCTGTGATCATTAAATTCTACCAAAATCGTTTCTGCTGGGAATATGTTCCCTTTCTAGTTTTCATGGATGCAAAGAAATGTGAGTGCCCTGTTCAGCCTTCCTGGGCTTGAAAGAGAGAGAGATGAAAACATTCTCCACACTTTTCACAGGATTTGTAACCATTTTTAGGCTTTCTGCCACCATGAGCAGCGGCAATACTGGTCGCAAGGGGAGAGTCTGGCCAGGGTTTGAGCATTGGACCCACAGTGCAATTGGAGGTGACTGGACTGTAGAAAACACTTGTGGCAGCATGGCTAAAAACCCCCAAATGCACACATACACACTCATTCAGTCTCCTAAAAGAGAATGGTGGGAGTCACCTATATGTGTCACTCACAGCTTCTCCTGGGGGAATCTGTCAGTAAGGAAAACACAAACCTGTTTTTAAACTCTGTTTTTTTTTAACTCCCCTACCTCAGCTTTGAGGAAGGCACACCTGATGCCCTAAATTGTAAAAGCCAGTAACAACCAAGTTCTTTCATCCTTGACTTGCTGGTGCAGTTCATCTTCTGTGGCTCAGGACAAACTTGCCTTTACATAATCATCATTGCATTCTCAATCAAACCAGAGATGAACCAGACGTGTGGTCACCAACCTCCCACTTAGGTAGCAGCTAGCTTCACCCATCAACACCTGCACACAACCTCTCAAAGCATTGTATCCTGTCTGACATTAGGAGACACAAATACAGCCCCCAGCACTGCCATCTGCTGAGTTAGAAGTACCATGACAGTGCATGCCAACCAACCTGAGCCTCAACCAACACCGAAGTACCAGTAGACCTTATAAAATCTTTGAATTCTTCTCTTCCCCCCTATGGACTGAATGGAAGTTATTTCAAAAATGTAATGCTCAGGAGAGCTAGAAAATACCAAAATCTTTTAAAAATAAAATGGACTTAGAACAGACTACAAACCACTCCACTCATTGTCTGACATATCTGGCAAAAACCACTACTGTGAAACTATAGTTGCACTGGACATGGCAACAAATGATGACTAAAACAAATATTAGTGACTTTTATCTTTAAAACACTTCACAGATGTTAAAACAGTCAGAAAAGCAAATCTCCTGGGCAGGTCTGTATTTTCTTACTATGTAGTCAGTGAAAATTCACTGAGACAAGCCCCTGAGCTTCTCCCTGATAGCAGTTTGGCTCCTCATGAGAGATAAAATTCCTGCCAACTTAAGCAGTAGATGGACATTGCTGTAGGATTTGATTTGATATTTGCATAGAGTAAATTTTCATATCCACTGCTGTGCCTAGTCAGTTTTACTGAGGTAGTTGTATTTGAGCCTGTATCTACCTCCTGCAAGATTTCACACATTTGCTGGGTGCGGCAGCTTAAAAAATGCCCCATAGCATCTTCTATAAACAAGTCAGCTGTGCTCACACTTGATGCCTATGGACCTTCCTTCATCAGCATGGACTATAACTTTTTTAACCCAGACTTACTAGGCTTGTGAAGATTTAAAGCCCTCAAAGGACTGAGTAGCTACAATTGTGAATCTGACCTTGACACTGCACTACTTTCAAGTAGTTACCTACTTGTTAGCAAGCATCCTATTCATGGAAATTTTTCTTCAGCACAAATAACAGAAGAGGCTACTGAACCTTTCACAGCAACCTTTAAAAGCATGGTTACAGGTGAATGCAAGTGTTCATACAGTCTAGCCCTCCTGCTGTACTGGTTAATTTGAGTTATTTGGTTGAGTTATTCAAGTTGCTTTACATTTAGCCATAGGAGTTGGGATTGGGCAATGTCATATTTCAATTACTAGTACCACATGCTGATTTCACTGGAATTTTCAAATATCTCCAATTTATTTGGGCTGAAATCTTCTGACACATTTCATTCCCAAGATGTGTGAGATAAGAAATCTGCTCACAGTTCCTTTTAAATTCTGCTTCCATACCAGCTATATAACTTCTGTTAAAACTGGTAACTCAACAGCTAAACCTTTTACTGCTCACTTTTTATTTCTCCTGTATCTAGTTAACCAATCTGAGAGCACTAATGGGACTATAAAAAGGAAATTCACATAATTAATATACTTTGCACAGTGTGCAGTTGACTGAATAGAACATTTGCTCAGCTGCAGCTATTCCTACACTGCCTGGCTCCAGTAATGATACCACCATAAGAAAACACTGAGATCTGAGTTGCTCTTTCACCTCCATCTCTCTCTGGCTGTGGATTCTGTGGTCCATAGGATACACTGGAAAGTTCGTAAGAGTTCACATGGGAAAAGCTGGGGTCTTAGGGCTGCATGGGTGTGACAACTCAGCTCTGAATTCTTATGCCTTGCCAGTTAAGGAAGGATAAGCTTCACAAATTCCTATTTTTATTCCTCTCTGGGAAATTTTATCCAGAACACTTCTTTGAACTACTTTGTTAAATCCAGAGCTGAAAAAAATCAGGACATGCATCATTAGATGAGAAAGATTTTGATAAAATCAACACATCTACAATTTTCTTACTCATTGCCTCAAATTTGACTTCAGAAATCTTTAGGAGATAAAGAGAAGGTTTTGCAGTCCAGATATTGCTGGGTTAAATAAAAATTCTCTTCTAATGCCTTTGAAATAGAAACTATGCCTTCACATATAATAGAAGTCCAATGAAGAGCAAATCCACAAGAAAAAGTTTTCATTTTTTCACTCCAGTGTACTTTCAGATAAAAGGAAATCAATAGTAGCTGTGAGATTCACATCAGAAAGATCAGCTTATTTATGTATGAGCACAGCTCCCTGACCCCCTGAAGATGTCTGTGCCATTCCTGGGAATGGGTCAGACTGGCCTGAGGGCAAAAAAATTCAAGGACAGAGTATTCAGCAGTGACATAGACTTTTATCTCTGATAAGCTGAAGACTTAGTGGAAGCAAGGGAAAGTTTTGTTCTTTGCTATGGTTGCAGAACCTGTTTTTAAATTTCCTTTCTATGCAGCAAAACTCAGAGAATACTTCCTTTTCATCCCCCTAGCTTTCTCTATTCTGCAAAATGCATTTTTCTCCTTAGAGGTGTGTTTCTCCTTACAAGAGAATGGAGTTATCTTCCTTAGGAGAAATGTTTTAGTATGTTCATAGAGACCAAGCAATGGATTATGTAATTCTGTTTACCAAGGTACTCTAAATTGTTGAATTACACATATTTGTATTTCTGTCCAATACTGAAGTCCCAAAGGAGAAGCTAGACCTTTGCATCAGACTTTAGGCTGCTTGAGCCCTGTTCTTGTTGATATGGACAAGGCCATGAAGAAACTCACCAGCAGGCTGAGCCTGGGAATCAGGAGAGGATCAGGTGTGTCAGACTTTGAGAAGGTAATCTGTTCTTCCCAAGACTGCACTAAATTGTAGAGGTAAGGAACTGGGACATACTTTGCTCAAGTGGGCAGGAGAGTTAGACGTGCAAATACTAGTCACATAGTGTGTACCACGCTAGAACCACCCTTTCTCAAAGATCTGACTGCTTAGAAGAATATTTTCTATTATAGATTTAGACGTTCATCTTCACTCATTTTATTGCTGCAAGCATTCACAATTTCCAGCAACTCTGCCTTGGCATATTTCTGGATTATAAAAAAAAAGTCAATTCCCTTCAAAAATCTATTTTCAGTTTCAAACTTATTATGAATTCAAGCTCAACTCCATCTCTTATCCACACCTACCAAATGCTGTCTAAGATACTTGGCACACAAACACAGGAGACTGAACTGGAAGAAGATTAAGAAATCTCATCTTCCAGACTGTCAAAATTTTATTTTCAAGAAAGAAAATACTTTCCTTATTACAACAGAATCCCTCATGACAGTGCATGAACACAAACACCTCGGCAGGGCTTTGAACAGAGTACACCAAGCCATTAGTAACTTAATTATTTTCTTCCTTTAGTTTCCAGAATTGTTTCCCTGAACAATCGGTACAAATTGTGAAGATGCTTTCTTCATGACTATTTTAGCTGTGGTGCTTCTGTGATTCAGTGTTGATTCTGACACGATTTGTTACATTTCATTTGGAAATTAATGGACTCGTGTTGTGAGCACAAGCACTGACAGAAGTTTTGCTGGAATATAAATTAGATTGCATAAAAAGTAAACAAAGTTTAAATATCAGAGAGTACTGAGAGACACGCATCGGCATTAAAGCATACTAAATGCTTTGGTACATACTGTAAAAGGCAATAGATAGTAAAATTATGTTTACTAAGGTACTCTAATTTGCCAAAATCTTCCCTGACTGGCCATAAAATGTTGTAGCCTCCAGTTTATAGAAAATCCCATCTAGAAGGAGTCAGCTGAGTTTCAGAAAACAACCTGTGAGCAAGCGGACAAAACACCATTCTTCCATTCCCTTTTTTGTAGGAATCAAAGTGTTCTATTTGAGGTGGTACAGGTTTTTTCCAAATGCTTCTTAACAGAGAAATCATAAAACAAAAGTAACATTTCTTACCAAGCACACAGGAAATGGGTCTAGAAAATCACATATTGTTCACACTGCTCCAGTATAAAATTTGACCTGCTGGGGTGCCATGAAAATTCTCCTTCATATATTATCTGCCAAGTACCAAACTCCAGAACTTCAGCTGAATGAGAGTAGACAACTTTACACAGGTTCTAACTTTTCTTTAACCCCTGAAATCCTGGAGGCTCTGGATAATACATTACCAGACTAATTCACAATTAATTCCCTGTGGAAAACTCTGGACTACCCCTTAAAATTCATTGTACAACCTCTTCATGTCTTTTTGTATGTAGTACAGGATGAAAGAGCAGGTATTCACAGGTGTTGTCTTCTCTCAGCTATATCTAACAGATAAAATGTTTCAAAAAAAGGTGAGAGAAGAATGTACATTTTGGGGTCAGGAAGAATCACTTGGTCACAGTGATCTTTGTTCTTGGCTGTAAAGAGGTTGAGCCAGGAGGGACAGAGGTTGCTGATACTGGCAGGAATTGTTTCACCAGTGCAAGATCACTCAACAATTTAGATGTGGAAACAGGGACCACATAACTGAGTGTAAGGCTCTGTCACAGCACTGTACCTCGCAGCCATCTGCCCACATGAGTGGGCACTGCAGAGAAAACTTATCCTGGTCCTCTGTTAATGATGGTGGAAAGCTTTCACAGAGCTTCCTGAAGATGGTGCCTCACTGTGGTGTGAGCTCAGAGGTGGAGGCTTGGCTCCACCTGGCAAGAGACAGCCTGGAAATCTCAACAAAAAGATGCATGTACCTCTCCCATGCAACTTACCCTGGCCCTCTGTGGCATCTCAACACTGCTGAAATTCTCCTTTGGGAATCACCACTGTGTCTGTGTAATGAGAAATTAGAAGAGTCTTGGTGAGGCTGGAAGCTCTCTAAGAAAACAAACCTGGATAAGAAAAGCAAATTAATGAAAATAAAACAGGTTGTGTGTTCCCAAGAAGACAGCATGGAAGAGGCAGCTGAGAAAGAAGGCAGTACCTTCCCAATCTGCACACACACATGGCAAAAGGCAGACATATCCAAAACATAAAATTCAGTGAAAAACTAAAAAATAAATCATTGCTGGTGATGAGAGTGGGAGGAATCTCTTCAAATCCTGATGAGGGAATTAGTGTCTCATGGAAGACCAACAGCAGATGAATGGACAATTGCATCAACTAGCCAAAGAGTAAGTACTACAGAGCAAGTCCCGTGGGAGCAGTTGAACAAACACAAATGCAGGAATGAACAGTGAATCCCAGAGAAGGATTAACATAACCCTAAACTGTCATCAGCCTGCAGCCTGTTGCAAAAGCTCTATTTTCTGCCCATAAACACAATGGTCCCCATAAACACTTTTCAAGAAAAAATGAGCTTTATTATTTTCTTTGTTTTAAAAACATTTGTAATTGCAATTCGATTTTGTTACTTAACTCACTTCTTTTGAAGTGTATGTGTGTGTGTGTGTGTGTGTGTGTGTAGGCTGGTGGTTTCTTTTTTCCTGTTTCCAGACTGCAGTTTATTTTTAGACCTAACCTTTTGTTCTGAATCAGGAGGGAATAATAAAATAAAGCCGTGAAAATTCCCACAAGGCAGAAAAAAGAAGAAAAAAGGTGTTACAGAACACCAGCTTTTGAGGAAGACAGAGAGCAACCTCACTCTTCCTCAAGCCCCTAGGAGATCATCCCCATAACTTCTCCTGTGGCATTATTTTAACTCACTCTCCCTCCCCACAGATTGCTGTAGCCCTGACCTTCAGAAGCTTTCCTCCCTGACCACATTACAGTGTTTCTATCCATCACTGTGTTCATTGCAGGTTGTTGCTATGTGCAAAAGCCCCCTAGCAGGCAAGCCAGCTCAAACTTCCCCATCTAAAATCAGTTGCATGGATTGGTGAAGACCAGAACAGCAGGTTAGAAAATCTAATTTCTTAGAAAATATTGTAGTCTCAAAACATCCTTTGGTGACCCAGGGAAAGGAGGAAATGTTTCACTGAAATAACTCCAAATAAAGAAATCTGCTTTACACAAAACCCACACAAGCACTTCTGTGTACAACTGATGTCACTGCTGACAAGTTAAGCTGTTTATGTTACCAGAGGGAAAAAAAAAAGAAAGACAACAGAGAGCAGGTTTTCACTTGCAAGTGGAATTTAGCTTGTTTCCAGCTTATATCATGGACACAGTAAGTTTCTCATTTTTGCTTCCCTAGTCTCTCATTTCAAAATATATTCTTTACAAGAGATTGATTCCTTCATTTACAATGCAACAGACACAAATTTTGCAGAACAGACACTGACATTAGAGAACTAGACTTTGGATTGTATCAAAATTTGAATATGCAAAACTACTCTAGATCACAATATGTTTTTGCCTTCCAAGCTCTCCTCAGAAAGGCTCTGAAGGCTCAGAAACTGCATCAAGAGCCACTTATTGCCCTGTGGTTCAGCGATTGCATTGGCTCTGAAGCACTTAGCCAGCATGGCTTGAACAAAGCAACATTGGCCAGAGATGGACAAAAGCACACTCTGCACATGGATTGTGACTATTCAAGTCCTTTCCTTTGCAAGAGCAGCAACTCTCACAGTCTCAGTTCTTTCACAAAGGTACTGTCCAGATGATAAATCCAGTCAGCCCATTTGCTGCTTTACACTTGCTGACTTAAAGCCTTTACAAGTTTTACAGGGTTTTGTCATGACTCCAACAGCGGTTGCTAAGCTGCACCTGCTTCCTCAAACAACCAGCTGGGAAACAGCTGCCTGAGCAGAGCACACCCACCCATTGCTCTCCCCCTCCTCCAAAAAATCTCCACCATCCTCACAGGAAAAGGACACGTAGGAGGATACCTGCTCAAGGGCACTTCCCAGGAAATGAAGTATTGCAGGTCATAATGAAATCTCAAAGGAGCAAAAACATGACAGGAAGTAGTGTCCATGTCCTGCCAGTGAGCATCTTTAGATGCCAGCTTTCTCTGTTCTGCTACTGGAACAGAAGAACAATGTACTAAGTCTTTTTCTAACAGAAAAAAATCTGCCAGAGGAAACAGACTGAAATAAAGCATTTGCAAACACTTTCTCCAGCTATGTTCCTAACTACTTTCAGTCGCATCCTGAAATAAAATAGTCCCACAAGGTCCCCAGAAATGTCTGTGTCTTTGTCCCTGGCCCTTCTCAGTTTATCCAGTTTCCTCTGTCATCTGCACAGCAAAACTCTTGGCACAATCAGGTGGAGCCCCTACTGCCCATCTGCTGTGAAAGTTGTGTTTTAAGGTAATAAAACCTAAATTTAGCAAACTTGTTTCTTCTCACTTATAATCAAGCAAGCTGAGCATATGGACAAGGCACTTCAAGAATGTTACAGCCAGGGCCAGGAGATGGCATTTGCTTCTATTCTGTGCTAAGTTCTGTCAACTGAGAGCCAAAAGATTTTATCACTAGAAATCTTCATGCTTTTGGGGAGTTTCTCCCATGGCACAACCTGACAACTCCTGGTTCACAGTTTTCAGACACTGGAGAGACTCCAGCTCCAAACTTCTAGACACAATGAATCTCCTGAAGCAGAATTTTCCAGTGCTTAGCAGAAATTTGATGCATATCATCCATCAGCATCTGTGTTTTTTACCTAGGTTCTAGATGTTTACCTACAATAGAAGTAAGTTCAAACATTAACAAACTTTTAATTCAGATGTTTTATATGAACTCCAGAAAATTTTGGGAAGTATGTACATTTTTACCACTTGTAAATAATGGCTGAAAGGATTTATTTTGTTTCAAAACAACTTTCCCACTGCTTTTTTCCCAAGTGAGATAAGCCATGGCATGATCAAAAAGATAAGAATCTTTTGTCACTGGTGAACTCCTACTCTGGTGACTCTCTTGTGCATGCATGGGTTTTGCACTTTGCTTGGCTTTCCTCCTATGTTTTCAATGATTCCCAGTTTCCATTTGATTAAAGTACAGAACAAGTTGGAAGCTGCCCCTTTACTTTTTTCCTAACTATTAGATGGCACATCTTTGAACAGGCTTCATAATCCTCTTCTCCCAGTTCACGAGTCTTACTTGCTGGTACATGTACCACAGCAGCTTTTCTTCATGATATCTTTTCACCTCTGCATCACTTTCCCTTTTCTTTGTGTCACAACAATGCACAGAGACTGCTCTATACTGCCATGTGAGCACTGCAAGAAGAGCAAGCAGGTAATTGTGAATCACATGCCTGGTAATTCAAACCAACACATGAGGGAGATGAAGAGGCATGCCCAGCCAAGTGCAGTTCTGTTTCCAGGATGTCACAGGGCCTTATCACAGGTGGAGTAATGGAAACCAGGAACCTGACTGGCCTACAGTGGAACAACATCCAGAAACAGCTGTGGTTCAGCTTATTAATCATCATTTGGAAACTGCAAAAGAGGAGACACTGTAATGAAAATGCTGTGACTGTGAATTCATCTTATCAGCATTACTAACCATTCAACATCTTTAGGGAAAGCCAGCTCTGCAGTGAAAGAACACAAAAAATTACCTAGAAATGCAGGTATTGAGCTCTATGGTTTTGGGGGAGGGTTGGACATCTTGATATATCTATATGTGTGCACTGGTCTTTTAAGGAATATACAGAGGACAGGAAAGATCTGTGGTGCTCTCACAGCACTTTTTCAATAACCTAAAAGAAAATGCCTTTGTTACTATGAGGCCAATACTGCTGAAAACTGAACAGAAAATTATGGAATCTGTGATAACAGCTTTGGAGAGGGTGGAATTCACAGCTTTACTTTTTAGAACTTCAGAAGCCTTTATGAGCTGAAGACAAGGTTGCCATTTTTCTGTTATATCAACAGAGAAATAATCACAAGGTGTTGAACACTAAATGCATCCCTAGGCCATAAGCTTTCCAAGGTGGCAATAATTACTTTTTCCTCTCTGCAAGGCCTTTACTGTAATGAAACATTCACTCTATTCTTCACTCTATTAGTCACACCTAAAATGATAACTTTCTGCTATTACTACTGATAATTGCATTAGGCTTTTGGCAAAATTCTGTACTATGAGAAAAGTTTAACATCTGTTAACTGGGGCAAGAATGGTGCAGGAAGGATTCACACAAGGTGTACTGTGTCCTGAGCAGAAACTGCTGGTGGCAGCCAGGAGGGCAAGAACAACTGAGGCAGCCTTAGGGCAGATGAGACAAGCAGTTGTGGAGGTGAATGTAGAAAACTACTCTGAATGCTGCCATGCAATCAGGTAGCCAAGGTCATCTCTCAAGCATTTGTTTGCTTGTATACCAGGAGAGATTTAGCTATACAAGCAGAAGCTTGCATTACCATGGATCATTTTTTTTATCTGCCAGAATAGTTTGACACCCATAAAACACCACCCCAACCAGGGATAAATACCATACCACTGTGAGTCTATCATCAGTTCTCCTCTGCTGAAGCAACTGATTTTGATTTAAAAATTAACAAATATGACCTGACTGATTTTTTTATGTTGCTGCTTCTTATATTTATATTATTTTTATTTGTAAATCATTATCAAGGAGATGGAAATTCTTCTCATTTCTCCACTTTAGCCAAAACTCAGACTATGGACACCTGTGTGCCCTTCTTAAAAAGCAGCATTCTGTCGCTAGTTCTCCTATTATCCCTGAATGACTTTTCATTCCTCTTCTGACTTCCTTCACACCACTTTTGTCTTCACTCTTCTGCCACTCATAGCAGAGAGTTGAAACCCTCTGTTCCTTTTTGCCCAGAGCTCTAAAGAACAATGAAGGTCTTATGTGGCCACCTCTCCCTCTGATTTTCTTCCCAGCATGTTCTCAGGGAAATCTATATTTATCTGACCTGATTAACATGTCCACACTCTGCTGCTGACTGGGAACCTCTCTAGAGACAGCCAGGTCACCGAGAGCCAGGGCCATGAGACCTGGAGAGTCACAGGCCTGCAAACACTCTGTATTTGTCAAATTCACTGCGAATCTTCTAACCAACAGAGCTTACAGGCACATGGATAAACCACAGGCAGTAAGAACAGCTCACAGGGGTGTTTGTGAAGAAAATACGTGTAGGATGGCAGGTTAAAGCTCTCATACAAATGGTTAAAAGAGAAAAGGTGAAGAGCTGGAGAAAGTGGGGGTTTATTTCATCGGAGGAAAATCTCAAGAGAGGTGCATATCAGTGACCTTTGCTGCTCAACACAGTCTCAAATAAGGACTATTGTAAAAGGTCAGAAGAGAAGCAGGAAGGCCAGAAACTTCACTAGCCTAATCCCAGTTATCCAGACAAGAGCTGACTTTGCATATGTATCTGGTAATATCAAGTAACTAAACAATAAAAGAGCAGATTAAATTCTATGTGGATAAGCATAAAATTATGCACATGGGTGGGGAAAATAATGCCATCAATTTAATATTTAAAATTATGGTATCTGAGCTAATAATAACCCCTCAGGAATCATATCTTAGCTGATAATACACCAAAAACACCAGCTCTGTACTCAGCAGTAGTCAAAACCTTCACATTCTCAGAATTATTACACAAGTAGTGGAAGACACTATGGAGAACATTATTACTATCTTCCTGTAGAGGTGAATAAATCTTGAGTTGTCTGCAGAAGTTTCCGTAACAGCTCACTAGAACTATTGACCTATAGTTAGGTAAGTACGTACTGACATAACTCTCGTCCAGATATAAACTACAACTTGCTTCCCTGATCTGTTAACTGTTGTTGTCATTTAATTTATTCCTTGTGCACCAGCTTAGCACAGCATCTTGAAGACAGCAGTAGAGGGCACAAAGGGAGTAGAATTAATACCTGAAGGAAGGAGGCATTTACAGGGTAAATAACTCTTGGTGACACTGTAGTCACTATTTGCAACATGTTTTCTAGGCCATGTGCAAACCTATCTAATTACACATTATAAAACCTAGCATGCTGGAATAGTAGCACCTTACAAAATCAATAATGTCAAAAGGTGGACATAATTAAAAACAATACAATTATAATCCTGCCAAGAGCTGGCTCTGGCACACTGTAGGAAACAAATCAGAACAGAGCTGTTGCAGTGGGTTCATCAACATCCTAGCTAAGCTACAGTCATTTTCTAAGTTTTGCTATTGCTTCAATCAAGTAATGCTATTTTCCTCTTACCTACACCTCCTTCTAAAGAAAAAAAATGCTCATTCCCATACAACCTCAAGATGCACAGGTCCCATGTCATGCAAGTAACTTCTGGCTGTTTTCTGATAATAAACCAAGCTGTCTTCCCCTTTGCTATGCACTCCATTTTCACTAGAAGTTTCAAAGTTTTACACTTAGATGGTTTCAGTTTGTGCCAGAGATAGGCTTAAAGCAGAAGTGGATGCTGTGAGCAGCTGAGGTTCTAAGGCACTAGGGCATCTCTCTGCTTGTTTTATTTCTATTTTCAGGTGCACTTTAAGCTGCCTTGTGTTAGTAGTGATGGACCAATCACAGCATATATTATAATGGCATGAGAGAGACTGAAATCTTTACTTCTTCTAGATGAACTAGGAAAATTTCCTTTTCTCCCTCTCAGAGTTTCTACTTTCCCGAGGTGGGAGGGAAGCACATTCAACCAGATCTCATGAGTGTGATGGCAAATCAAATTCACTTATCAGATAGAAGAATCAGAAGCCTGAAGTGGCCAATCTTCTGAAGCACCCTGCAGAGTTATCAGTGAAATTGTGTAGCTATTTGCCCTCATCCATAATGGGCCCTGCACACACAGTGTGCAGTGAATCTGAGATTGCTGCATTAGAGTCCTTGTCAGGAAGGGGAGAATAGTTTCTCAGCTTTGCTAAATGAAATTCTTCCCTGTTGACATAGCTATCAAGATTTCCAAATAGCTTTCTCTCTACCTCCCCTTGCACAGTTCCAGGAGAGCCATCCCAGGCAGCCCTCTCCAGCTTCTTGGTCTCAGGAATTGGACACATGCAGATCAGAGCTGCTGGTGACTAACCAAACTGTTTGCAAGAAGGATCATAGAGTTTGTGCCTCCAACTGCTGAGCTGCTTACCAGGTGTCAGTCTAGGTTACTTTGCTATTAACTCTTCTTTTGAAGAGTGTTCAATCTGTTACCTAATGAGTCAGAGAAGCTGGCAGGCAGGGCCTTGAGATATTTCCTCAGAAACCTCTTCCAAGCCTCTGGCTCAGACCTAATGAATACAACAGCAGCCATGTCTCCATCAGGTGGAAACACAGCTGCTTCTGTAGAAGATGTTAATTAACATCTTACAACAGCAACATCAGCAGCCTTTGGGGAGAAGGGAGCCAAAGGGAAGGTGAAATTTAAAGCCAGCCAGAGCTCAGTGGAGCATCAGTGTCTAAGTTTTTGTCTACCAGCCTGCAGACCCTGGAGGAATTTTATTCTGTACCAGCCCAAAGGGACACAGTGTCATTGTGACAAAGTGTCTGTAGAGGATATTCTTCCCCAGCTCTTCCCAAGTTTTTTCTATGCCCACCAGAATAGAATTATGTGAAAAGAACCTTCCTGTCTTCCTGGTGATGGAATGAGAGGATGGTGGCATGCTCCACTGCAGATGGCCACACTGCTCTGTTAAGTCAGACATGAATTGTTCTCTTAGTCAAAAGCTGTGTTGGGATTTCAGATGCCACAAGACAAGGACCCATCAAGCAATAACAAAGAAGTGTGAAACACAATATTTCACTTAGAGCCATGCTACATGATTGGACTCAATCTGTAAAATTAATGTGCTATTCAAGAGAACTTGCATCCAAATGTGTTACAGGGATATCACTTCCCCATAATTTTTATGATTAGTCTGTTATAGCAATACTCTCTCTTTCCCCAGCAGAGAGCTGTCAGGAACTCCACACTTGTCCCCCATTTAATCCACACTGTGACCAAATTATTTACTTATTTCTCTTGTGAAAGAGCAAGGCTCCAAAAATATACTGATGATCGAAAACTGAAATGATTTGTTTTTCCTATCTGTGAGCTTCTTTCTGTGTCTCTTGTCCAGGTGGAAATTAAGACAATGTGAGGAACCCATCCACTCAATTGCAAATTCCATAGAAGAACACTGAATAGAAGACAAGCGCTATTCCTAACCGGAGATCCTATCTGTAAATCCATGAACAGTATGTTTTAAAGTCCAGTGCAACTTTTCTTAAACAAAACCGGGTATTTTTATCCATTTCTTACAGCCTAGCAGTACAATAAAAATGATCTATTCTGATGCTTAGTCCTTCTAATGTATATAACAGCAATAAATCATAGAGAAATAAGAAGTACAGGTATCAAAATATGCAGTGGTTCTTTCCCCTGTACTAAATCACCAGCTTGACTTCCTTGGTCTTAATAGGCTAAAAAGTTTAATTAAAAAAGAACATATTTATCAGACCACTTGCAGAAGACTCATTTTGCCATAAATTTTAAGGTAGAAACTGTCTCTCCTGAGGCAACTGTAATTCTTTATTTTGTCCTGATGTGTGGAAGCAGACTAAGCAAAGCAAAGATATAAAGAGATATATAAGGAAGATAGCTGGGAAACATGCAGTGACATACTCTGCATTAATAAAGCAATAAGACAATGGCTTGCACCCTCAAATAGGGTGAATGCACAACAGCTTTGCAGGAAAATGAACCTAGATTAATAAACTTTATTCTGCATTGAATTAAGGGATATTATAACATATCCCATAGCATTACACAAAATAGATGTTTCTTGACTATTTGTAAGAGTGGTTTTGCTTTTTTCCTTTTTTATTATCCACCCAAATTACATTACTGCAGTTTGACTTTCAGGCTGCGGCCTCCAAAATTAAGTAATGGAATTTAAGTGAAGGATAAAGTCATTGATCAGTGCCGAAGTAGTTTCACTAATGTACTTTGGGTAACCTTGCCAGCTGGACTGGCTCGTAGCATTAACCAAGGGGAGCCAGAGCAGCCAGCTGCCCTCACAGAGCCTCCACCTTCCCTGTCAGCACTCCTCACAGTGGGAAGAGGCTGGTCTGGGGTGTCAAAATTCCAAGAAAGCACCTTGATTTTGTCAAAGGTAAATTTTATGGTGGCCCAGTGAGGTGGTTGGGGATGGATGGTGCAGTGCAAGCACAAAATAACAGAATTTATTAGGTTGGAAAAGACCTCTGAGATCATCAAGCCACACTTTTGACCAATCAGGACTCCTTTGACAAAGTGCCATATCCAGTTTTAGATTAAAGACCTCCAGGGATAGTGACTCCACCACCTCCCTGGGCAGCCCATTCCAATGTCTAATCACCCTTTTTGTGAAGGAACTCCTAATGTCCAGCTTAAGACTATGTCACTTGTTGCCTGAGAGAAGAGGCTGGTCCCCACCTGGCTACAACCTCTTTTCAGGGTGTTGTAGAGAGTGATAAGGTCACCCCTGAGCCTCCTTTCCTCCAGGTAAAACACACATAGTTCCCTCAGATACTCCTCGTAAGACNCCTTGATTTTGTCAAAGGTAAATTTTATGGTGGCCCAGTGAGGTGGTTGGGGATGGATGGTGCAGTGCAAGCACAAAATAACAGAATTTATTAGGTTGGAAAAGACCTCTGAGATCATCAAGCCACACTTTTGACCAATCAGGACTCCTTTGACAAAGTGCCATATCCAGTTTTAGATTAAAGACCTCCAGGGATAGTGACTCCACCACCTCCCTGGGCAGCCCATTCCAATGTCTAATCACCCTTTTTGTGAAGGAACTCCTAATGTCCAGCTTAAGACTATGTCACTTGTTGCCTGAGAGAAGAGGCTGGTCCCCACCTGGCTACAACCTCTTTTCAGGGTGTTGTAGAGAGTGATAAGGTCACCCCTGAGCCTCCTTTCCTCCAGGTAAAACACACATAGTTCCCTCAGATACTCCTCGTAAGACTTGTGGTTCAGACCCTTCCCCAGCCCTGGTCTTGCTCCAGAGGGAGGAGCCTTGTGAGAAAGCAGTCCTGTTCCAGCATTGAGGGGAAAGTCTAAAACCACAGGTTTCCCCAGAACCAGATACAGCAATTCCTGTATAAAAATATGCCTGGACCAGAAGTCTTAAATGCCTTGTGTGCTGAAAATGCATCACCCAAAGTAGGTTATATGGGAGTGGAAAGTTAAATGTGAGTCACTGCACTACCGTTATACATGTATATAATTAAATGCAGTATTTTCCCAGGAGGAGATATGAGTATTCTCATAAGAACTGTAAGAGATGGATATGTAGCAAGAAATATTGAAGATTTTTTAATATAACTAAATTATTAGCTTTCCCTTTTGGACTGCCTTTTTGCTTAACAAAAGATATTTTATTTAGTAAAAAAGTGATCCAAAATGGATAGATCATTTTTTTGAAACCTCAATATATTACTCAGAAATGCTTATATACTTTAATTTGTCTAAATTTATAAAACAGCTACAGACTGCCAAAAGAATTATATGTTTACTACTACAGTTCTGCTAGGAGATCCTCAGTAGCAGTTTATATTGGCAGGTCGGGGAATGCAGAAGAAATATTAACGCTGAAAATGTTTGGGTGGTGAGCTAGCTGTTTCAGCTGCCTCTCTAAGAGAAATCTAACACAAATTTTTGTTCAAATAACCCATGACAAAATTACAGCAGATTTGAATGAACGAAATTACCTAGAAACCAAGGTCAGAAAAAGCTGTTTATGACAATACCTCAGTCTTTAGGAATGCTTTACCTTTCCACTTCTACATACCTGGAGAGCAGTGCTAACCAATGTGGATAGGGTCATGGGAGAAATCTATCAGCAGTGTCCATGCACATACTCATCTTCCAAGTCACTTCTGTTAGAGGGTCTGACTGATGCAGATCAGTCTAAATCTTTGCAGCCAGTAAAAATCTTTGCAGTGTAAAAAACACACAGTCTTCACAGAATGGCGATGCAAATCTCTGCAATGGGGGGAGTTCTACTCAGTTTTCCTCCAGCCTACACCTGCCCAATGGCCAGACCCTGGAGTTCTGCAAGGTGACATTAGAATATGATGGCACCATGCTGCTGGGAAACTGCACAGACACTTGAAAGAAGGAACTGTTTCCTTCTGAAAACCTAAAGGAGCTGCGTGTCAGTCAGTTTATCAAAGTAAGGCATTACCTAGAGCATAGTTGTCCACAAGACAAGGCAAGGAGAGGAAAGGAAAAAGAACATTTCTTCTACAATGTAGTGAACTTCGATAACTTCCAAAAATTGCTGCTGTAAATTTAGTCTCAGAGAAATACAGCTGGTGACTCCAAAGTTCAAATGCTGCACAATGGTTGCTGATGTCTTCTTTCTAGCAGACATGTATCAGCTCTTTGCCATCAAGCTACAGGAAAAGATCAAACAGGCAGCGCACAGAGGCTGCTATGGACATGACTGCTTGGTGTTTAATCATTTTGGGATATGCCAAGGTTTTACGTCAGTGGCCCATAAGAGGAAAAGCTGTGAAATATATGCTCCCTGTGGCAGAGGGACTCTTCCTCTCTCAGAAAGAATCACAACTTCTAAGAGTTAAGTCAGTGTCTTATGCCTTGAAAATTTTCAAGTGCTTTCTTTTGTCTCACAGGTAATAGCGCCAAACAGCAGCACCACCAGATCACCATACAAAACATTAGACACATCTTTAATTTTTCAGGTGTCAATCTCTCAGTATCATTTCTGATATATGTTTTTTTCAATGAAGAAAAGGTTTTCCAGAAGAGCTCTGAGGCTGTAAGAGAACAAACTGGGCTTGCATATCTTCTCTGTGCTGTACCTTCTGAAACATTAAAAGACATAGGCACTGCAAGACAGAACCTGCCGAATTTTCTGTGTTCTGGTAGAGGGTCTGAAGGGCAAGAAGTGAAGAAACCAGTGATTCTTTATTTCTGTCATTACATGTCTTTGCTAAATCTTGAATAGAGGTGACTCCCGCAGAGGGTTCGGGGTTGATGTAGTGACACATAAAGGTTACTCACAGCCTTGGTGATTGGGTCAAACACTCCATCCTACTGTCCCACTCGATTATCTGTCTCCTTGTAAATTTGCCTTTATGGGAGCTGCAGAGCAGGTTTGACTTCTCATTGTTTTCAAACAGTGCCACTTCCTGGTTTAACTGAACCACTGCAGTTCTTCCCTTATAAGAAAAGTGGACTAGACATGCTGTAGAAAGGAATCTCTCCAGGAATTACCTTGCATTACTGTAACAGGCTGAAGTCCTAGGTCTGAAAGTAAGGGTGGTTGAAGCAAGAGGAAGTCTGATAAAGTTTGTTCACATCTTGAGGAAAACTTCAATAACTGTTTTAGGACCAGTCTAACTGGTCTCAAGTCTTCCATTTATTCTTCCTAACTAAATCTGCAGAGCAGCCACCAAGCTACAGTATGCTTCAAATGTCCCCTGCCAGCTCCCTAGATCAGATGGGAGAAATTCTACTCATTAAAAAGCTAATGTATTACTCCATTAGCCCCCTGAATTTTATGTATTTCTACTATCTTCTCATAATTTCAAATATTCCTTTGAAAAGTTAAATAAAATTTGCAACTATGAAATAAACAGGATTTTCTGCTTGTTTCCTATAGCTGAGTTTATTGCAGACATCTCAACTGAAAGTTTCTTAGGGCCAACAGTTAATTTGCTTCAGATATTGGCTATGAAATCTCACAGAATCTTGCAGTCCTCAAGTGTCTCTCAGGCAACGGTCAACTGCAGGCTTAAAAAAAGAAACATTTGAATATGAAGGGACACTATGAATATTTAATGACTTGCATGCATTGCTTTTTAGCAAATATTTACAAATATTTAGAGAACATCATCTTTGTCTTTCTCCAAATGTAAGACAGGTGGTGCTAATGAAACTGCAGTGGCTGGGTTTTAAAAATACCTCCCCGCAGAGAATTTTAGGAGTGGTTTATGTGACTCTCATGCAGCTTTCCTCCAGTACTATTTATAACCAGCCCAGCGATCTGAGGTGCCCTTGAAATATTTCATTATGTCAGCATATAACATTCTGCATGCACTGCTGGTTCCCTCTGGCACAAAGCAGTTGGAAAGACTGTCCTGCAAAGAGGAGCTTTAGGTTATGTTCCAGAAAGCTAATGAAAGCCTGGAAGGAGCTCCAAAATGATCCAGACCTTCAGGACTAACCTGACTTAGAGTCTGTTTCTACTGCAAATCTGGAAAATGTCAGCTTTACCTAAGTACTTCCAAACTTACTGCTTATTCTGTCCCCATTTTGTCCAATGCTCACTGTAATCAGTGAGCCAAATCGATTGAAGTACCTTCATGCCCACAGACTGCACATAAAAAGCATGGCTGGATGAGGGAAGTTTTGCAAAATGGTTAGAGAAGAGCAAGCCTGACTAGGATGAAGAGAACACATCAAACAGCACATTAAACTAAAGTCAGCTTTTTTTGCACTCTCTGTACTAGGATGTGCCCTGCAGAACCCACAATTAGCTCAAGAAAATTGTCTTTTGAAAGCAGGAGCATGGACATCCCCCCAGAATGTAAACAGGAGGAGGCATAGCATAAAAAAATCCATTAGTTTAAGTGCTCTCTAAATGTCAGTCCTTCCCCCTGCAACATTTCACAACAGTCCACCCCTGACTGTGACCCCACTTCCAGTCTGTCTAGAAAGCCTGTTGCTTTGAAAAGCCATGAGGTAGCTACCACAGTGCTGTTAGTGCACTCAAAGCCTGTGGGCAGCTCAGCTTGTACTTTACTTTGCCAGCTATAATCCTTTATTCTTGCTCTGAAGAAATAAATTCCATCCCCAGCAAAGCAGAACACATGAGGAGAGGAAACTGTGCAAAGCACTTACCAAAACTCATGATGATTACCTACAGAGGCTTTCCAGGAAGAATTGTTTTTCCTGCAAAGGTGAGAACTGCCACCACATTGTAAGGATGGGAATTATTTAACATAGGCATGCTTGATAATGTTGAAAGTAATAGGCTTCTTTTTCTCTTCTACAAAGTAGCAGTGGGCTTTAAAGAGATTTAAAATGCTTTGGAAAATTCATAAACACACAAAGTCTGACTGCAGCTGAGCTGAGATGTGCTTCATTGTCCTTTAAGGATAGCTTGCAGCCGTGAGTATCCTGTCCAGTCTTTCCAACAAGAGAAGTGAGCAAGATCTGCAACCAGCTCTTGTCTACTACCCCTCCTGCCACTCTGCACATCCACAGCAGCAAAACTAAATCACGTTTGCACCAGGATGATTTATTTTTAGCCTTTATTAATTCTGACACAGGGACACAATGGCAGGAAAATTAATGACGCTTGAGGAGTCTCATCTAACCCCTCTGAGGGCTGTCCCAGGGGAACCATCTGCCCATAGTTCAGGTGTCATACCCACCCTCATGAGTCATTCAGGAGCAGCTCTATAGATCAGGTGTCTGAGGGGATTTGCTGCCTAGGGCTATGAGAAGTTTTATGAAATACAGGGGAGAAGCAGTTCTGGATTGCACAGGACTTCTTATGGGATGTATAGGGGAGGAAACAAAGGCAGGAAAAGGGAGAGGCTTAGGTGATTTGAGGGATGAAAAAACCCATAGGAAAACAGAGCTGTAAAGGGATTTAAAATTACTAGGTTTGTGTAAATAGTCAGCTTGTCAGTACCTATGTCTTACTGTGCCTTGTACCTGGTGTGCATCTGTCTCATCTTTCATAGTGAACTCCTTTCTATCTCCTTCCTGTGTGAGGGGCACTCAGTTCTGCGTGCAGGTGTCTGGGGCATGGTGAATGATGTGTGTGTGCTGGTCAGTAACAGTAGCTGGAATGGAGCTGTAGCCTCCAAGGCATGTATGCCCATCAACAGCAACTAGAGAGATTTGGATTTGGGGTCCAGCTGTTGGACAGGCAGGAGTCTGAGTTCACTCCACCTTGTACTGAGTAAATGCTTTCTGTTGAATGACTGCAGTTGAAGCTCAGAGGCCCCAGCACATACAAACACACACAAGCACCTGCAGTCCACGTTCTGTTGCTGATGCCAGTTCTGAACTTTTGTTTTGTCTTTGGTTTCTAGAAGAAAGTGCCTGTGTTGCTCAAAACTTTGCTCTTCCCTAGCAAGCACACTTTTGCAAGCAGTGTGCTGCTCAGCATGTTTATTTTGCTACATGTTGTCCATGACTTTGGCTGCTCTGAAACTATCTGCAAGTGGCTAGTGAAGAACACAGTTTTCAAATAGATCATTGCACAGTAAGACAAAAAACAGATGTATGGGTGTTAAGGAAAGTCCATATAACTCAGCTTTCATGCCTGTTGTCAAGAAGTCGGGTTTATACACAGTAGAAAATAAAACCAAGAGGTTTCCTGAATTACAATTCTAATGGTAAAAGAGATGTGTTAGGATACAGCCCGGTGTACAGTAACAAAATCAGCTGTCCCTAGTGCATCACATTATCTGCAGCCATCATCTACCCCATCCACTACCCTGAGATCTGTAGATCTCTAGACTCTGTAGTTATAAGGGGATTTCTAACTGCTTCTATGCTGCAGTTCAGAGAATGGATCCACCATTGCCTTGGCCCAATTGTTAGCTTCAAGGGTGGTCAGCTGAGTAGTCCAACACTGCCCTGTTGCTATTAATAATCACTGAATGAACCAGACCCAAAAGAACACTTGGAAAGGAGCTGCCATAGTGTGATACAAGATGCCCTAATGCGAAAAAGGAGAAGTAAGGGAAAACCAACTAAGGAGTTATTTGATAAAGAAAGAAAAACTGCAGCTAAATCGGGAAAATCCACTTGCAAAACAATCAGTGCCATTTCTGGACTCCAAGACCAAGAAGACTTACAGAAGTGGAATGAGCAAAGAGCCTGAACACTGTATAAACCTTTGAGAACTTAGAATGCCAAGTTGTGCCTGCTTTCATGTTGAAATTTTGCAAACATGTACTCCTAAAGCTCTTGTGAGTTCCTGCCAGAAGATGGGTAGGATCTAGCTGACATTGGCTCTGGATCAGTACTAAGTTTAAATAGCTACATGCATCTCTGATAAAGTTGATCTGTGAGAGGGCAGATGGATGATAGGTGTACCATTGACTTCCCAGTTAATGACTGCATCATAGCTGTGACTTAGATGGTATGGCATACCCATTCTCTCAAAGATATGCTTTCTTTTCCCTGAGTCTGGCTGGCTGGAGCTATCCATAAAGCTTCACGGTTGTCTTTGGATACCCTTCTTGCTACTTCCAGGGCTTACCTTTCCCGAGGGCTTACCTCTCCTCTCACCTCAGAGGTAATCCAATGACCCTGGAACACCCCAGGACCCCAGTTTCTTCCCCTCCAGATGTGACTGGCCACCTCAGAGCCTCCTTTCTAACCAAGGACCTGACTCTCTCACAGCCACAGGACCCAGTAAAGGCCTTCTTGCACAGTTTCTGCACTGGGGCTGCTGGGTCACCAGGAAATGTGCAGGGACACACACCCAGCACCTCCAACATGCAACAAGACATTAAAGTGGTACATGACACAAAATCCAAAGCAACCTCATGTACTGGAACAGGCATTTCCCAACTCATCTCTCTTTTCCACTGTGTCCTTTTCCAATTACTTTGCACTCAGAAGTGTATAGACTTCTCAGACATCCCAAGTAACCCCTGTGAAGCCCATATTTTTTCCATTGTCTAAGCACAGACTTCACTGTTTCACAGTCAGTTTACCCTTCCTGATGACCTTCAGAAATCTCCTGTAGAATTCCATTTTTTTCTTTTCATTGACTTCAAATTAAGTCTATCATCAGTTATGTAATAGTGGTTGTCCTTTCAGATCCACAGCCACAATAATTACATTTTGTGTGTTCCAGGCACTTAGTGTGTTAGTCTACACACAGTTCTTACCGCTTCCATGAATTATGGATATTGATTCACCAGTAATAAAATCAGCCTCCTCTCCAATTCCAGTACAAAATCCAGAAAAAAGTAGATAATTTTTAACATCATGAGTACCTTTGTCTGCAGAATCTGATAATAAGAGAAAGGCTATAAAAAGTACTTCATCATTATGTCTGCTTACCAAAATCTCTTTTGAATGCCTGAAAATTATGTGCAGGATGGACTGTGAGCAGTCCAGCTCGAGGCCTGTAAAAAGGAAGGCAAAACCTGAGCCAAAGTGTGATAAAGAAAGGGAAGGGCAGAATCTCTGACCTTCGCCTTCCTCCACCCACCACCACCACCTGCTGTGGGAAACATCGAGGCCTCCAGGAGCCAATGCTACAGCTTGAGGAGAACTCTGCGACCCTTCTTCCTTGGATGCAAGTCACGAGTGAGTTGTGGAAACCCCCCATCTCCCTGCTCCTGCCTTCTGTGGTGAGAGCACTGTGAGTGGACCACACAAGTCTTGACTGTGGGGATCGGGCAACATGCCTGCATTTCAGAGGACAGGTGGCTGCTTTCCAGCTAAGCTGCTCCTGACACTGGAGAATGCAGATAATGGAAGAAAATAAGGAAAAAAAAGGCACAAACTGCTTTGCCCCAAAGTAGTATCAGTGGCAAAAAAAGGTAGCAATAGTGTTGTGGTGAGTTATACTATACTTTTTAAAGTAACCTTAGCTTTTTCTGACTTTTCTCTACTTTTCTTTCTCTTTACGTCTTTTACTGTTAAATAAAATATATAATTTTTTTTTGTTATCAATGTTTAACCTCGTTTTGGTTTTATTCTTGTTTCTGTGAATAATTGAGCCTTTGAATTTGTCCTGATTTATTCAGTTTTCTTTGCTCCTCCATGATGGGGGCGGATTGTAACAGCACCAACAGAACTGACTCCTGCTGCTAGTGTGAAGCAGGAAACTGAGCTGCACCTGCACTACTTACAACACAATGGGCAACATCAGATGGACCCCAGATCAGAGTAACTGAACAAGGAAAGATGGAGAGATTAGTTCTTGTCATATCCAGCAGGAACAGCTCCCACACTGCAGCAACAAAGGCAGTCAACCCATCAAAGCCAATGAAGCAAGAGGATGAGGTCCAAGGCAAGTTGAAAGCATGCTTTCTTAAGAAGGATCCTCAGAGATCAGAAAACTATATCAAGATGCCAATCAGCTATGGAAAATGCTAAAGGTGGTTCCCATCTAGTATCTCAGACCTGTGAACTTTCTTTAAGGCAATGCGAGGTACCCCAGCTGCCCATCACAGCCCTGTGAGCAACTCTTCGAACCTGTTTAGCCTCCAGCCATTCTGATTAAAACTAGCAAAGTTATTTGTGAGACCTTGTGAGCCGGAGTAGACAACCTTGTCTGTAAAGGATACTCTAATCTCAAAAAACTCTTGAAGAGAGAAATAGTGAATCAGTTCCTATCAAATTAGAATGCACAGACTTGTGATTGCTTGTTTTCTAGGGAAAGAGGGGACAGTCATAAGAATGAGAAGCCTGGTTTCTCTTGAGTCACAACACACAGTTATCTGTTGAGGTGCCAGTGCCAGAGGATCCAGAAACAACAACTCATCGTCTGTGTTTCCAATCAGCATTGACTATTTTTAAGCAATGCCCACTGCAATGGCTGCAATAAAATCTAGAGAGACCCTCAAAGCTGAGCATTTTAGCTGAAATCAGAAAGTCTCAGATGTTACAGCTGCAGTCCATAACACTGACATGAAGCAGAGAAAGGAATCTTTTCCAGAGGTGTTAGAGCAGGCCCAAGGGATGCATTCTACCTGACATCCAGATTCATTCATGTACTAGTGTCTTTCCAGGCACTTCTGTAAAACAACAAAATACATTTAAACAATAATCCAAGTAATGCTAATATAATCCATTGCGGCTGGTTACAAAGGTATTGATTAAATGGGAAAACAGAAATATTTGGACAACGTATTGTATTACAAAATACACCAAAGCAGAACTTCTGCTCTGCACCCAGCTGAGAACCAGTAGAAAAGACCAGAAGAAGAGACATTATTTTTTGCATCTGCAGTCAGCACTGTTCCCAACAGCAATGGAAACTGTGATAAGGTGCAGCCTTAGAGCACCCAGAATCAAAGCCTTTGTGTTCTCTTGGAACAAGGATCCACACAAGGGACAGTGACCTTTCTATCAAAGGAGAAAACAAATAAACAAATAGTCTTAAAGAATTTAATGAGAATGAAGTTTCACTTTCTTCAGGTGTGTGAAGAAACACTTGCAACCTACAAACAGGGGCAGAAAACAACAGGCAAGGCTTTAATGGCAAGATCTCCTCATGGAAACTACCCAATCAGTTTTTGCACTGAAGCCAATGGCTTTCATTTTTGTTATGTTCTTGTTTCCATGTGTACTGGCTTTGCATTAATTAGCACTTAGAAGAGGGCATCCATGGAAGTTTTCTCCCTGAGAACTGCCTTTGTGACTTGATGGGACCAATTGGAGGCTGGTTTGGTTGTTAAAAGCCTGGGAAACCAATTGGAGGATTTGGTCTGCTTCCGTGAATTCACATTTTGAAATGAGCAAACCCAGGAAGGGCCCTTTTCTCTTCCGGCAGCAGTGCAGGTAGCAGGGCCCGGGCCTGGCCCCACTGCAGGTCTGCGGGCCTGGCGGGGGCAGGGCCGGGCCCCTCCCCTGTCCTGTGCTGGGAGCTGGCATGGCCCCGCAGGGAGCAGCGGTGGCCATGGGCAGGGCCGGGCCCCTCCCCTGTCCTGTGCTGGGAGCTGGCATGGCCCCGCAGGGAGCAGCGGTGGCCATGGGCAGGGCCGGGCCCCTCCCCTGTCCTGTGCTGGGAGCTGGCATGGCCCCGCAGGGAGCAGCGGTGGCCATGGGCAGGGCCGGGCCCCTCCCCTGTCCTGTGCTGGGAGCTGGCATGGCCCGGGAGTGAGGAGAGGTGGCCATGGGCAGTAGGTGCTGCAGTTGAGCCCAGGGAGGCTGACGGAGATCCCAGCCATCCCCCTCCCCACTCCTTCCAGAGCAGCCACTGCAGTATCTGGCCCAGGCCTCTGTTATCCTGGACTAGCCCCTCCCAACACAGCCTGAGTCTCCTGAGATCCTGGCAGAGCTCCGGCACAGCCTGGCCAGAGCCTCTGCATTCCCCATGTGAGATCTTAACTCTTTCAATGCTCAGATAAAGCTTACCTTCTCAATCCTTTCTTGAGCAAGAGGAAAAAAGAACAGAGAAAAGACACCAAGGTCAGTGAAGCAGGAGTCAGGTCCCAGATGGAAGGAAAATGAGGAGATGCCATGAATTTAGGCTGAAAATCCTTTTTGTAAGCTATGGGGATGGACTGTAATACACTAAAGATTCCTATAAACCGTGGAGAAAGACATGAGGGGTGGAGTGTTCAATTTGTAGATCATGAGCAAAGGTACCCATGCATGAGCAGAGAGAGAAGAATGATTACTCCAAGAGAAGAAGGCCTCTGTTCCTGGAGATGATGATTTTAAAGATGGATGAAGAGAACCTTTGTTTTTGAACAGCTCATCCTTAAAAGTAATAGTTTATGGGCCATGAGTTTAACATGGCCCATAGGCACAGCTCTGGGAAGGCTGTGAAGATAGGAAGACTCAACATTGCAGATTCCCAGGCAGCTGCTATTTGTGGAGAGTGAAGCCACAAGAGAACTGTTCTTTTATTATTCTTGTGGAAAAGTCCCTATAGCCTGACAAGGGGAGACTCCTCTTCCTAGTGTGAACTAAAAAAGACTGTTTTTAAGTTGGTAACTGACTGAAGTGTTTCTGTATGTTGTCACTGAGAAAGAGAAGAGGGTGTGGGAGAAGGGAGGAGAGGTGGTCTGAAGGTTTTATTCTGAATTTTCTTATTCTTTTTATGTTGTTAATAAAAGTTTTCTTACACCGTTTAAGTTTTAAGCCTGCCTTGCTTTTGCTGCTAATCCTAGCTCACAGCAGGAAATAAGTATATTGAGATTGGTGAATCAAACCCACTATATTGAACTGGTGTTTTCTGTCTAGTTACAAACTGAAACCAGGACACCATGGACACATCAAAATGCAATCACTACAGTAAACACACATGTCGATGTCCATGGAAATAACAACAGACATGTCCAATTCAAACCATTCAGTAAAACACCTCTACATAGTGACAAGTGCAAGTGAACTGCCATGTGAAAGACTGGACATATTTATACAGATGTGGACCACATCTTCCTTAGTAGCCAAATCTCTCAGACTACTCTTGTAAACCTTTTTCTCCACTAACACCAGATCATTGCTTGACATTGTCAAAGAATCAAAAGGAAGCCTAAAAAAATCAAGAATATAAAAAGCTAAACAAGGATGATGTTGGAAATTAAAGATGCGCAGGGACTTGTTACAGAGGTACACAGGGATCTGCTCTGCAGTATACCTCTATTGATACGTGGCACTGGATGGATTAAGCCTAACTTGAGTTGAGATCAGTTGACTCCTGAGTGACTATGTCTACACCTGGGTTAAAACAGCTGAACTTATCTATCTTAAATCCACACATTCAGTTCATAGTGATTTTTTGTATGACTGCTCTAATCCCAAGGAAGAAGTTACTGCACAAAAAGAGGTATTTCACTCAAAATAATGATGTTTTATAGCAGAATAGTCAATCAGCAAAATAAGAAAAGATCAGTTACATATAAAGTAAGAAGTGCCAGTAAAAACGTTTTCATATTGTATTAGCTCTGGGGAAAAAAAATGTAGTTAGCTCCTACTGTCTGTAGGGCAAGTTTATGCTTTCAGGGATAGCAAACACAACTGTTAGCACAATCTCTTTTTGTGATGCTACTTAACAGATAGATGGAAGCAACCAGTAGTACAAAGTTCAGTTAAGTATTAGAACCACCTTATAATAAAGGCATGGAAGACTTACATAATGTAATGCTTGCTGAATTAGTGCTAATTTTCATTCATTTTTAAGTGACTATACACAGGCAAAGGGAGTTTTCTGCAGTTAGTCTCTCATACTGATATTTAAATGAAGCTAGTAAGTGGCAAATGCCTAATTTCCTCAGGACAATCATGCATGGGTAATATCAGTACAAATAAAAAATACATGTATGAATAAAACTGACTTCAAAGTAGCCTGGAGCTGCTGGCAGTTCCTAACAAGCCAAGAACATAAATAAAGGCGCTACCCTCTCAGCATGTAGAGCAGTTCACAAGCTATACATCTACATTACTGCTAGATGCTATATATCTACATGTATATGCTGCAAGAAATTAAATTACTGTAGCATCTGTTTTGCATTGTTAATGTATTGTCTCAACCAGGCATTTGTAAGAGTAAGGTTGAAAGGAACAGATCAGGTAAGTACCTTTTTATCCAGGTACTTAATTCACCAGGATAATGCTGTTTTCCCTCTTGGTGACTGAAGCCATTTAATTTCCTATCTGGCTTGTGTTACTTGACACACACTTGTCACAGACATTCTGGCAGTGGAGTAATACTTTAGGCCATCCTTGTGGTTTGAGTAAAAGGCAGATTTTATGCCAATGCAATGCCACGCCACACCACCTCTGTTTCACACTGCATTTATTCAGTGCTACGATGACTGCTAGTTCCTTATGCTCCCGGGAGAGAATGGGACAAAAACTTCCAGCCTCACAGCATTTGTTAGTTTCTCTGCTTTTATTAACAAGCATATAATATTCATTGGCAAAACACTGGATACAAGCTTCACTATCATAAAATCAAAACATTAAGCATTAATCCCCAAAAGGCTTATTCAGACAAAACTAGCCACCAGTAGTACAGAAATTACACAGCAACACAAAGCATAAAAAATTGTAAACTCTTAAATGAAGCTAAGCCAAAAATATGGTTTTACACTCTGACAGTTCCAGAATCTTTATTATGCCACATATGAGGATAAAAGGCTTAGTGGTTGCACTGGCTAATTGTCCCTTAACTGCAAAATGATCCTGTTTGCAGAAGGAAAGAACAAATGTTCCATTTGTCCAGATAAGTCACTTGAATAAAAGATTCTATCAAACCAATATTTTCAAACAGAAATAACAAAAATAGTGGAATTCAGTATTCAAAACTCAGGAGTTCTTCCTTCAGCTATACCTCTGTTTGAA
Organism: Toxostoma redivivum; assembly: GCA_013397375.1. Lineage (NCBI taxonomy): Eukaryota > Metazoa > Chordata > Aves > Passeriformes > Mimidae > Toxostoma > Toxostoma redivivum. The sequence continues at coordinate 83,924 of VXBI01006312.1, read as the reverse complement.
TGAATGATCCCACTGATGGAACCACCCACGTTATTAGTAAAGTTATCAATGTAAATGTTCACAGAATTGGACACCTAGTTCCTACCCTACCACCAGGATACAGACAGGTCATTGTGGCTTCAAAATATTTCCAAAAAACTCTTAAGTAGGATATAGAGCAAAATATAGAGCAAATAGCAGAGTAATATCTTTAATTTGTATATAAATAAACAGGTAAAACACTACCTGTTGATTTGCCACAAGACCCAAGTTCCTAGGTAATCTTTATCCTGACTGCAAGTTTTGATTAGAGCATAGATTGAAGCATTGTTCCACATTCTTTAATGTTGTTCTCTGCAGCTCAAGACCCAAGGAACATCTAATTATATCTTATGTAGGGAGACTTGTGTGTGGAACAATTTCTTTCCCTGTTACCAACTCTAGACAGACTAACTGAAGTTGCATTCATATTTTCAGTGAAACATCCAAACTGAAGTGATTACCTGAGGAAAAGCAGAAACTTGATTTTTCTGTTCAGTAAAGCCTTCTGTACAAAATGTGTACCTAAGATTCATCTCACTGATGTACAGACTGGTTGGCTTTTTCCTATTATATTTATCTCCATGTAATATGCAGAATGCTGTAAAATAGCAAGTTATATTTATCATCTAGTAGAAAAAAAAAATCTGTAAATCCCCTAGGACTGCGTTGTTATAAAGACAATAAGAGCCAGATAAGCTTTCAAAGGCTCATAGCCTATTGGAAAAAATAGCACCATCATAATTATAGTCTGATATTTTTTATGGTCCCATATCTCCTGAGTGACAATGTTGTGTACACTATTGCACAACCAATAGAAAAAATATTCCCAGGTGTGATGGTACACAAATATACCAGACTTAACAATGGCACAAAACATTTTCAGATAGGCTGCAAGTCTTGTCGATTGCTCCACAATTCACATTAAGGTTTCTTGCAAGATCGTTTATTTTAAAATATTGCTGACAGATAGTTCTTGTACTTACAGAGTTTTTAAATCCCCCATTTCACTCTCAAAATAAAAAATGGAACAAAGCATAAAACACACACACCCACCCCCAAATAACAGCCCCAAATAAAACTCCATTTGAACAAGTGAGAAAAGCCATCTACATTCCTTTTAAATGTAATGGTAAGTAGATGCTACATTTACAATTTAAACGTAAGCCTAATAAATGCATGTTCAAACCTATTGCACAAAAGCATAAGTAATGCTCTTTATCCATACAAAACAAAAACATACAGATGAAAGCTATTCAAACTCAATGTAAAAGGAAGAAGCTTGTAAAAACATCTTATAATTTCATTTTATATGCCCGTAAATAAAGCTGGACCACTGAAACCAAAAATACTTGGATGGTAAAATAAGACAGAAGGCTCAAAATAGAATAAATAATTTTATAAAGTTAAAATTTAAACCCCCAAATCTTACTTAAATTCAGTATTATATATTTTATCTGAATTCTTTATTTTTAATGAAAGTATACTTAATGAGACTCTAAGCCCAGGTGATTCATCAGTCTCATTGCTGCTGAGGATAATATAACAAGATACTTCCTTACTGCCACTATTTATCAGCGTAAGAAATTGTAAAAACTACTTCACAGTAATGGCATCTTCACAAAAGCCAAAATAAACTACCATGATCTCACCAGGACTAAGAAATATCTATGGCCAAGTCCAAATTTTAGTTCAACTTTCAACAGTACCAGGGTTAGTTTACCCAGTATAATCTTGATATAAATTGTCTCTTAAGTGTCACAGAAATTAAACAAGGCTCTGACCCAAAGAAGACCTTGCTCTACATTGTAGTCTTTTAGTGAGACTAACATATGGTACAGACACAGTTACACCACTCCCAAGGGCAATTTTTGTAGTGAAGATGTTATCACATGTGATTCAGAAAAACAACTGAGTAACTTTGGGACTCTTTGTTGGTTTGGGGGTTTTTTGTTTGGTTCTCTTTGTTGTTTTCTTTGTTTTTGTTGTGTTTTTGGTAGTTTTTTTTGTGGGTTTTTTATTTTTTTTACTAGTGTGGTTTTATCAGATTAAACACATTGCAAAAGCAGTTACACACAATTACAAGCAAAAACCCCAGCTACAGATATTAATACTGGCTTGAATTTATGTATCCATATAAACAGTTTTTTATATACTGATAGCACCATAACAAATTCAAGTGATTCTAAAGATGGTAAAAACTTCTAAGTTTTGTATTGTAAGTTGTTACAGCAAGAGATAGATTTGAAAGGCTTCTGAATTTGTGTTTGTAATTTCTCAGTTGCTCAAGTACACAAGGAAGCAATGAAATCCCAATGTACTTTAACAGCACTGCGTCAATATCTAGTCATACAAAAATTTTCTGCAGTACACACACTTGAGGTAGACCGATCTCATTTATATGTGTATATGTATATATATTTTTGTGTGTATATATATATATATTCTGATTAAGGTGATTAATCAGAATGCTGTCTGGCAGCTTTATTTTTATGTCTACATCAGGTGCAGCCACTGTGTGTATATTCTGGGTGCACAGAATGGGGACTCTTACAGTCCTGTCCATATTCTCAGTGCCTCAGTGGCAAAGCCAGCCTCTTACTTACACTAGAACAGTAACAACAACGTAAGAAACAGCTCCAGAGAGGCCCAGTATGTCAGCTTGTGTACACATCCGTACCACCTGCATTCAACGCTTTCATGGACAGTTTTAGGAAATGGTAGACACGTGATCTCATTTGTTCTTTTCTGCCAGATCAAGTAATGCTAAAGACAGAAAAAATGCTGAAAATACACAAACAGCAAGACAAAATCAGAGCCAGATTTGATTCCATAAATCACAGACATGCACACACACACAAAACCACACAAGAACCAGATGTGGAGTTCTGTGTTACCCTAAACATTCAAATGCAGCTATCTTAGAATTTCACCCGCAAGGACAGCAGCATGTTCTGGCCTTTGTGTGACTCTCCTTTCCATCTCCACAGTTCAGGAGGCTCCCTTTCATTCTCTGCTCATAATTTTTTTTTTATTTCCTTCCTTCTCACATCTGTGACTGTAATCAAAAATAAGGAGCCCTGTTGTCAAAGGTAAGCACAAGCAGCAGCAGAGCTGGGAAGGGAGAACTGAAGACTCCAGAGAGGGAAATTAAGGGCAATATGCTGAGGAATGTAGCGCTTTGAAAACTCAAGAGGAAGAATATTTAAAATGCTTAGATAAATCTCTTGCAGTTTCAGCTTCTGGTTATCAAGTAACACTTCCTAGCAGAAGCAACAAGGGAGCACAGCAAGAGGAAGCAGGGCTTCTTATCGAAAGACAATTTATCAAAAAATAACAGGGTTTAATAACAGGAATAGCAACTAGCATTTTCAGCTGACAGGAAAACTCTTCCAAAAATTAGGTTAACTATTTCCAGCTGGCAATAACAGGGCATACACTGTTTTCAGTGACTTCACACCTGTGCCAGACAAATGTTCTTACAATTGTACTATAGATGATACATAGCAGATACAGCTTGCAGAAATCACTTTCAACAATGTATTTTAAAAGCCAATTATTTCAAAAAGCCTTACAAAAAGTGCAGTGAGCCCTGCTAAGTGCCATTGAGGGTGCTTTCTATAGCATACATAGTTATATGTATATAAAGACGTATGCACCCATACAGACATGAATGTGTATTACCTTGCATCCATTAGGGCTGATGCAAGCAAAACTACTAGTTAAGGCCAAAAGGTGCTAAAATAATCTTGTCTTGACTCCCCCTTCTTCCCCACCCCATGTAAGCTATGAATTGATGAAAGGAAAATGCTATAATTTCATAAGAAAACAGCTAAAGAAATTCAAAGCTGCTCATAGTATCTAAGGAAGTTTTAATCAGTGAAATGAAATCTGCCAATACTCCCAAAGTTGTCCAAGAGCCACTGTTTCAATAGCTAGTGATAGCAAATTATCTCTAAATTAAAAACTGATTTCTGCAAGCCACAAATACATAAGAAATGTTTATTTTTAAGAAATTCACAAATCTAGCACTTGTGAGTATTTGTCATTACATGGTGCAATTTATACCATAGCAAAATATATATCACGGCACATAGTCAACAGAAATTATTTCTATTAGTCTTACCAAATTAACATGTATACCGAAGTATCAAAACTTTATTAAAACACAATGTGAGGGAGAGCAATAACTGGGCAAAAACGACAAATTTATTGGTTTCCCAGATTTTCTTAAGTTTTCAATGCAGCGTAATAAGTTATCACCAGTCACTGTATTATCAGGCATGTTCAATGCTCTACAGAATAACTTGAATAAAGCCAATGCAATCAGGCATACTATATAAGACAATAACACTTTGCAAAAATATAGTTTTTAAAGATTTAGAATGCAAGTAACTAAATGCAACTTGGTGTCAAAAGCAACATATTTATATCACCCCACAACACTCTTTTTTTTCTGTGTGTAACTGTAAGAGACAAATCAGGCTGAGCTACATGGAACTGTGAAGTGTTTTCAGTATCTGTAAACTTAATGCTGGTAGTGTCTTGCTGAGTTGAAACTTCTTTCTTCCGTACAAAAAAAAGTATAAATATTGTCTGCCCAGAAGTCTAGGTAACACATCCCTAGAAGAAATATTCAGGACAGTCCACTATGAAAGCCCTCCAGTCTTCCAAAATTATTCAGCTGGTTTGTGTCATGTGATTAGTGATGCACTAAGAAGGTGCCAGATGATAGTCTCTGCAAAAAGCTCTGTCCAGAAGGACAATAAAGTTCCCTTACAGCAAGTCCATTTTGGGTCTATAATGTAGCAGTAGAGGTGCTTTCTGCAAGACAGAAATATCAGTAAGTTAAGAAACAAATCCAGAACTAATTTGTGCAGTAGGAAGAAATTCTGTGTCATAAACTAAAGCTTCAAATTAAGACAAGAACAACCGCCTGATCTGTCAAAAATTCACCAAGATAAAGACAAGGAGTAACTTCATCTGTGGGGCTCCTTTCCCCTTTATCTCAGGAGCAGATCTGCTTATCTTGGAAAACTTCCTGAAGTTAAAGACATGTCTAGAAAGCAACTTTAGAGTATGTGGTACTTCATATTTAATAGCTCTCACTTGATTCCTCTTCTGTGAAAGCATTAATTGATTTTTTTTTTTTAATAAATAGGTAAACTTCTAACAACCACAATGTCCTACCACAGAGTTCTGTGTCACATGAAAACAATTACTTTAGCTTGTTTGTTCTGGACCTACCAAGTCTCAGTTTCATTTTACATCCATCACTTCTTTCACCTGGAAAGGCAGTTTACAGTTCTGCTTTCCACATGACTCACAATTACACAGATCTCTTACAGGTGACTACACAAATTTGATCCTCCTGTTTGATTCTCTCTGCTACACCACAAAACTCTAACATTTGCATTGTATCCTTTTATCTATACCTACATTCAACTTCAGGTGTTTCTTAATCACCTGTCACTCGGAACTGTAAAGACTTCATCCAAGAGTTTGTTATCAATCTGTCACTAACCTAAATAATGACAATGTTGTCACTGAACTGTTAATGAACTACTCAAATCCATTTCCAAGTCATTCAGAAACAGCATATGAAACAGATTCCAGTAGGATTCCACTTGTGAAATCTCTGCTTTATTAACACTGACCATGGACTTTATCCTGTGACTCTTACACAGGTTAATTCCTTTTTAACTCCAAGACAGAAAACTGTTTTTCTACTCCCATGTGGACCTCTTCCAGATATACTTCCAAAGCCACCGAGTGATTTCACCTCAGTGTACACTGTACAGTCAGGATGTGTTGCTTCTGCATTACCAGTATGAACTTGTTCCAATAACTCCATGTATCCATATACTGACTCTGTTCAGTGTTGATTTCCCTCCTAAATGTTCAATTTTGCTATTCATTCTTACTGCCTGAAGGGGTTAAAAACATACTTTTTCTGGCTTCTACTTTCTCTGTTAGACTTGATAACAATTTGACAGTTAGTGCAATGTTCCCTTTTCTCTTGCAATGAATACTTAATTCTCCTTTCCTTCATTTACTGGAAACAAATAAATACTTGGTGTCTAAGGATGTTGTAGTTGATATTTATAAAAGTACCTTTAATAAAGGTATACTGCAGTATAGTTCCAAATTAACACTATTTTATAAACATTTTATTTGGCCACTTCATGATTTACATTGAACCATTGTGTCCTACCTTAAATCTCCATCTAGTAACAACTACAAACTTGAGCGTGTGGTCCTTGCCAAGAATCTCTTCATTGCATAATATATCCAGCTGACAAAATGAAGGTTGACAGTTAATTCATTGGGACCCAGTACACCAAACAACATATTTCACATAATGCTACACATTTGACGAGCCTTTTTTCTCTTAAGATACAGCAACTGGTAATCCTGCAGTTGCCCTGCAGAAAAAAATCATACCAGGAAAGAAAATATAGTATCTGCTCTCAACATAAAATACTGAAAGACAATGTCAATGCCTGCCTAGGAAATACAGTATGATCTGGACTTAAATGCTGGATTTATCTTCCCAAGCAGTACTAATGTCCTTTCCTGAAAGCTTTACATGCTTTTAAAAAGATTGAATACATGAACAAGGACACAGAAATCTCAAAAAGAGCTGCTATTAAGTATACTATGATTTTGAGGTTTTTTTACCTAACACCAGTCAAGTGGCATTGTTACAAAGATAGACTTTTTTTTTAAAAAACACTGTCTGCCATATACTCATATGCCATATTTAGGAGGTTTTAATAGATACTCAGCAATGTTTTCTATCACAGTTTAAAAAAAATCTTAATAGCAGAAATGGTGAGGACCTCAACAGAAAAGTATGAGGATCAAATGAATTCTAATCAGCTGAACGACAATATCTGAACATGAACTAAAACCAGCTAACAAGTATGAAAATAGTTCACCAAGGTGGCTCATATTACAATGCTTTACCCCACAGCCCAGAAAGGCCTGAATGTTCATGCAGCCCACTTACATGGCAATAACTGAAACCTGGAATAGTCTGTGTCAAGCAACCAAGTGACCACAAGCTCAAATTCTCCTTCTACATTACTTGGTACTGGTACAACGATTACATGACCATTTATGTACTTTTTAAGAAAGCAGAAAGGAATAACAAAGGAATATACAGTGAACTGAAATTCCTGCAAAGTTTTTCTTTCAGTTGAAACCAAGTAGATTTTTAAGTCACAGATTGGCACAGTGCATTGGAGTGCTTACACATGCATATACCAAAAGAATATTAATTAATTTTAAAAAATCCTTTTGAGCAATCCTTGTAGCTATGCAGCTGCTGGGCTAAAGCCAGAAGTCAACCACCTCTGAGCCAGCTGAAGACAAGACAGGATACATGGTTAGTTTCAAGAAGACTGGCAGAGTTTGGGGATATACTTGAACCATAAGACAGAATGTCATGAAAAAGTGATAGAGATGCAAATTGGCTGTTGACAAGTTTGAGTGGCAAGGTGTTAACACACTGCACTGGAAAGCACATTATTTGATTTGGATGAAATGTCTTAATGAAATTCAGTGAATCAGCATCATAATATGGAATTGAGAGATGTCAAGCTGAGAGTCAACTGAGGTGTCCAGAAACTGTGACCAAGATCCAGCCAACTGATAAACAAGGGCTGTATTCATAGTTCTCCACTGTTAAATTTTGAATCTCGTCTAGAAGTGCAAAGTATTGCCTTTCCTTCTGTACCTTTCAACTTAATTCTTCCCATGATTCCCTGTAAAGACAGGGAAAAGTAGGCATCTGATAACATTCTGGTTGTGGTAGGCAGAAAGTTCAGGTTGAGCTTCACTAAGAGGACAGAAAATAACAAAGTATTTGTGGTGCTTTCTCTTCAACTGGGCTTTAGTGTTGCTCAAATGCTGCTTTCTGCCTGGCCCCTGTAGAGTGCAAACTTCCTGAAACATTGGGGATAAACTCAACTACAGTCTATCAAACAAATCATCTTGCCAGAGTCCACTGCAAACATGTGGAAGAACATAACCAAGCCTTTTAGCTCAACTATTTATAAATGCACATGAAAAGATGCACTGCAAAATAAGTGGAAAGTCTTATACAGAACCAAGAAAGGACAAGAATATGGCCGTTTAACATATAATTCAAGAAGCCAGTGTATGCTTCTGTTTTCTGAAAAGAAAATCAGAATAAAAGACACCATTTTGCAATGAAACAAACCCACCCCTTTTCAGTTTTTGTATCTGTAATCTTATTTTTAAAAATTAAAATATTACCTCATTAAAAGAAGAAAGGTTGAGTTTTTTGGCAATGAACTTCTTTAGATGCAAGACTGTTGCTTGTGCAGAGCAACGAATCCATTTTCGTTTCAATCCACGCAGTTTGCTGCTATTGCACTCCAAGCAGATGCTTACCTTCAGGAAAAGGCAAACAATCGAGTTGGCTGCAACAATTTTCTGCAGTCTATCTTATGTATTCCACACACGGTTTTATTAATCCAATTAAGTAAAGTACAGTACTAGTATTCTTTAAACTGAAACGTCTATTAAGAAAACCACATTTTCTAGTATCTCATAAGCTGAGTAGTAAATAAGACAAAAAAGTTCAAGTAATAATTTCTGATGTCAGAACGAGGCTCCTTCAGTCCAAATTCATGGGCTGTCAATAGCTTAAGAGGACCATATGCTAAAAGCTAGAGCAAGAAAACAGTAAGAAAACCAGTGCCAGTTCTTAATGATTGCTTCTAACATAATTTCTTACTGTTAATGCAACTGCTAATCTAGTTTAATTTTAACATGTTTAAAAAGAATGAATACAAATGATATGACAAATTTTTTCACATTATCACTTCTTTTCCCATCCAGGTATTTGCTACAGTCTAAACTCTCAGTGATGGATGATATGCTTGTATTGCACTAGGAGGATCTTGTAACAAGTACAGCCCCCTTTGAAAGTTTCCTCAAGTGGCAACTGAAAAGAAAATTAACCCAAGCTTAAGTTACTCTGGACACACATAACCAGAAAACATAAAAGGCATGGCTTGTTTATCCCAGGAGGACAACAAACAAGCTTCGTATTTAAAACTTAACAGTGGGCTTCCCTGCTTTTATGATATTTTTATGATAGAGGGCTAACACTGACTTAGTATTAAAGGCTGGAAACAAAATATGTAGTAAATTAGTAAGACTGCTGTTAAAAAACTGTCTGACCACCCAGAAGCCACTCTGGCAGTCTCATTCACAACACCTCAGCTGGGATAGAAGCCCCTTCACAGCTACACCCCTCACATGCACATTCATTTACCAGCTCAATCCCAGGTTTCCCATGGCAGATTCTCAGACATCCAGTTCCTTCAAACAGCTTAATTATGGTGCAGTAACACCAGCTCCAGCTGGTGCCTCTGAAAAGAGACCCTGAACAAAGGAACCCCTGGGCTTTCATACCCTCACAGCACCAAAGTCTGGGGGTCTCAGCTCCTGCTGTGTCTTAGTGTCCAGTCCCCAGGCTGGTGCCACAGGTCCCTGTGCCCTTTCCTGTGCCAAGGGGTGGAAGTTCATGGCCTCTTGCCTTGGGGTCCCATCCAGAGCTCAACCTGCAGCTCTCATTGCAAATGCACCCCAAGCTACCTTCACAGAATGTGTTAACAGTGCCAGAGGTTTATTTCCTAATTATCAATACACATTCAGCTAAATGTATCATGGTAACACTGGGGTACACTCCTGTAGAAGGTGGAAAATTACATGAATTCATTTTGACAGCAAACTTTGAAGATTCATAAACAGTCAGAACTACTAAGACATTTGCATGAAGATCTGAATGTATTCTCCATTCCTGACAAAACTCAAAGGTAAAACCGCATGCTTACAAAAAAATCATTGCCCAAACTGCATCACGTTTATATCAGAGAACAGGAAAAGTAGCTTGGGAAAAAGCTTATTTTCTTCTCTGTTAGATAATCAAAGTTACCTTACAAAAGCATAACAGCTAAAACACAAGTTAAAACTAGAGCATGCCCTATGAACCCACCTGTTCATCACTTCGGTGGTAGTCATTATCTTCTTCCTGTTTTTCCTCCGAAGTTTCTTTATTTATATTTTCATCTGCTTTAGTTTCACCTTAGAAAAAAAACCCCAGATATACAGGATACATATATATTATTTTTATATAGAAACCCCGGATATACTCAGCAGCAGCCTATAATGCTAATACAATTAAAACAGCACATTTCAGGACCACAGTATAGAATAAGCTTTGCTATCCCCAAATTGTGCTTATCAGCTCAAGCAACACTTGCAGCCAACAACCTGTGACATTAAAGAGGAGAATGCCTATGGAGCTCAGCTGCTAGCCGCCCAGAAGCTGGGTAATTTCACAGTCCCCATGTAGGCACTACTACAGAGATCGAGTTTGCCACAAGCAACATGCTATTAACAGCCAAAAACAAAAATTCTGTGCACAAATAAGGGACAAGGAAACAATCCTATGCTGACTCTATTCCTCACTGTTAGGAAACAATTGGAACTGTAATATACCCACTGGGCACATGCTTCCAATGGATCTGTTTATCAATTTACTAGCTGTCACCCACCAATGACAGAATAAATAAAGGATTATTTACCATTTCGATGAGAATCTAGGTGCTGTTTTGTAGAACATGTCTCCCCTTTGATGTCTCCTGGAACTTCCATGCCCAGTTTGTGATAAAACTCCCTTTGCTTTTTCATTTCCGCTGTATAAAATTGTAAATATTAATCTCTGTAATAAAGTTCTAATGCAATATTTATGAAGTTATTCCAAATCCCTTCCTACTTAAGGATTGCCAACAAGTGGTGGTGGTGGTGTCATTATTTACTGTCTTCTATCTCTGCTATCTCATCAAGTCATGTCTCCTCTTATTTTTCAGAATTACAACAGCATAAAGTTATCCGTAAAATTATCACTATAGCATTATTGCTAGAATGAGATGTAATTTAAAATTCTGTAGTTAATTTTGAATAACCCCCATTTTTAATATGACCATATTAAAAACATTGGGTTTGAATTTTTATTTATAGTTCTGATTTTCAATATCCTAGAAATAATTTTTAAAGTATTTATTTAATCACACTGATATTTGAAAATGCTCTGGTTAAAAAGCAGCTTAAATAGATTAAAATACTCTATTTAAATGAAAGCTTTAACATACATTAAGACAAAAAATATTGAGCAAATTTTATAAAGTATTTCTTCAGTTCAACAGATCTAGTGTCAAAGAAGATTATGAAAACAGAAACGGAAAGTTCCCTGACAAGAAAGAACTCTCAAAATAGCAGGAACTAAAAGCAGTTCTGCATTGTATTTTACCTCTGAGCATTCTAGAAAGCTTCCACAACAGTACACAGTTTAACAAAAACGAATTAAGTGTTATGGTATGGCAACATTCAAAAGCTGAACGATTATTCTGCTTTACATAGTACTGCTCTAGGAAGAAACATCCCGTATTGCCTCCTACCACCCCCACACTCAGTTGCTGCAAATACAGGTATGAAATTAAATTAATTGCCAAAAATTACACATATGAAAGAGCCTGGTTTTCCACTGGATTTTTTCTCAGTTGCTCCCCCCACCCCCTTTTTCATCACTTGAAACTCTTATTTTAATGCCAAAAAGTATGTGCAAATTGACCTCTAAAAAGGTCACACCACAACTTACCTTCTTGGAGGCCTGGCACAAGTTTGTAAACAATATCTTGCATTGTTCTGTCATGACTAGCAAGGGAAAACAAAAACAAAATCAAAATCAAAAGCTTAAGTTCACCATCTTGATTGAAAACATTTCTGTTTAAAAAGTTCCAGTACTAACCATATGCAAAAATCTCTAAATTCACCTAAGAAGAATTTTACTTATTAATCAATATTTCTATCAAACCAGAAAGAACAGCAACACAAAACAAATTATGAAAAAGTACAGGCTAAGACAGAAAACAAATGGAAGTTTGAGAAAGACTACGCTGTGGAGGAAATCACCCCACTGAGTATGTTCTTCTGCATCAAGACAAGTATGTCACTAATAATCTGAAATTCTTTTCCAACTTACAGATAAACTCATTTTTACCACAAAACAATCAAGGATAGCTCACCCCTATAGACTAATTTCTCACATTTCTAGATTAGTTATCTTTACTAGGATTCTTCTAAAATGCATGAGAACAGGTCACAGAAGAAGACCACAATAACTAAATTTTACTTTGTTCTGAAAAGACAACATTTTAACTGTGAGAAACATGTAGCTAAGTAGCCTGTAGAGGTAGTGCAGCTCAAATGAAATAAAAGGTAATAATCCCACTGCAAATAGAACAGCAGGGCCAGTTAAGACTCTAAACTTTAATTCCAAACCCACCTAGAAAACATCTGTTCCAGTCTAAAATAGTATAAGAAACATTTAAAGTGTCTGCATCGACAGTTGCAATGTCATTACCCAAAAGAGTCTGCAATATCAAGTCCTGAATCTGACCTCAACAGAAAAGGCTTACAAGAATAGTCCCAGGCTTCTCATCATCTGACATGAGCACTTCACAGCAGTGGAGATCAGTAAGTAAGAAAAGAAGTGGTGACAAATCAAGATATTTATAAACAGTAATTACAATATTTTAAGTAGCACTACAACAAGATTCAGAATATCACTTATCCTAAATTCATGACATTTTGACCAGAAGAAATTCCATTTGTACAGGCTGGGATTATGAAGTGTCACATATGGACTGCAAACATATTGCCAAAAATATTTCAACAAAAATATATAAGTAAGACATCACCATTACATCAGAGGTGACAATTTGGGGGTTGGAACTAGATCATACAGATGATCTTTAAGGCTTTAAAGAATTTTAAGATTTTATGATGCTATTTAAGAGTATTTAGAAATGTAAACAAGGAGACACATTTACCTATTTTCCAGACAGACAGAGGTGAATAGGAGTTTTCCAACACTTTGTGAAACTCTAAACTGTCAATTATTTTTTTTAAAAGGTAAGTAAATATCCATCCTACTTTTGGATATAAAGTCTGTTTTTTGATGGGGCAGTATTTTACAACTAGCTCAAGCAGCTTACTTAAACTGAAGTGTATTCAACAACAAAAAACGAGTAACAAATCATCCTCTAGCTGTTCTCAATATCATGTTGTTTCCTGGTCCCTTTTTGCACAAAAACCAGCTTTTTGAACCAAGGCAAACATGTCTCACATACCATTTACTCATTCCTGCCTATTTTCATCTACCTGTCCCTTCTATTATACACTCATATAGTATATTATCAGTGTATTATATAAACGTGGAGACAGCATACTTAGTTTCAGGCTCCCGAATGAGGATGAGCTTGAGCAATACAAGGGTGTATAGAATATTGACAGTTTTCTGTAAATTGCAATCAGACTCACTTGCTATAACCTTTGCTTCAGAAATTGTTACAAAAGTGAGAAAGGCACATTGAAAAACGAACAAATACAAGTTCTTTATTATAGAAGACAAAACACTACTTGATATGCAACAGCTAATGCAGACACACCATCACAATGGATTTTCATCAGCAGGAGTTACTACACCACAGTAAAATGGAAATAAAGCATTCAAGAAAAAGAATGTCTTTTCTAACAAGAAAACAAGGAAAAAACCCAACAAAAATACTTAGTAAAAATGCAATTTGTCTCTGCAAATGCAGATGGAAAATGAGGTGATTTGCAACAGCCAACGTGGTTTTCACTAAGAGCAAACCATGTATGACAAATCTGATAGTCTTCTATGATGAGGTTATAGAGATAGTGGATGAGGAAAGGGTGAGTCAAGGCATCTACCTGGATTTGAGCAAAGCATCTGATGCTGCCCTGCACAATATACTTGTCCCTAACTAGAGAGGCATGGATTTGACTACTGAAGCACTTGATAGATAATGATTTGGCTGTATGGTTGCACTCAAAAGAGCTGTTATCAACAGTTCAATATCCAAGAGGAGACCAGTCACAAGTGCTGTCCCTCAGGGGTCAGTACTGGCACCATTGCTGTTAAACATCTGTCAGTGACAGTGGGATGAGGGCACCCTCAGCGAATTTGCCAGTGACACCAAGCTGTGTGGGGCAGTTGACACACTGGAGGAAAGGAACGCTTAGGAGGTGGGTCCATGTGAAGCTCAAAGTTCAATAGGGCCAAGTACAAGGTCCTGCATCTGGGCTGGGGTAATCCCAAGCACAAAAACAGACTGGGTAGAGAAGTGATTGAGAGCAGCCCTGAGGAGAAGGACTTGGGGCATTCGTAAATGGGAAAATTAACATGACCTGGCAATGTGCACTTGCAATCCAGAAAGACAATTGCAGACCAGGCTGCATCAAAAGCAACTTAGCAGCAGATCGAAGCAGGTGATTCTGTCCTTCTACTCTGCCTGCAAAGGACCCCACCTAGACTGCTGCTTTCAGCTCAGGGGTCCCCAGAAAAAAAGGATGTGGACCTGTTGAAGTGAGTCCAGAGGAGAGCCATGAAAATGACAAGAGGGAAGGAACTCATCTCCTGTGAAGACAAAGTGAGAGAGTTGGGGCTTAAAGCCCGGAGAAGGAAGATTGCAGGGAACCCTCACGGCAGTCTTCCAGCACATACAGGGAACCCACAAGAAAGCTGGAAACAGAACTTTTTACATGGGCATATAGTCATAGGACAAGTGGGAATGGTTTTAAACTAAAAGATGGCAGGTGTAAGTTAGATAATAGGTAGAAATTCTTAGTGAGAGTGCCAAAGCTGGAAGAGGTTACCTAGAGAAGCTGCGCATACTCCACACCCCTAGAAAAGTTCAATCCAGGCTGCATGGAACTTTGAGAAACCTGGCCCAGGTAAAAGGTGTCCCTGCCCACAACAGGACAGTTGGAACTAGATGATCTCAAAGGCTCCTTCCAACCCAAACCATTTTATAATGATTCTATGACATTCTTATCTGTTCCTATGATTTAAGCAGATCTTTGAAAGATTAACTGAACAATAAAGCTGAAAATTATTTCTCTGATTACTGTCAGACACTGAAAAGCACTGCTCAACTAGACTAATTTTTGATCATTTGGTAGAAGTATAATTCCTACAAATGTTTCATAAATATAGTTTTTATAACCCAAGCATACAAAATGAGGAATGACTAAATCCCATTTAAAATCACACAAAATTAAACATTTAAGTGCATAGTTCAGTTGTTTTTAAGTCTGGAACAAGCTGTCATGCTAAGGCCTTGCAAATTCATAGCAGAAGTTTCATCCTGTATCTCCTCCTCAATCTCCTTCAAAGTTCTTTTTAAGTGTTTAACATGCTGATAAGCAAGAATGAAAATTTTGGGAGCAACTATACTGTATCAAAGGGGATGAACATATCTAGAGTGAAGCTACTTGCACTTCTACTTTTATACTTACCCAATATACTGTAATGGGTGGCTCTGATGTATAACAATCCTGCAGGTTGGACAGGTGTTGTTTTCCTCCAAATATTTCACTAGGCAGCTTCTACAGACTAGTAACAAAGATATTCACAATTAAAAAGGAATAGAAGTAGCATAATAAAAGTCTTGTTTTATATAGTCACATTACAGAATACACATTACTGAAGGCACATACAGAATTACACATACAGAATGCACATTACCGAAATTTTCATGAAGTTCATTTTTTTACATCATATGTGCATGATCTTGCAGAATACAGTTTTCAGTACCTTTTATTCATTTTCTTGATACAGGGAAGGGATGCACTAGAATTAAAGTATCCATGCCTATCAAAAACCTTCTTAGCAAAGCATATAACACAAAATCACACTTTGAAGTTTACTAGAACAACAATTTCTAGCAGGTCAACATTGCATGGATGACATCACAGAACTATTTGTCATTAAGAGATCAAGCAAATCACATTTGCTTTAACCCTGGTCACATACAGGACAAATGTATGTGGTACCAATAAAGGCAACACAAAAAAAATAATTCCAAAGCAGGAAAGTGGATATCTGCATGTAATTTTAATTCTAACTTTCACAGAGTACACTACAGCTAAACATTCACAGAAAAAAAGATTACATTGTCACGGACCCTCAGTGTTAGTAAAATGTTCTGCTAGGAGCTGCTAAAATAGTCATTCACTATTAAGCTGCGTGTTTCTATATGCATACACATAATCGCCGATCTCTTTCAAAGTAGGCTATTTATACACCCCTCACCTCTGTCCTGCCCCAAAACAGTACTCATAAAATACACTACACTATATCCTCACTCACTTGAAGTTACAACTGAAAAGGGTATGGTGAAAAGAAGGGAGGTTTTCTTGAAGTGCGCTAGTTCATGTAGTATTGGTATTAATGCACTTATCACACAAAAAGGAAAGGATTTCTGTAACTATAGTGCCATCTACCTCTCAAACAAGAAGACAGTACAATTACATAAACAGCTCTTAATTTAAAAAATAAAGCATCAGTACATGAAGCATTGTAACTTTGCATTGTGCTTCGCATTTACACACCTAGGATGACAGCACAGTTGGTGGCAAAGGTTAGACAAAGCCTCACAGCTTTGTACATTAGGGACACATCTAGCACGGCAGTTTGTTCCAGCAGAGTGCCAGAAAATGGTAGATACATTTGCAAAAGTGAAGCCAAACTCCATTCCAACCAAGTCAATAAAAAGAGAATCTGACAGAGGAAGCAGGGACAGGTATTCTGGGAAGACAATAAGGATGTTGCTATCATGTGTAGGGAGGGCTCAGAAAGGCCAAATCACAGCTGAAGCTGAACTTGAGAAGGAATATGATGAATTATAAGGGTTTCTATAAGTATGTCAGAAAAAGAAGGTCAAAGAATGTGTACCCCCCCAGACAAGCATGACTGGCAAACCAGTAGCAATGGACAATAAGAAGGCTGAGGTACTCAAGTTTTCTGCCTCAGTCTTCTCTAGCAATTTTTCTTCCCATAGCTCTCACATAGATGAACCACAGAGAAGGCACTGGAAGCATAAAGCCCCTTCCACTGTATGAAAAGATCAGATTTATGAACACCTGGGAATGTGAATACACATAAGCCTCTGGGACCTGATGAGATGTGTCCCAGGATCTTGAACTGGCTGAGGTAGCTGCCAAGCCACTCACAGCAATAGTCCTGACAGTCACATGAAATCCCCAGTTACTAGAAAAAGGGCAACATTGCTTCCACTTTTAGGAAGTGGTAGAAAGGGAGAGCCCTGGAAATCACCAACCTGTCTGCCTTAACTCTGTGCCTAGGAAGATCATGGAGCAAATCTTCCTAGAAGCTATGCTAAGGCAAATGGAGAACAGTGAGGTTGTTCCAGACAGGCAGCACAGCTTCACCAAGGGCTCTGAGCAACTTTATGCAGCCAAAGATGCCCCTGCCCATTGCAGTGGTGATGCATTAGGTGACTTTTATAGGTTCCTTCCAACCCAAAGCATTCTGTGATTCTATGATATCTAAAACATTATCACATGTCAGTACATCTTCCAGGTTGGACTAGGTAAACACTAACTCCTCCTAAAATGAACTGGTCACAAATGGGCTAATGTTCTGGCAGGTTTCAGTCTGAGCATAGCAACCAAATAAATGCCACTAGATGGCTTATGAAGGGTGCTGCAGCCATCTAGGTTTTTTTTTCTGGGGTCGGGTTGGGATTAATAAACTCTCCTGGAACTGGAAGTCTTTGGAGTAATGGACAGACAACACAGAAACCGTTCTATGGTCTAAAACAATAGTATTACTAGAGTTTTCCATTACCTTGGTTTACCAGTATCTCTTATCTCTGTTTACCCAGATACACAAGCCCTGATTGTGGACATGAACTGAGCTGTACATTTTCTGATTTCTTAAACATATCAGAGATATTTTATCAGAACAGGAAGAGGGGGGAAGCTAATGCTCACTTTTTATTTTAACAGTTTCACTTCTCTGACTTTTTCATTTCTGTATCTAGTTCAAGTCAACCTTTTATCATCCTGATAAAAAGATGATACCTTTTATAATGTGAGGTATTCCCTTTCATAACATAGAACGATGGCTTTCACACCTAGTATAGACGTTTAATCAAGAACAGATACAAACTAAAAAAAGACTTAAGACTGTTACTACTAACAAAGTTTTCAGCAACTGACTTAGAGGCCTACCAACAAGATAAAATCACAGCAGAGAAATAAGTAGGAATAAAAGCAAAAACACTTTGTTTTCTCCTGAATTCAGTTTTACAAAAATTTGCCCTGATCCTCCAGAGAACTGGCCTTGGTCCTCCAAATTGCTTTCACTAAAGAACTCAAGAACTTCATTTACTACTGAAGGGTCTTTGAATGGCTAAAGATCAAGAAATTAGAGAAAAATTGAAAAGGTAAGAAAAATGCTTAGTTCTGAGTAAAACAGAATGAAAATTTCAAGGTGATATAATTTAGAAGAGAATTCACTATTTCAACAGGCAGGGTAATTTCATGACAGATTTTGCAAGGGTGCTATTTCAGGAACATACATTATTATCATTACCTTACACAATACAAACAATGCCAAAATGTATGAAGTTTTGTTAAAAAGATGGGACCCTGTGCCTCTTCTCAGAAAACTAATTCTACAGGACACAGGGTGAAGTAGTATTCATAAAATATAAACTGTCAAAATAAGGGAGAAACCAGCCAAAGAAAATCCTGCTGACCCAGAAAAAGCAGCAGGAGAAGGTAGTAAGGTGAATTTCCCAACTTGCAGCAAGCATTGTAGTACTGTGGATTAATCTACATATTTCCTCCGTAAGCAAATGTAAGAGATGGTGCAGATGATATCAGCTATGGGATATTTATGAGGTTTTGTTTTATTTTTGAATAAAATAAAAAATGGTCTCTCTCTAGCTCTCTGTCAATCATGTTAACTTGTTATGATATTCATTTTGTATAGACTTGTTGGGCATTAGGTTTTCTTTTCCTTGTTACCTGTGGAATTTTTCCCATTGCATTGCTAAGAAGCACTGATGGCTGGGTACTTGAGATGGAGAAGGGGAAACTCCTTGGGTTTTTGGGAGTTTCTCTTGGAGGGATGGAGACACCATAAGATTAGAAGCAGGTAAAAGGAGAGTGGGGCAGTTGTTAGCTCTTGGCTTCAAAAGAGGAGGGTCACTGCTACCACCACCATCCCAATGCCAGGAGCTGCCTCTTCTTCTGGACCCCACACCCCAGCCCTGCCAGGACATCCTCCCACTTCAGCTTGCTGTTTCCAAGCGTCTTTCTGGAGCACCGGGACTGACACTGTCCCCAGTGCTCGTGAGCAAAGCCTCTCTTTTCCATCCCTTCCCATCTGGGACACAGCCGCCATCACCCCAGCACCCCCTGCAGCCACGGGGGGAGCATCGCACCTGCCCTGCCCGCCGGGAGCCACCAGCGCCCCTGCTGGCTGTGACGGGAACTGCACCGAGAGGATTGGAACTGTTCCTGTTCTGGTTGGTGTTAATGCTGCAGTTGTTGTTAATGCTGCAGTTGTTGTTGTTGTTTTGTTTGCCTTGTTATACATACTAGTAAAGAACTTTTATTCCTATCTCCTTATCTTTGCCTAAAAGCCCCTTAAAATTATACTAATTTGGAGGGAGGGGGTTTTTGTTCTTCAATCCAAGAGAAACTCTTGCCTTCCCTAGCAAACACCTGTCTTTCAAACCAAGACAACACTCTTCTTATTAGCAGCAGTAAGTAAATTTGAGCAAAACTAAACAGAAGTCTGGCTCTGAAAACAACACTATGGGAACTGAAATATGAAGCAAGATGGCTCTGGAAACCATAAGGCAGTCTACCAAAAGTTGAAGGGCACTACAGGAGAGATGGTGAGGGACTTGTATAGGGGCATGTACTGACAAGACAATGGGGAATGGCTTCGAACTGAAGGAGGATATGTTCAGATTAGGTATTAGAAAGAAGTTCTTTACCCTTTACTTTAAAGTTCTTTACTTTACTTTTACCCTTACTTTACAGGAAGGGTAACTGGCACAAGTTGCCTAAAGAAGCTGTGGATGTCCCATCCCTGGAAGCATTCAAAGCCAGGTTATATGGGGCTTTAAGCAATCTGATCCAGTACAAGCTCACCCTGCCTATGGCCAGGGGATTGGATATAGATTCTAGAACCATTCAGTGGTTCTTGGAACCATAGAACAAACCATTCTATGATCCTAGATTCTATAAGGATATCCAGAATGACATGAAGTATGACAAGTACAACAAATTCATCAAGGCTGATAAACAGAGCTTCTAAATGTAATATAATAAAAAACATAATCACTGATAAATCATGAACATTGTCTTTCCCCTTTGTCAGATATACAAGGTGAAGTCTGCTGACACTTTTTGTATTATGATGAAGACACAGTCACCAAATAACTGCCTTCCAAAATTTAGGACTAAGTCAAATGAATAAAACAACATAGTAGCTTTATCAGAATAAACATAAATATTGTGGCAGAATAATTTTAAAACACAGGATGCATGGCAACATTCTAAGTCATCCTTCATTTACAAGAAAGTAGAAATTCACAAAGTAATTTAACAACTAAAGACTACTTTATCACAAAGTTTTGAAATACAAACTTATTTTAGGATACAATACAACATACTTGTTTCTTTATCAATAAACTACTCTGCTTTCTACAGAGAAACAGGGAAGAAAGAGACATCTGAAAGGCTCCAGGTGGAGAACATACGCTACATCAACCATCACAGAAGAGAGAACTAGGTATTCGACATTCCTTTAGTATGAAGACAGACTGCATTCTTGAATATTTACATTACTACTAATTATATATGGCTTCAAGTTTATGTAGCACAGCTTACATGTTCCTTTCTAATCATCTATTAAAGGAAAGCAGTCTCGTAAAGCTCACACTATTTTGGCTGACGCACAATAGATATTTTAAATTCCAACCAAAAACCATTACAACATGTTGCACATCAAGTTTTAAGAAAAAAAAAAAGAAAACCTGAAAAAAACAGAAACAAACAAAACCCAAGCCAGCAACTTTAACTTAATTATACTTTTACTTACAAGTATGCAAGCATTCTGTTACAGTAGTAGCATCAATCAGGTATCCATTGCACAGACGACAGGTTATATGGGCATTAATGTCCCAAAGCTTAATCTTCCTTGTTAGCATCTTTGGTGTCTGTGGAAGAGACATATCATAAAGTAACACAGCTGTAGTCATTTGGGAATAAATGAGTAACTTGTGTTAACCCAGACTTTCATACAATGTACATGGATGTGTGCGCACAGTGGTGGCACAAACTTTTATGTCACCTCACAGAAACTAAACAATGTAAACTCCACACTATTTTGCAAGTCAGTACTGTAGGAGCATAGGAAACAGCTCCTCTAATATGCTTCTAACAAGTTCCTTTACCAACCAACAGATTCAGATTTAAGGTGAAACCCTACTATCCTGGTAATTCGAGTCATTGTATTCAGTCTAATAATGATGGAAAACTCACAAAATATGGACAGAGAAAATCCTTAAAGTAATTTCAGACTCAAGAGTGTTTTGACAATTGAAAAATCAAAGCAACTGTTAGGTTTAACCACACTTTTAAGTTTGTCTTGTCTCACTACTCTAAAGCATAATTTTGAGTCTGTCTCTAAATAATGGGGCTGGAAAGTAAATCTTCTGAAATCCCTTTTATTTAAACACAAATTAATGAAAGACTACATTATAGATTAAAATCATTTCATTGGCAGGGGAGCAGTTTGTTGTGCTAAAACTTGAACTAGAAATCTTTCCTTTCTTTTGAGCATGGAATGGCATAAACACCTTTAAAAGAAAAAAAATTAGAAATCAAAAATGAAAAAGCAGCAAGCCAAATTGCTTAGTGAGAAAACACCACCAATGCCTTTACCAATAAAATGTTATCTTTTATAATACATAGCTGTATTACATTTTTCAAATTATTTTGAAAATTGTATTGTTAGAGAGCTTGACCAGCATTCTAATTAATTAACAGAGCAGGCTATACTTGCTTACAACCTAGTACATTTAGTTCTAACACTGCAGAAGTCACCAAATTACACTGTTTTCCTTTAAAGTGAGTTTACTGTCCCTGGCTTACAAATACTGCTTTTCATCTAGCTCAGTCTGGAAAACATTTCAGAATTTGAATGGTGACACATGTTCCCCAAGTTTCACACAGAAATATTGCAACAAGGTTGTCTGATCTTTAATTTTGTCATCTTTTTCCTATGTTCAGTAAAGTGGTACTAAGAAAAAAGAACGGTCGAACAGCAAAATTCCACACCAATCTGAACTATTCCAGTGCAGAGAAGTACCATGTGTTCCACTATAAACCATGGAGAAACATATCCAACACCCACTCATTCAAATCTGCATGGTTCTACACAAAAAGGACTAGGAAGACTTCCAGTTTTCATAGTTAAGAAGTAAACAATGGGGAAAAAAACTTATTTTACAGTATTTGAGATTTAGTTATAAATCTAGTGACCTCCCATTACAGAAGAATAAAAGAGCAGCTTGATTTTTGCAGTAGATAAAATAAGTGAGAACCTATACTTAGGAACTGAGCTACTTTTCTAAATTGCAGAATTATTTTTAACCCTCTGACAACCAGATACACATTAAATCCTTGCAATTTAGTGCAATAGGTCATCAGTTAAAAACTACTACATGAGGTATGTAGGTTTCTGTGGTGCTGAGGAAGACCTATTCAAGGTCACTCTTCAAGAAAGGCTCAAGCAATGGCATCAAGTCACCAGTTAAATAGAAAGTGAGCACACTAAAAACCATAATTCATGACACACAAAAAAGAAATTAGCCTACACAGATCCTGAAAATGGCAGTATCAACACAAATCTAGACAGCAATTCAGAAGAAGGTGTTCAGGATAACCATGGGCAGAATCCAAACACTACTAAGGCAGAAGAGCCAAAGACTTAACAGTGAAATCTGAAGCAAAGAAGTTGTTTATTTTCTAGGAAAAAAATCACAATTTTTCCTCAAGACGGTAGAGATAAACACTGCCACTAGAAGAACCAACAGCAAACAAAAAAAATTCAGATGGGGTATATTATAGAACAGTGACTGAACCATACAACGAAGGCAAACATAATACGAAATAGTAATAAAAAGCCCATTGTGCCAGGAGAAAAGAAAGATGATAGCAAGAATAATACACCCTTTTCCAACTTAATAGGAAAAAAATCATACAAGTTTTTGCACTGGAAAAATGAGTATCTTCTAAAATACCAAAAGCAAGCCTATCAAAAATCAACCTTATGAAAATTTCATATACTTTTGAAGGAGGACAAAGTCTCTCATTAGCTGTTCAAAGGACTGAAAATAAGAACTACTGGAAGAAGCAACAAAAAGGTAGTAAGACTTTCCAGAGCAATAGACACCTCAGTTTCAAAAGGTGATAAAACCTACAGTAGGAAGAGATTTCTCCAGAAGGCCTGTCCCATGCTGCTTTCTTGCAGCTACTAGAACAGGAAAAGGATCTCTTCTCTGCTCGTGCAGAGATGCAGACATGGTTGTTTCAGCACACCTTGAATCTCCAATAAGATCTGTAAGCAAGCGATCAGTGTCAGCCTTTTTATTTAAGCCTGCATTTTGTACAATTGTGACCGATGTCCTCTAGTCTTGGGAAAAAGAAGAACTTAGAATGCCTCTCTTGCTTTTCAAAACAGTTAACCTGTTACACCAAGAGGACTCAGTAAAAATTTAAAAATTAATAAAAGTAAAATTAAAAAAAGGCCATACCACTTCATANCCAAGATGTCAGTTCAGTCAGATAACATAAATACTCAGACTTTGCAGAAAACTTGAATTGCTTCCTAGAGGGAAATAGAAAAAAAATTTAGCAGAACTAATGATATATATAAAGAAAAAACAGAGATATTAATGTTACAACCTCATATAAGAAATTAAATTCACTAATCATAGCAACTAATTAAAAACACAAAGTAATTCCACATTATGTAAAGTAAATCCATATTAATTACCTGCCTGTTCTGTATCACTTCAGAGGGAAGTAAAAAACATAATTGCAGATTTCATCATCAATTACTTTTTCTCTTTATTATTGCATTTGAAGATGATACACAGTCATACTAGGAAATACAAAAGTAAGCTACCACTCACAATGCTAAGAAGAAACTCTCCATGTGGATAGGTGGTTAATACAGGATGTCTTTCATGTTCCTGTCTGGAATACATTAACTATCAGCTCAGAAGGGGTACTAGTCTACTTGAACCACACATCTGCTCTTGGGAAGGCATCCCAAGATACCCATGTTTCTACTGCCTTGGCCTGCTACCAAACAAAAGTTAAGCACCACTTTCATCATATAAGGCAGCCAAGCTGTTATCACCCCACACCAAACACTTATTTTAAGTAATTATATATAATCATAAGTACACTGCTGCAGGAGAAGAAATGTGCATTAGATCTGGAGATTAGAAGCTAGCAGAAGGTACAAAATATTCCCAAGACATTAATGGTGACAAGTACATCATAATTGATATGCCAGATCCTACTTCTGTTATCTCAACCCTAACTTGTTATAAATACTACTGGTTATTTTAACATTAAGAGTACAGAAATTAAATAAAAATATATTTCTCAAATATTTAAGATTTTACATGAGTCTAATCACCCTGTAAATTTCAGTTTATTTGAATTTATCAAACATACAAATAATGAGTTTATCAAACAAGCAACTGAAGATGAAGTTATTTTTAACTGCTGGCCTCCCATGAATGCAAGATGACATGTCTTTTGACAAAATCTCAGTGTCCTTCAGAAATGTCAGCATCTGTTTTTATCATTTAAGTAGACTCTTAAAGAGCAACTTTTAGCATATCAACAGGTAGTAATGTCAAAGAAGCAAAGCATGTTTGCGAGGTGCTGGATTCCTCCGAAGTATCCTGAATGATGCGACATCCTTCTTCTTAGGCTACTGACAGCTTCTGCACATTGCAACATGTCCATGCCAGTAATCTCATACAAACTGGAACTAAACAGCAAGACGACAAACATCCAAAACATCAAGTCTGACTAAGAATCACACAATCTATTCCTCTGTTTTCCAGACAAATCCAGGTCTCCCTTAAACACCTTCCCTTTGAAAAAGGGCTATTTTTTCAAATCTGAATTCCAGGTGATCTTTCACAGAACTTATCTTCCCATTCTCAAACAGTTATATGCTGAAAAGAAAGCTAAAAATGAATTCACATACCTCCAAAACAAGAAATCTAACCTTAAAAACAGAAACTGCAGAAGTCTAAATACATATTCCCAAGAAATCATGCAGCTTAAAAATACAGACATATCTGGATAACACACTGAGCCACTTGGTCTGACCTCAGTTTACTCTGCTTTGAGCAGCTGGATTATATAGAATATCCTGAGTTGGAAGAGACCCTTGGAATAGTCAAGACCAAATCCTGCCCTGCATAGGGCATCCCTAGCAATCACATCACGTGTCTGAACACTTCTTGAACTCTGTCAGACTGGTGTTGTGACCACTTCCCTGGAAAGCCTGTTCCAGTGCCTGAACACACTCTGGGTGAAGAACCTTTCCCCAATACCTAACCTAAATCTCCCCTGAGACACAAGTCGTGCCATTCCCTCAGGCCCTATTACAAGTAACTACATCACATGAAGGACATGATCTCCTGATGTCTTTTCTAACCTGAACTATCATATGATTCTATGAATTTACTACCTCTGCCTATCCATATAATAAACAAGCTGAACTTCTTTCTTGTCCTGGCTTACAATTCAAAATGTATTCTATCACCATCTGTTGAAATAAGATAAGGGCTGATCCTTATCTCTAAGGGAGATATCTTCTGTTAGTGGGCCATTAAGCCCTACTGCTTGACTGATAAGATTACATCATCCCATTGGGAGATGCTCCAGCCACAGGGAGGAGCCATGCCTCTCCCATCTAAATAAAAACCGAGATTTAGAACACCAAAGCAGCCTTTTCCCCTGGATTCCAGAGGAGAAAACCAGGCTTTTCCACATCATCGCTGGACCTTCGGAGGAAAACTGCACCTTCTACAGGAGCACTGCTTCAACAGAACCACATCTGTCATCCAGGAGGGCTGCAGCCACCATTTAATGGGACTGCACCAACACCCTGACTGACAGGGTGTCAGGTTGTATTCTGACTCTGTCAGTGGTCTTATTTTGTATTATTGCATGTATTCTATTTTTTCCTGTTAAAATTGTATTACTGACTTGAAGTCTCACTGGTTTTGCTTTTCAAACCAGTACATTTCTATATTGACTGATCCCAAGTTGCTGATGACTGTTAGACAATCATAATCACAGAGACACTAACTCAATGAAGTTAGCATGAGCTCAACATCGAATACTGGCTTGCAATAATGGAGACATGATAAGTTTACTTTGCCAAAGCACAACCTAAGCTGATACGTCTTTGTCTGATTTTTTAATACATATTTTTAGGCAAGAAGGTATCTCTGAATTAACACTTCTTTTTTTTCAGAGACTCTCTAGACTGGGCAGGATTTAGTAAGAATAGCAAGCCTCTAAAAGATATATTTACATTTGCCTTATTTTGTAATGTGACCCATCACTCACTGTAGAAGATGCATGCTCAAGAGCTTCTAAATCTTTCACAGGATTACAGTCAAGTTCAGAAGCTAAACACAGAAAGCTACCATTCTATATAAAAAGAGATAAATTCAGAGGACAGACCAAATTCTGAACATTTACAATATCGTTTTTCAAACCTAATAGCTCATTTAAACACTGTGAACCTCAGGGTCCCACTAAACCCCCATAGCAGTTAGCAGGCAACATAAAATACCACACCTTAATTTAGTTTTCAAAAAGTCAAAGCCAAGAAAGGCAAGTCTCTGTAACACAGAAATTCTTTAGTTCTTCTAAATTAAATTGTTAGTTCTTCTGAGATGTACCTGCTCAAATAGTAATCTATGAAAGCAAGCAGTCTCAAACGTTAAGAACTGTAGATAACTATGAAACTCTCAATCCACTAACCAAACTACGACATTTGATTCAAAAATTTAAAGTCTTATTTTATACTTAGTCAACTAATGAACACTGGCGCCAAAACACAGTCCTTCTCCCTCAAACTCATGTTGCTGGAATGGTAAGAAGTCACTCCTCAGTTCTAAAAAAAAACAAACCAAAGGAAAAAAAAAAACCAACCAAACAAAAAACCCCAAAACAAACCAAGAAAAACCCAAAACAAACAAACAAACAAAAAAACCCAAAACAAAACAAAAAAGAACCCAAAACAAAAACCAAAACCTACCCAAAAAAGCAAAAAAGACACCCAACACAACAACCTGAGCCTCAACTGTTTTTACAGAAAATGTAAAATTCATAAAAAGTGTCCCTTCAGCATGTTACATAGATTCATAGGATAATGTTATGGATATAATGCAAGTCACTCTAATCCAACCTTGCACTCAAAGCAGGCCCACTTAAATTATGTTACAGTGGGCTATTCCCACTTTACTCCCAAAATGTTCAGCAGTGAAGATTCCACAGCCTCTTTGGGCAACCTGCTCCAGGGCCCAACCACCCTCACTGGCCAAAAATTCTCCTACTGTCTCATAGGAATCTCCTCTATTGCAACTTGGGTATGATGCCTCTCATCTTATAAGTGTGCACCTCCAAGTGCAGTGCAGTACCCTCATCTTGATTTCTGTTCACAGGTTGTGTTGAACATATCAGTAACATCTTCTCTAACTCTTAACATCACTTCCTTTAGGACTTTTGTAAATACTTTTGTAAATAAAAAAGAGCAACACTGTAATCTTACTCAACAGCTGAAGAGCCACTCTTAACCCAAGCTCTTAGTACTTCATCCTGGTTGTTATTATTCTGGAGGCAGAACAAATCAGCACTGCCCTGCTTTAGAGAAACAGGAAGCCCTCTGAAGGGCTTAAGAAGAATTGAGAGATCCTGCTTAAAAAAGTTAAGAAAAGAAAATACTCACACCAATCAATCATTCTCTTACAAAGACAAAGCCTACTTTTCTAACATAAGCCACCACATCTGCTTGAAATGGACGGGAGACCTCCTAGAAGAATTCCATTTTGAAGAGACTGTTTTCTTAACAGCTGCCAAGCAATGAATTATTCAGAAACAACATACCAACAATGGAGGGAGAAGAGACACTTTCTTTCAGTGCTGGAACATAAAACCCCAAACAAACACAGAAAACGTTCCAAATATTCAGCTAATATGAAAAAAAAGATAATTTGCAAAAAGATTAGTATTTTTTCATCTTGGCTCCAGCTGACATTATTTTAAACCACACTGCTGGCATGGTGTCAGCCTCTTACTGTCTGGAAGTCTTATAAAACATCAAAAAGGGAGTAAAGACATTTACAAAATGTGGACTATATTCCCAATGAAAAACAAGCAAGAAAACGAACCCACATATACCAGGTCAGGAGAGGCTGAAAGGATATATGCATATTTCAGAAAGTCAACTAATTTTGTTTGTGCTTCATCTACTTTGTCCACTAAGGCAATGTTCTCTTAAACAAAAAGTTAAGCAATGTATTGCAGCCTCTCTACTAAAATTGTGCCACTGATAAGACAAGCCTGCATATCTCGGTACAAGCTTTCACATTTCATAGAGAAGTCAGCACTGAAACTATTATTCATGCAAGATTACAGAGAGAATCAGCAGAGGGACTCCTCAGAAGTACAGCCTTATCATTTACACAAAAACCAGTCCAGAATATTTTAGCCTACATGAGGCATACCTCTTAAAACAGCATTTCTTTTCAGAGTCTGCCATCCAGAGACCTGAAAAGACAGAAAAACAGTCTGAAAGTTAACATCCAAAATTCCTCAAAATACAGCTGCCACAAAGAAATACTCGGCTCACTAAATTCACCTAAGTATTTAGGTATTTCTATTAATTTAAGATAATAGTGGGGTAGAAGCACTTGTAAGCAAGGAAAGGGGGAAAAATTTGATCCTCTGGAAAAAGAAGGAAAAAAAAGATTTAACACAGTCACCTACTAGACAAGGAAAATTGCTCAAAAAGAAGTCCTAAGAAGTCCTGTTACCATGTGATGGAAAAAGAAATTCATTATCTTCAAAAATGACAGTAAAAATAACCAAATAAATAAGCAGAATTCTTGAACAACAACCTATGGACTAGAAAGTCTGTAAGAAAAGAAAATATTTTTAATTGAAGTGCAGGCATTCTCAGTTTTCAAGCTAAGCTTTCAAGTAATCTGCTTTTGGTATCTTAATCTTCCAAAATAGTTTCAAGGAAATAATTAGTATTTCCCGAATCACTATGTATTTGCCAGAATAAAATTATATTTAAAACAATTATAAAAAAAGAAGACCTTTGTTCTTTGGCTAAAGGTAATACAATCTCAAACTAATAGGTAAGTTTGACAGAAGAAGCAATTTTTCTTTTTGATTCACAAAGGGAAGATTCAGCTGTTACACAGACAGGTAAAGACTACTACTAGTTCCATCTTCCTGCTCCAAAAAATTAGGGGCGTAGCCTGTAGTTATTGATTTTGCTGCTATATTGCCAAGGAAATTATGAAAATAATGATGAAACAAGATGTTAATGATAGCACTTGACAAAAGCTTCAGAACAATGCCAATAAAAATCTCTTTGTAGTTTCACCGTGAAGTACTTTGACTGAATTCAAAATTAAAAATTACTATTAACTGAAAGCAATGCAGAGTTGCAAAAGATGCTCTTTTGTTGGAACACACAAAAAAGATCCCCATTTAGGACACAAAGCCATATACAGTAGCATAAACTCCATAAGACTTTCTCATTTAACAGTTATATTTCTCCAGCAAAATGTGGAGAACAGAGCAGTGACTTTGTGTCTTGGGGTAACCAGGATACTCTGCTTCTAAAGAAACCAGCTCAGAGGCTTATCACCACTCCAAAAGCACATCACAACATGACCTCGAGTAACAGTCTTCCAAAAGGACTTATCATGCATCTTCCCTCACAGCTGGTGGAAGAGGACAAGGTTACACTCTGGCTCATGTGGAAGTGGCACTCAATTTGTGAGGAAAAAAAAAAAATCAACAACCAAATTGGTCCTACATCATCACTATACTCTTCCTGTTCTAGTTACAGGGAGATAGTGATACACTATGAAAGCTAAAGACTGGGAAATTCAGTTCCTTTTTAGATCTAGATGGTCGCCAGAAACTGGGCAAATGGATCATTCTGCTGATTCTGTAATAATTTAGAAGCAGGCACTAATACTTTCTTTAAAGGATTTCTTAAGTGCTGTGATTGCTTTCAACAATTTCTCAAATCATCGAACTTTTAATGATTGTTAGTACCACCTAGCTTTGTAAAGCAAAACAGGAAGCTATTCTTACCAGGTACAAATCCAGAACGGAGGTGAATGGCAGATTTACAAACCATTACAATGTTGTTCTACTTTAACAGAATAAGCATATATACTTTTCTTTTGTTGAAACATAACAAAATAACGTTAATTCATTAAAAAGCGGAAGTACAATGCTCTAAGTGGGGAAACCATGAGGAATACAGCTAAATGTAGCAAAAAATAACAGTTTTGCTGAATAATTGCTGGAAAGTACTAAAGTCATATGGTACCAAAAGCTGAATGACAACAGTACTGGAAGCAGCAGGTGTACCTCAATTCACAAGGACAGTGTATTTAACGTGAAAGTCACAGGTCTAAGAACAAAGCATTAAAACAATAGAAATGTTCAGATTCAAAACTAAGTGTGAAAAAGAAAATTTTCAAATCTGACGCTTATGATTGTGTGGCTTACATTGGGTGTAAGCATCTCACTTTTGCCACTAGCTGCACACTGGTGAAACTCAATAGATAAACTGAGATTTTCAATGAGCTGAATTAAAGAGCAGAAGAAGAATATAAGCCTTGCAACAGCAATCAGTTTCATTATTCTCAAAGATGACAAATAAGTATTGATAAATTAACATTTTAAATATTAATTTAAATATTAACATTAAATTCTTAAGTACTATTATTTATGTTCAATTTTAATAGCTGTTTCTATCTAATTCCACA
Source organism: Toxostoma redivivum (assembly GCA_013397375.1). Taxonomy (NCBI): domain Eukaryota; kingdom Metazoa; phylum Chordata; class Aves; order Passeriformes; family Mimidae; genus Toxostoma; species Toxostoma redivivum. Next base: position 52,821 of record VXBI01006312.1, on the reverse strand, counting down.
AACTACTAGCTGAACAGGCCTGGAAACACCTTATATCATAAGAACAGAATTAAAAAGTGGCTCCTAATATTGTGAGCACAACTGTGTAATGAGAGAACTAATGCAATTAGTTATTAGAACTAAGTCTAATTCACACTTCCATCACAATGCAAGTAAAGTACACTATGGTCATGAGATTAGAGATTATGAAGAGATAAAAGCACAGAATTTGTCGTTTTCAACTAGCTGGGTTAAACAAAAACTGTCTGTTATTCTAACCAGTTGCAATAGAAAGATAGAATTTGCTCATAACTGAATAGACAGACCTCTGTTCCATAAGGAAATTTATTTAAAAGTAACTTCTTAGAATAATATGCTGACCTGCAACAGATGAAAAATAAAAGTTAAATGAAATTAATTAAAAAGCCTCACCAGCTTAAAATAAAGTACCTTCTTCTTTTTCAAGTTTTTCCATTGTAGGGCAAGATACTTATCAGTTCTTCAAGAGAACTGGAGAAGCAGTCATAGTCCTACTTCCATTGCTAGAAATGTCAATACAGACTGTATAGTATTCTGAAGAAGTATGAGGATACTACCTCAGGTAAGCAACTCAATATGCAGGACATGATTTCAACAGATGGAAGGATAAAGAAAACAGTATTGTGGTTGCTTTGGCTTCAGATACCAAAGTTTTTTTATTTCAACTTTTTTTCAAATTTTTTATTGTCAGATCTATGTTGTCGAACTTTTACTTTGAAACAATATATAAGCAACTAATAAAAGAGCATAGTGACTTCAAACATTAGCAGTGGATTTAGCAAAATGCAATAACAAGAGAATTTGTCTTTCAAACTGAGTTTTAAAATATTGTAAGCTCCATTAAAACTCTTCTATATTGCATTTGCAAAGCACTGTTTCATAAAACAAACTACTAGAAACAAAACTTTGTTGAGCAAAAAGATATGGATTAAACATTTAAATTTGCTCTTGCAAGCCTTGTTATGAGCACATGTACAAATTTTATTACTTAATTCCAGAGAACAATTACATGTTAAGGCAGAAAATATAGCCATGTACTTTTTTTGTATCAAGCCAGTAATTTTTCACATCAGTGGAATTCCTCACAAGCAGTTTTTCTCATTCCTGCCCTAATACCACTAGATGGCATCAGTACTCTACTTTCAATAAAACGGGTAGCTGTAAATAACAGGACTGTCCTGCAACATAAAAAAAATAAATTAAAACGATACATTCATCAGCAGTCTCACGATGGAGACTTCCAGATCCTGCTATGTCCCTGGCAGCCATCCAGACTCACCCCAACAGTCAATTCCTTCAGTTCCCACTCTACACACTGGTTTGTCAGTAGCACTCACTCACTTTACTGTAATTACTGGCACGATAGACTGTAGATTCAGCCAAGCACATCACTAAACCATGTCCTTTAGTGCCCCATCTATATATCTTCTAAATACATTCAGAGTTCCAACACTGCCCTGGACAGCCTGGTTTGATGCTTGACCAGTATTTCAGCACAGAATTTTTTCTGCATATCCAGTCTAAACCTCACCTGACACAGTTTGAGGCCACTTCGTCTTCTTGTATCACTTGCTACCTGTGAGAAAAGACTGATCCACACCTGGCTACAGCCTCCTCTCAGGTGGAGAAAATCTCCCCAAGCCTCCTTTCCTCCAGATTAAACAACATCAGCTCCCTCAGCTGCTCTTCATACGACTTGTGCTCTCTAGACCCTACACCAGCTGCTCCGTTGCTCTTCTCTGGACTCGCTCCAGAACCTCAGTGTCCTTCCTGTAGTGAGGGGCCCAGAAACTAGACACAGGACTCAAGGTGCAGCCTCACCAGTGATGAATATAGGGGGACAATCACTGCCCTGGTCCCGGTGCCCACACTATTGCTGATACAGACCAGGATGCCATTGGTCTTCTTGGGCATGAGAGCACATTGCTGGCTCATGTTCAGTTGCTGTCGACCAACACCCCCAGGTTCTTTTCTGATGGGAAGTTTTACAGCCACTCTGCCCTCAACCTGTAGCACTGCATGAGGTTGTTTTGATCCAAGGGCAGGACATGGCACTGGGCCTTGTTCAGTCTCACACCACTGGCTTCAACCCACCAATCCATCCTGTCCAGATAACCCTGTAGAGCCTTCCTGCCCTTCAGATCATTACTCCCACCCAATTTGGTGTCATCTGCAGGCCAACTGAAGCAGCACTTGATCCCCTGACACAGGTTGTTGATGAAAATATTAAATAGAACTGGGCCCCAGTACTGAGCCCCTGGGAACATCACTGGTGACCAATGGCCAGCTGGATTTAATTCCATTTCCCATCAGTCTCTAGGCTTGGCCATCCAGACAGCTCATTTACCCAACCAAGAATGTATTTGTCCAAGCCATGAGCAGCCAGTTTCTACAGAATACTGTGGGAAACAGTGCCAAAGGCTCTACTAAAGTTCATATAAACAAGATGAGGCTTCCACTCATTCAGTAAGTGGGTCACCTTGTCACTGAAGGAGGTCAGGTCAGTCAATCAAGACTGAAAACTAGGTCAATGCAAGCCCTGTATAAAAGTTATCAGAATGCACTTACCTTTGACAAAGTGACTAGGAAGAAAATAACCATATCTTCCTACTCCAAGCTCCACCTCTATTTTATTTTAACATATCCCAGGACAAGGTGGGTGGGGATGCTGGGACATTTCACTGGTCCTTAATAAACCAGGAACTTTCTTTAGCAGGGATAACTTGATAAGATGCAGGAAAATTATGGATTTCTTCCCAATAACTTGTATTATTGCATGCTTGTATCAAAGGTACTGATTTCAAGAACAATGCTTACCAAACACATCCACAAACCCTGAGGAAACAACAAAGTGAAAGGAAAAGTGATAGGAGAAGAAAAACTGGAGCAATACTTAAAACACTAGACTATCATATTTTTCTCCCTGGAATACTTCCCAAGTCTAAGTTTATTTGTTTCAAGCACAGTTTAAAGGAAATCACAAAAGGGAAAAAAAAACCCCAAAAAACCACCCAAGGACAAAAATCCCACTTTATTTTGCACACAGCAAGCAAAAGCATCCTCAATACAGACATATTAAAATTTCTAATTTATACAAGAGCATTGCTATTGCCACAAGAATACTCGAGAAATTTTTTTAAAAAACAAAGCTTATGATCCTAGTTTTAAAGTGACTGTGAGTTGGTAACTGAAAAGGCTGTTTAGATTTTGTTGTCTGGTTTTTTTCATCTCTAGTCTTGGTTCTGGAACTAACCAAATGATGGAAATTGTTTTTTCTCCCTTCCTGCAACCAGTCATCAACCCAAATAAGCTCTATCCGAACACTTCTGCAGTAAAATTTCCTATAGGTAGGAAGTATAACTTGATCCTCAATATTACTATTCAAGAGACTGATGAGCTTTATGCTAGACAGATTTTTAGTCTAAAAGTTGTTACTATTCACTAGTCAATTCACATTTCACATTCATGATGAAAAGACAAAGAGCTGACAAGTCAACCAAAGCACAAATAATGGGATCTTTGGCCAACTCATTTGCAATTCAGTTTGCCATGTTATTTTAGAGAACTTAGACCATGATTAATGGTAATGTCACCTATCAGGTAATACAAAACAAAGTAGTTCTCAATACCACACCACTTTTATGAACACATCCTTGAAAGTGACCATGTAGTATTTATTTCTTTGATCTCAAGAGAACCTGGCTCTTTTTTTGAGGATACTTGATTAACGGGTTAAAGAGAAACTACTCAGAGTATATTCACACCATTACTAATAGTTGCATTAAGGTGACTTAAGAAATGTTCACCCCAAAGCAAAACACATTCACTTTTACGCAGATTTCATTCATTTTGATGTGAAATAAAAGACAGCACTAACAAAATAAATGGCATGTAAAAAGTGACAGAAATGCTTGAGATAAAGTAGAAGCAATAATCAGGACATAACAGGATTAAATCTATCCATCTACTCTTTATTCACATCATATGCTTTCTTTTATGGTACAATGAGAGGCTGATCTATCTGGTACTTCTCCATCAAACGTGTTTCTGTCCAGAGAAAATTAAATAGGCCCTTCAGTAAATTGTCAAAACAGCAAAGATGTTCAAAATTTCTGTCTTACATGTCATTAGTGAAAAGCATAATAAAGAAAAGAAGGATTTCAATAAGGCAGGAGAAATAGCAATAAAGTTGAAGTCTAAGTGACTCAAAACTGGGTCCCACACCCCTTCAGACAAATTTTGGTAACATCTTCTGTCATTTCAACTTGAAGAATGAAATGACAAACATAAAACAACACCTACTCCCAGCTGTCACAGGAATTAACTTTCTTAGACAATTCATAAGTTCTATTAAAATTTTAAACATATTAAAAATAAACTTAATTCCCCACACACAAAGCCATCAACACAAACAAGAAGAACAACAAGAACCATTCAATCTCAGCGTGCCAAATATCATAAGAATTGCGTTTACTAGAAATGTGTTTAATACCAGGGTTGCATACAATGACATTTTGATAAAAGGTTTTGTTTCAATATTTTCTCTTATACATTGCTTAGATTTCGAGTCTTTATTAAGATTAATTGACTGCATTGGAGTCCTGAATCATGAAGCAACCTGTTAAATTTAGCTAAGAAAATGGTTCCAAAACTGATCCATCAATGTGTTTGCAGACAAAGAGATAAACAAATCCCAATATCATCAAAATTAGTGTTCTTTAAATTTTCAACTGACAACAGATGTTTATAAAGCATTAAATTAAGGAATATATATTGAAAATCAAGTAAGCTATTATTCCCCTAATAAAATCAAGTAAAGAGAAAAATGGCAAGACTAGAGAGTTGTTATACACAGTATTTACTTTAAAAACCACATCTACATCTTCACCTACCAATAATGTAATTGAACACTTCAAAGAAGAAAGACATAATCCCTGCACTGAGATTCATATTTTATTTTCAATAGATATTGAGTTTCATTAGATTCATCATAGATTTGAACACATAGATGCAAAGACTTATCAGTATAAAAACCCCCAAGGACAGATGGACAGTGCCTTCCATCCAAACATGCGAAAGCACAGGCTTCAAACATTAACAATAATTAATGCAGCCATAATCAGATAGAGACTAATCCAGAATGTATCACAGGCCAACTAAAATAGCCACAGCCTGCCTTAAATGCAATGTTGTAAGCAACTAAGTAAAGCACCTCCTAAAATAACGTTCAATTCTAGATGAACACATTAAGGAAGTATGGCATGAAACTGGACCAAGTATCAGAACACTGTGTGAGTAAAAAAAACCCCGCTGTCTTTCCTGTATTCACCTATCACATCCTGGTCTGAGAAGCCTGTATGACTGTTACTTACAAGATAAGGAGAAAACAGAAAGAGTTATTTAAATTAAATAGAAACTGGAATGAAACCACATGTGCAAACTATCTAAGAGCTGTATTTGGCTTTAGAAAGAGCTATGGTGGGCTTTAGAAAAATGTTCCCAAATGTATGAAAAACTCTTATACTTCAGATAATGTAGCAATGTAATCAGACACCTTGTTTGTTTACTTAAAGACTGTGGAGGAGTGAAGTTAAATGAAAGATCCAGTGATTTCAGGCTTTTACAGTTTCTCGAAGATGTAGCCTTTGATACAGCAAAGTCATAGCAAACACAGGAAAATGACAGTAAGTATGTTTTTTTCTTCTCAGTATACCAGCTGCAGAAAAACAAATGCAAACAATATCATACCCTCAATTCTAGCTTGCAGCACAACCATTATTAAAGACCACTGTAACCTTTCCAAAACTTTATTATAGAAGCCCACTACAATGTTCTGTTGCAGGACTACATCATGAAGAAAGAAAATGAACGTGCATTTAAAATTATAAATGGGAATTCAGAGCAGAGAAATAAGCACCCTGCTTCTCTATAGGAAGCTGGAGACTGATTTTGGCATTATCTGCCTTCAGCTCTGAAGGCAAAAGCCAACACAGTGCGAAGAAATTAAAGACTAAGGTTTTCCTGACGTCAGGCAATGATGATTAAAAATTGTCTTAGATTAATATGCATAAAGCACCAATACTAAATCAGAGCTGGCATTTTAAAAGGTTGTGTTTAGGAAGAAGAGCAATGAGAGTGGAAAATAAGAGAACGGCAGATTTTTAAAGTAAGGAACATGTATATACACACTAAATGCAACAACCTGGCCTACTTACTTGATTGCTTCCCACCTACCATCACAACTGTCAGCCCCAGTGCGTTATTCCCCATATCCTTCCTCCTCCACTTTTTCCACTGCCTCAACATTTCTTAAGAGTCAGACAAGGGATAAATAAGTATTACATCCAGCGAGACATACTAGAAGTGTTATTATAGAAGTGATCACATTCCTATAGTTCATCAATAGGAAGCTTTTCAAGTGGCAACAGATAGCAGGCATTTCTTATCAGAAATAAAACATGATAATGAACATAAAGCAATATATTATATGAGAATTTTTTATAGGTACTTTTAGTTTTCTTTCAATCAGAGTATTAACTCAAAAAGTTACTGCAAAGTGCAGTTATACAGCTTTTACTTAAGCTTGTGACAATACAGATTTCACTGTAAAATGGTATCTTTTCTTAAAATTAATATTCAAAATTTGTTGAAACTAATCCAAAGACTGCTACTGTTACAAAAGAAAAAGGATTAGAAAAAAGGGGGCTGACTACTGGAAAAAACACTCATCCTAGATAAAGAAACATTAATTATAAAGACCATGTATTCCTGTAGCTAGCCAAAAAGGTAAAAAATACAAGATAAATCCAGTTCTCAGAGCACTTTCAGATTGGCTAATTTTTTTCCCTATTATTTTACTGACGTGAATTAGGATACTAGGGTTTGGAATATTGTTTGTTTATACAGTGGTTCACTATTTTGTCTCCAAGCAGTCATCTCAAAAGCAGCATGCTACAGTAAGTATTCCTAAACTGTATTGGTCTTACGTATTAGTAACGTAAGGCTGGACTGTAAACTTCAACAAAGGGGGTAAAAAGGTGATTAAGCTCTTCCAAGTTTCTTGCATGACATTTAAAATAACAGTAAGCATACTACCAGAAAAATAGGAATATTTACTATTGTGACTTCCTATAATTTAAACTTGCTTTTTCCACATCAACATTGTCTTCATTGGGCACTAGGAGGCAACTGGCTAGCCATCCAAATTTCAGATGCAAGATATTGAACTGCATTATGAGACCCTAATCACTGGGATGAAATTTACAAGCTTTTAAACTAATACTGAATTTCTCTATCTTGGGAGGAAAAGTATCTGGCAAAAGATCTGCAACGAGCAGCAGTGTATCTGGAGATTCAGACTGTGACCATATGAGGCAGCTCTACTGCAACAGCACAAAAATTTCTAAGTTTTGTTGTACCTGCAGTGCCAGCTGCTAAGGGAAACGTGACTCTTTCAGTTTCAGCTCCAGTTTTCCAAATAAATCACTCCTTTTAATCTCTGAGACAAGTCATGTAGTGGAGAGAGCAGGAGTCAGCAGCACAAAACCAAAGGGAAAGAAAGGGCAAGACAAAAAGGTTTTGAAAACAACAAAACACCCTTAAAACTTGGTGTCTTGTACTGGTTTTGGCTGTGCTTGTTGTCAGTATCACTGAAATTAGGGATGTGTACTTAACTATAATGTAAGTTATTAGACTATTAAGCCCATTTAGAAAGAGAAAGAAATTTTATTTCCAAGAATGTTATGGCCTTCTTTTACACACTCCAATAGACTGAGTACCATCTCCAAGAAAAAAAAAAAAGTATTCAATATAAAGAGTCATAGGACAAAGAAATATGCTTTGCAACTTTTGTGCTCATCTGTTAATAGTGAGGGCATGGTTTTTAAAACTCATTTGACTGTCTCATGCAAACACCTAGTTCACAGTCCGTATTTCAGCCCAGCCACGACCTTGCCCTCCACAGAAACCATTTTGACACAGATGCTTTCAGTAACAGCCAGTATTTAATGTATCTATCTGGAATCATGTCATGGTAATGTAAGCCATTTCCATTTCATTCTGGTAAGTCTTAGGCACCTGCAGCATAAACAGAGAACTACAATAACAGGAAAATGAGGAAACACTGCCTCACAGCAGATGTTTCATTTGGTAACAGAAAACCTAAGATAATCTCATGCATTTGTAATATAATCCAACTAGAAAAGGTGATTTAATGGTCTCAAAATTCTAAAATATCACAGTTATTATTTGTTTTTATTTTGGTGGATTTTTAAAAAAATCAAATAGACTTACTACTGTATTTATGGTTTACTGTATAACACCTGTCTGTGCACAGAGTACTATATATACTAATAAGGTATATATTTAAAATACAATTTACTTTGCTTAGAAAAGCTTCTATAAATTACATTATGAGTAAAATTTCTTGCAAGAAAAATATTTTGTTGCACTTTACATTAGGAAGCACGTTTTCTTAACTGACATTTAGCTCCCCTTGATTAGCAGAACTTTAGAATTTCACCATTGTACTGTTCAAAGCACCTCCTAATAGTCACATTAAAACAGTATCATCCATACAGGTAGGGCTGTTTCAAAGCTTAGAAATGCTTTGGGAATGACTCAGATCTGCGGATGGTCTTCTGTGGGACTGCTAAATTCACTTATTCACAGGAAGATTAATGGAGAACTTGAGAATGCTCAAGCAAAGAGGATGCACTGCATGGTGAAAACTGAAATTTGTCTGGCAGTAAAACATCAGTAGCTTGGCTCCACAGTCTGTGAAACCACTTCCTTCAAAACTCTTAATTTAGGTAAATTTCCAGATTCTTCTTCCAATTAAAACATGCTTAGTTGTTGAGACCATGAGATGCTCATGACAAGGTCTTGACACAGTCTGAAGAACAAAGCATCAAATACAAGGACACAGAAAAACATTTGTGCAACAACAGATAAAATTCTCTGCAAGAAAGCTTGAATAAAAACATCTGTCTGGCAAGATTTTATCCTACTAAAAACTTGCCAGCTTCTGACAAAGAAACACTGATTTAATTACATTCAAATTACTCTTTACATTCTGCTATTTCCTTTTTTAGTGCTGAGGTAATTTCCAATCAACATGTATTTACAAGCATGGATAAAACCAGGAAGCAGTCTTAGAGTGTCAAAGTTCCTAAAGTCTCAAAATATTATAAAAGCAAAGCATTATTGCAGAAGTGAACTTATTTTCTGTAATGAACAGTACTATGACCATTAAGTAACATGTCTCAGTATCAGAAATCAAAACCACTGCTAGAGGCAGGAGGCTTTTAAAGAAAAGACTACTGTTGACTGCTATCCCAGATCAAATCTTGACAAAATGTTATGGAGGTATCTGTCATACACTGGAAGAATATATTCCAACTACTTGTTAAGAATTTAGAGATGTAAACTACAAGTAATTTAAAAAGCACTTTGTTTCATACAGACCAGGAGACCAAGAGATCTTTGATTTCCAGTAATTAAAACTGAGATCAAAACCAGCCCCAAATCTCATGAAGAAAAAAAGTCTTCAGTGAGATTTTACTACCTGATTTCACATCACTTTTTCAATGTTTATTATCCATGGACTTCATAATGAACATTAGTCTGTTGCAGCTGTGCTCTCTGAAGACCTCTGCAGAATAGATAGACAACTCAGAAATCACTTTCAGTTGTCATTTGAATCTGATGATGTACATTTGAACCGATTGCTGACTCCACCCAGAGAAGAAAACCATGGTTTGAAAGGTTTACCATGAAGAAGCAAAAATCCTCACAAATCTGTGCCATCAACGCCTCAAAATCTTTAAGCTTTGGTGATCTTTGCCCTCCTCATTGCACTTACATATGTATGTTTTAACTTCCATCGTTGAAAAATCCTAATCATACAATAAAAATATCTAGTTACATAAAAAATTAAATGCAATTCTATAACCCCAGAAATCAACCACTTACTAACAAAGACAAGAAAAATGTGTATCCCTAGTAAGTAACTGTATGATAACCTGAGTACTAGAATTTTTATGTCTTTTATCACAGATCTCTATCAGAAAAACAATTTTCTCTATCAGTTCCTTCTGAAAAAGAGAGGAAGAATCTTCATATAATTGTCCTCACACAATTCCTCTTGGTATCTATTCAAAGGCCCTTAAAAATTCATGTTTTCTGTCACCTGAATCCACTTGCTGGTCCAAGTACCCTGGCAGACCAGTAAAAGAGTAGCTATTAAAATGGGTATCTGTAGTGAGAGGCCAGAAGCTACCAGCTGGTAAGACGTAGGAAGGTGCCGGAATTCACTTGAAGGCACATTTTACCAACAACCACTTTTTCACATTCCCATGTACATTAAGCCCAGACAGCAGCACTTGATGGTTAATTAATTCAAACTAAGATTTGAAAGGGCCTGAGAAACTATATATCCTTTGGTTAAAAAAATTAAGTGACTACAGCTTTCAGCTTCACCAATCTGCCTCTGTGCTGCTACAACAAATAACAAGAAAATGTTGCTAGAATTCCTTCATAACCCGCAAGTGGTTTAGCAAGCATTTTGGAGTCTTTCTGGATTCAAATGTACAGACAGTAAATTACATAAAATTAGCCATCCAGGTACCATATAATTCAAATTATAAAGGAGCTTTGAAGAATTGTTCTTTTGTTCCTGAAAGCCTGGGAGTACTCTAAGATGCACTTGGTTCATACATTTCTCCCATTATTCTGACATTCAGCTCTTTCAGTTATAAATTGCAGCAATGATACAACACACTGTCTTCTTTGAACTCATGCTGCTGCAGCTTTCTTACCCCAGACACAATCCTCACGTCTGGCAATGTGAAAACAAACCTGATAGTTTGCTTTATTTACTTATTATTAAATACTACAATAGCATTTTAACCAACAGAGACCAAAAGCTATTTTTCTTTCCACCTACAGCTGTTCAGTCCTCCACTTCTTTCAGCATATAATTCCTCAATTCCTAACTTGAAGTCTTGAAACTTGATTTTAAAAACATTTTCCATCCTTTTTCCTCTCTCAAAACAAATATAATTGTTAAAGCGACATCATTCTTGGTTTATTAAGTAGGGGGGAAGAAAGAGGGAAAAGGGGAACATTTGGCATGATGGCATTTGTCTTCCCAAGTGACAGCTGAAAGTGATGGGGTCCTGTTCCTGGAGACGGCTGAACAACTGCCCACGGGTAGCAGTGAATTTCTTTTCTTGTTTTCTCTGCTTCTGTGCATAGCTTTTGCTTTCCCTGTTAAGCTGTCATTATCTAAACCCAAGAGATTTTTCAGAGTATGCCCTTCCGATTCTCTCCCCTCTCCTGCTCCGAGAGAGTGGGTGAGTGGCTGCATAGGGCTTGGTTAAACCGTGACAGTCCTTTTTTGTACCAGACATTAGGCACAAAGGTTTCAAGATAATGACAGACTCCATTGGGACATATTAGATTGAACACATAGCTGTTACTACTAATCAGCTGGTAAGCAGCAGCCTCCTGTGCTTGCCATAGGGCTTGCTTTCCTGACTTGTGTTAAGAGTCTAGTGCTTGCTAGTGCTTGCTTTTTGCTTTCCCTGCTTTCTGTACTGCTTCTCACCTCATTGAATTGTGCCTGGGAACTCTTTGGTTCACACATCGATGTGCCTGGGCTGGCAGATGGCCAGGGTAGGGCTGCTGTGCTGAAGGCTGAACTTTGGTCTGAAGTTGAGCTGAAGAGACCACGTGTGAATGCCTCCATAGTGAAGGAGCAATCCACCTGGAGCCCATGTAAAATCCCTTGCTAGGGCAGGCAGATGCTTTAAGGAGGCTGTGACCTTGTAAGAAGCCCATGCTGGAGCAGGTTTGCTGGCAGAACCTGTGACTCCACAGGGGACCCTCACTGGATCAGTTTATGAACAACTGCAGCCCATGGCAAGGACCCAGACTGAACAAGTCCAAGGACAGCAGTTTCCCATGTGGAGCCCCCACACAAGAGTAGGGAGAGCAGAGAGTTCCTTGCAGCCTGTGGTGAAAACCATGGTGAAGCAGGCTGTGTCCCAGAAGCCCTGGGAGGACTATAGTATGGACTCCACTAAGAGTGGATTCCATCAGGAACTCCTTGCCGCAGCCAGGCTGGGGACAAGAAGAGGAGTTCACTACAGTATTACACCCTATAAACTCAAAAGGATCGGGTGTGGAGATTATAATGGATATATCATTAAAATGTTCTAATCCATTATTTGAGTTGTATGTTACAGTAATAAATATAATAGGAACTACAAAAACCAATGGACAAAAAGCCTTCCAAGAAGTCCAAGCACACCAGCGACACAATCTGATATGGCTTTGGTGCCCAGTAATTGCATGCAACACACCTCTTCTCCTGTCCAGAGTAACTACCATAACAGATGGAGCCCAAAGTCATGGACTAAATGAACTCAAAGGATTTATTATGGACATTTGCAGGGGTGGTCCACAGACTATGGGAATGACATCTAGGGATTTTATCAAAGAGTGGGAAGAAGAATGGTGGTTAATGAGCTTGTATTGAACAGTGTGGGACCTGAGAATGACATAAATGGTATGGAATAAGGGGTGGAATCTGCTGGTTTTGAATAGGGTAGAGCTAATTCTCTTCACAGTGGCTGTATATGGGGCTGTGTTTAGAATGTATGCTGAACAGTGCTGATAATACAGGGATCTACTTGGCTGCTGCCTAGAGTTAAACCACAAGAGCCTTTTACATGTTATTTACAAAGATTGGAAGATTTCTTCTTGTTAAATATCTGCTACTAAAATACACTACTTCCCTTTTTTAACAAGGAGACCTACAAATAATTTCAATGATACATTAACCGTTGGGATAAAGCCACACTTGTCAATCACTGCAAGCAAAAAAAATACCAGGAAAAAAATCATCACTTATGAGTGAGAGTGCCCTTGTCACAAAGCAGCAGACCCTTCTTCACTGTCAACCCAACAGGCCTCGTATGCACATATGTTTCTCATGGTTAGTCTCTTTCATTCAGGTACCACTCATGACATGTAATGAACTTACCTTGAAAGACAGCAGACAGCCAGCAGTGAAGGTACAAAAGCCGTTTTTATCAGCCCACAACTGAGCAGCAGAACTGTCCAAAAAATGTGGGACACTATTCCTCAGCTGCACAAAAAACCCTCAGGCCCATCTGTCCTCTGCAGAATCAAGGGCAATGAAATAAGCACTTGCCAACCCTACAAAGGCAGGGAAAAAAACAGCAACCTGTAATAATAAAACCTAGCAGAACTCTTCTTTTCTGCCTTTGTACCAATGCAAACTGCACTCAAATAACAGCCTTCAATATAAACAGTCTAAAAGGACGGCTGCCATTAGAGTGACAAAAACATGTAGGCTTGTAGTAGAAGAAGGAATAGCTGAGAGGAATTAGGAAAGAAATGGACATACTAACAGATAATAAAAAGGAAAGCGAAAAATAGTAGTTTGAACAAAGGAGGACTAAGATAGAGTAAAAAAACCCTGCACTCATCCAACAACCATGAAACCACATCCTTCCAATATAGTAAAACTCTAACTTTTAAGATCTGAGCTTATTTTGATATGATGAACATACCACTTTCACCTTATTAAATCAAAATAGGAACATAAAGAGCAGCCCTAAACTACTAACCCAGCCATCTTATGAGGTTTTTTTTAACCTTTACAGCTCTTCAGCAATTAGGTGCTGTAACCATTAGAACCAGGAGACAGCATAGAGATCTCAATGTATCTTCTAACAAAACACAGATGACATTCATAACTAGATTTCATCAGCCACATCTCTCATATTTCATATGTTTTGAACTCATCTTACTATGTTTGTACTTAGGATTGGTCCCTTTACAGGAAGGAAAGATTCCACTCATGCTTGTGGCAGACTTAATGAAATAATTACAGAGACACAAGCCTGGCATCTCTAAAATTTCTTTACGTTGCTATGTGTGCTCATAAATAAAACAAATACTACATTTCCTGAATGTCTGAATTACTTCAGCAATGACGATTACTCCACTTTCCAGTTCAAAATATTCTCAGCCAGATAACAGCATTTGAAAACTTACACTTGTAGGAAGAATGATACCTTTAAAGCACTCACATTCTGTTTATTTTCATTTCTTTGTCATCATTACATCTGGTGTTTTGCATGTGTGTAGGAATGAAAGGAAGAAGTTAAATGTCTAGCAATATGAAAACATGCATTATCTTCCACAATGAAATGACACTTCACAGAAAAAATACCTGCAGTTATCAAAACTTATTCTGTTTTGCTAGGTTTTGATTTGAGGTTTTTTGATTGTTTTGTTTCAGGTTGTTGCTTTGTGGGTTTTGGGGATTTTTTAATATTTTACTGTCAATGTTGCAGAAAGATTTCCAAAGTTTAATTGTGAAGATTTTTTTTCATTGCATAACCTAATAATGTGTCACAGTTCAAGAAAACCTGACAGTAAACACAGAATATCAATCATTCCAAACATTGCATCAAAGTCATTATTAACAGATAGTACCTTCAAACTCTGACCAAAAAGCAGAGTGACACCATTACACCACCACTATCTTGTCTGTTAGTGTCAGTGAAGAACAATGTCCACAGTGGACAACAACAGCATGAGAGGCTTCAGCATTTACATCTGAATTCTTTACTGTGATCTAATCACTGCCATGATGTGGTATTTGCTGTTTGCTTTAAAATGGAGAAAATTTGCTGAGCAGTATGCAGGAGCTGAGAGGTCTAAATTACTAAGGCAACAAAATCTCACCAGGAGGCTAGTTTAACTTGTACAAGAGCCTAGACAAACTTACTTCTGCAGTTTCAGAAACTACTTATCAGAACGGTCCACTCCCCTTGCTGGAGACGGCCACCTAGAAGCAGATTCTCCCTACACATCACGTGCTCATTTTAACAGATACTACAACAAATTAATGATGAAGGCAACTTTATGGCAGTGTAGGCTTCATATAGACAAAGAACAAGGAGAAACTGCAGGAAAAGACAGGTGTAAGAAAAGCTACATCCACCACCCTGCCTGACAGAATTCTCAAGTGCTGTTTTAACAGCATATATTACTAAGGTCTGTAGAAATGATAGTCTGTATTTCCTTCCTCTAGTTCATTAAGAATTATAGTTTAATCAGGAAGGAGTAGCCAAGGAAATACTTGCTAAATTGCCAAATACCAGCTGCTTAACTGAATCCAGAGAAAATAAGCAGTTACCGGCTTCTCTTAAAAGCACCTTAGCACCTGCTGGAACACTAACAAAAGATTCACATAATCCAGCTAGTATAAGTTTCCTTTTCCAGGCCTGCCTATAGTAATTTTGCTAAACAGAAGCCTGTTTCTCTGGAGTCAGAAATACAGAAAATACATACTTGAGCAGCACAAAATCACTCTTCCCTATCCTGTCTTGGTAATGGTACTCCACAGTCTCTGGAATAGTTTAATTTTAGTCCAAAAAAGAGTTGAAGACATGTTCTGCATTTAGATCGCTGCACAAAACTCCTCAGAATCCCTTAAAACAAGACACTGATGTCAACTTTAATAGGTAATGGTAAACTGTTAGTGAAAATAAAGAAGCTGGAACAGAAACTGAATAACCAGCTAGCTCCTGACAACTTAAAAGTACAAAACCAGCACTAACAGACAGATGAAACAAAGTAACAACACCTATGTGGAAAACTAGTTTGAAAGCAGACAAATAATGACTAAAATAATGACTATAATAAAATGGCTTCTATGTTGTGAGGAGTTAGGACAGCATTTCACATGGGCATAATGATTTTCTCATATACTGATAAACTTCTCTAATCCACAGTTTAAGATCAGAAAGCATCAAATTACAAAGAAAGCAGAGGCAAGTCATTGATGAGCTACAACATTTTATAATTATCTTTTACTCAATCTGTATAAAATGGTATCTATCATTAGAAACATCACTGAACTTCCAGAATTGATAATTAACATTCAAAGAGATAGCCATTACCACCCAAAACTGTTCAGCTGTACATTGATATAAACTGTTCAAAAACTGTAGAAATAAACTATTCTCTTAAAAGGCTCATCTTAAACAGTCTGACAGTCCATGCAAGGAATAAGTAACTAAAGAAACACTATCCCTGCTACTTACCTTAATAATTGTATTCCAGATACACTTTTAAACTACCCTGAGGAATTTCTTAAAGCCAAATCACTTTTATAGATCCTATTGCTTCCCACAACAAATTTCAAATGATAGATGGATGTATGACATGCAGTAAAAAGAGAAGAAAATCTTTCACTGCAAGTTATTAACTACTGCAGCCTGCTAGTACAATCTGTAGGCTTGAATTTGGTCCTTCCTGCAATTCATGAAGATCTGCTTTTTGTGACTGAACTATATCAAAAGAGACAATCAAAATAACTTAATTTACCAACTTTATTGAAAATGTAATAGTTTTTAAATAGATGACACCCACACTGACACTTGCCTCCCTCCATTCTTCAGAACACAACATTCATCACAACAAACATGCACCAGTAACAGTTTGGCTGACCAGGTCAGAAGGAACCATGTCTCCCAGCAATCTCCACAAAGTAAATCCTGGGCATCTGAAAGACTTTCTGTTCTCAGATGTATAGATCTCTTCAAACTAGAAACTAGTAATTTCAGAGGAAAAAGAAAAAAAATAATTTGTTTTGTTTTCGACTAAAGTTGGGAGAAGAGAGCTGAATTTGGGTATTTTTTCCATTTGAATGCTAAAATTGTCAAACCCTGCAGATGGCGATAATGGATGAGTGGGTCGAAAAAAAAAAAAAAGGTTACTTATGTGAAGCCATAAATGGCTAAGGAATCTGGGGGAGAAGCAAAAGCAGCTCATTTTCCCCTTGTCTTCACTCTTACAGTGAATATATCTTACGGTAACATCAGGCCTAATAACGGAAGCTACAGAAGAGGACTCCAGAAACTTTTCACACATACTTATACTCTAGATTTCCCATTCTAAATGTTTTTAAGAAATTTCCAAACACCTTCAGAAATTCAATTCATTGGCAACTAATGATTGTGACTGGAGAACAAAGGCTCTGACAAAGCACTGGTTATGAAAGTGTACATCAAGTTCCACTATGAAAGTAATTTGACCCATTTGGTGGAGTGATGGAGAGAGGAACTGAAGAATGGGGACAGGATGTACTTTCTCTTCCCTAAGGGAAGCAGCAAAAACATTTCGTTTGAAGACAATAATCGATTACCATATTTGATCACAGAATAGCTTATAATAAAGTATTAGTCCTACAATTATTTTCAACCCATAGCATTGACAAATTCAGTAAATTAGAAAAAAGACTAGGGTAAAATACATCTTTGTCCAAAAAAAACGAAAAACCAAACCCACCAAAACCAATGGGAAACAAAACAAAATATTCCTCCCCGTATCTGCAAAACTTTGTCCAAATTCAAGCCATTTTTAGTCATAAAATCATAATCACACAAGCCAAGAGCTATTACTGTCTGGACAAAATAACCTTACATAATTTGAAAACTGCTAGAGATTAGAGCAAACAAATTTAGATAAACAACTTCCAGTGGCAGTATCTAAAGACTATCCCTAAAATGTTACATTAAAAATGACTGCAACTAATACAGTTTTTTACACCTATGTATTTCCAAGACAGTAAAATGAAACTTCAAAGTGCCAAGATTCACTTAATACCAAATAGATCAGTGTGCAGACTGCTTCTGGTGACTTTTATCAAAACTCAAAGGAATCTCACAAGCAAGAAGGTGAAGAAAACTGCTCCACCCAGAGTCCTTTTCACCTGGTGTGGTGCCACTTACAATACATCAGATACAAGCCTATTCAATCCTGTTGCCAATGGTCAGAGAATGACAAATGAAGTATTTTATTAATATAAACACAAATCTTCTGAAATTGATGCAGAATAAACTGCTCTTGGGAGGGATTTCTACCTCATTCTAGTCAATCAAGAAAGAGAAGTACAAGACTAGAAACACAAAATTAATAAATTGGTGTGCAAATAAATTGCTTACTCTAGTGCTACCAAGCCTAACACTACTATTAACAAGTATATATGTTATTAAAAAGCATTTCAATTAAACTCCTCCTACTCAATAACAGATTGAAACTTTTGGTAAAACATGTTATTACCACAGTAATACTGCCCAACAGTATTTCAATCACTGAAAAGGCCTATATGGATTTTTCAAGGGAAAATAAAAAACTGTTGGGTATCTGCAAGTTGTCTGAGAACAGTATTAGCATAAATCAAAGAACTTTCTTTTACTAATATTAGACCTAAATATCTGTAAAGCAATTATCTTATGGCAACCCAATAAAAAAAGAATGATCTTAAAGCATAAATTGATTTAAGATGCAAGTCCAATTTTCAATTAGTTTAAGGAAAGTGCTACAGGAAAAGATAGTTTAATTACTTATTTCATTCAACAAATTAAATAAATCCATGCAATTGTTACTATAAAAGGTACATGTTTATCTCTAAGACCTTGGATTTCACTCAATAGTATAATTTTTTACTACATTTTTTACACTAAAGAACTTTTCCAAGTTCTTTGCACGTGGCAAGAACAATTTGCACATGCTGGTAAGAAATCTAAAGTGAGCATCTAACAAGTTATGCTTTGTTTTTCCTCAAAAAGGTTCAGTAAAGCTTAAAAATCAAACAGTAAAAAAACAACTAGTATAATGCTAAAGCTAGAAAGATTAATCACTTGCTATAGCACTGCAGCTGGGGATCTTTCCTAAGTGCAGACAGAAGCAATCAAACTTCAGAGGAAAGACTTCAGAGGAAAGAATAACTGAAAGATGGAAAGAAAACCATTTCAAGCGTTAAGAAGATGAGTTTGAATAGAGTGCGTTAGCACTTTCTTAAAGTAATGAAATACTATTAGAAGTATCTTTAACAGATACAGATTTAACAGAAGTTATGCTCTGAAACGTAAATACTTGGATGTAGAAGCAGGGACACATATACTTTCAGCAGCGTGCATGATCAGGTACTTACACAGCACAAAAAATTCCCTTACCTCTTCCTGTTTTGAATCCTGAAATCAGTATCTGAGTCCTAGTGTCTAGAATATAATTTATATTTAGGGACAAAAAGGTAAATGAAAGAAAATCATAGCAAAAAAGTATGAAATACAATCATCTGAAATACAGGAGTTAAGATCCCAGATCATCTTGATGTTAGTGCCAAGGCAGAGCTTAAGCTTCTAAATGTCTCCATGTTCAAATTATTTTTGGAAAAGTCACTCTGAAGGAACAAAGGATGGCACTATGTTGACAAAAAAAACAACCCAAAAAATCCTGTTTCTCAAATCTGCTTTACTGATCGCCACTGCTTAGTACAACAGATCATTTTTTATCATAAAAACATTTTGTCTAGTCAGATAAAATAAATTTGGCAACGTCCTTTAGCTAAGTAATCAACTGACCCATGGCTTTTATTGTGCCAATCTGTGTACTCAATAGTTCAAATACAACAATAAGTGTCACATACAATTATTCATCAATAAAGAATTTATAACTTAGACAGCTGTATTGTATCATTCAACTTGTTCTTTCAGGTGACAAACTAGAAAAAACTGTACAGCACAACACATTACCTGAAAACTCATCAAACACTGCACTGACACATGTGCATGCAAGAATGACAGTTATAATTGCAAAAACTATATTGTTTGCATGCATATTGTAAAAGAATAATAGAGATGACCTGTACTAGCATAACATCAACATAATTCACACAAAATTTGCATTATACATAATAATTGTGATGTTACTGGATAACAATCAACTAGAGAAGGCATTTTATGTTGCCTGGTTATGTAGAGAGAAAAGAAAGTTCTTAAGTGAAAACCTTGACAAAATAGCCCTTTGCAAATAACAGCAAACTCATTCCATTAACCTAAAAAATTAACTTTTCCTCTCTTAATTACATAGGTACTGCACAGCATTTTCTCATTGACATCAAACATATGCAGAATGCTTTCTGTCTTAAATCAAAACGAACTTATGCTATTCATAAAGCAACAGTTTCCAGCAATAAGGACAGTCTCAGTATCAAACGAGAAGGATGCTTACTGCTGCTAGAACACAGACCTTTTCAATGTAGACAAAGTTTTAAGTTACTGTCAGTTAAAAATTCAGAATACAAAATAGTTATTTCTTAAACTCATCCAAAATAACTATCTGCAGGGAGAGAACATCTTCTCCATGCTACTTTGTAGAGATTAAAAATAGTGTGAGAGCTAGTTTAAATAAGTTCTTCTACTGGCAGCAAAATTACAAAAATGACTGATTATCGCTCTTGCATATTTCTTCCTTACAGTCCCTGCACTATCATAATGCTACCACACATACTTGATTTACTACAGCTCTCACCCCCACCCCCTCAACAATTTCCCCCACTGGCTCCATCAACTTGTAATTGTGAATTGAAAGAGGCAGTCGTAATTGTGAGAAGAGTCATTTTCTGGCACAAAGAACAAGTAACTTGAGCTCACCAGAGTTCGTCATTTCCCCTACTTTTAATGATCTATACCACCTCCTACTTTTGAAAAGTATGTGTTGTGTTTGTCAAAGGAATAAAGAGACCCTCAAGTTCCTACACACTGTTTGAAGTTCCTAGTCTAAAGTAATGTTTCTGATTAAGGAGAAAAAAGAAAAGGCAGAAGGGGGAAAGAAAATAGTGTCATTGAATAACTCACTGCTGGTTGATTTGTTCCTACAGTGCTGCCTCTCTGGTATGATTGCAGGACTTCAGTTCTCTACAGACTTCAAACAAACTTTCAGTAGCACATAAGGTTTCCAGTCCAATTAGTACCCACCACACTGAGTATTTCAATTCCATATTCTGTTGATTTAAATGTAGATGCACTTTTTCAGTAAAATTAACTTGAGAAAAGCTAATTTTCAGTCAATGAGGCAGCATCACCAGCCACGACTGAGGTAAGTGTGGGAGTGAGCACTAGATCAAGCTGTACGGGGGGGTTCCCAAGCTCAGGGACTCCTGAGCAAGAGGCCAGAACTGCATCCAGACCTAGAAGCCTTGGTGAGCCAGTCGGGTTGGTGGATGAACAGATGGAAAACAGCCCTGGGGAGAAGGAACTGGAGGTGCTGGTAGTGGCCACCAGGGCGAGGGAGGGGATTCTGCCTCTCTGCTCTACTCTGGTGAAACCTCACATGGGTCTAATCCTAACCCTGCACCCACCTCTGGGGTCCCAGCACAGGAAGGAGATGGACCTGTTGGAGTAAGTCCAGAGGAGGCCATCAAGATGATCAGAGGATTGGAGCAGCTCCTACAAAGAAAAGCTGACTGAACTGGGATTGTTCAGCCTGGAAAAAAAGAAAGCTTTAGGATGACCTAATAGTGGCCTTCCAGCACCTGAAGGGAGCCTACAAGAAAAGAAAGAGAGCTTTTTACAAGAGCATGTACTGACAGGACAAGGGGGAATGGCTTCAAAGTGAAAGACAGGAGGCTTAGATTAGATATTACAAAGAAACTCTTTGCTGTGAGAGTGGTGAGGCACTGAAACAGGTTGCCCAGAGAAGCTGTGGATGCTCCATTCCAAGAGGTGTTCAAGGCCAGTTTGGACACTGCCCTGAGCAACTGGGTTTAGTGGGAGGTGTCCCTGTCCACAGCAGGGAAGTTGGAACAAAATTATGCTTAAGGTTACTTCTAACCCAAGCATCCTATGATTCCATGAGTTTTGATAAAAGCAGCAAAGTTTTCTTTAGGCTCTTCAGAGCAATTACAGAACAAACCACTATTTATAGCGTTTCTTCAGTTAGCAATGAAACTGTTATATATCACAATAGCCAAGACTGCTTTTAACACAGAATCACCTGTTTCTTTTTTGTCTTGTACTGCATATAAGACTTTCACATACTAGTTAAACTTCAGCCTAATACAGCAAGCTTGTATTTTAAAAAGGGAGGTGTGAGAAATACAAAACTATTTCAAGACAGAGCTTCCAAGTAAGTCTTGTGTAAGCTATGAGACATGGGCACCTTCCGCCTGGCTTCTAACCTACTGCAGTCAAACTGCCTTGAGAAGGTTTTCCTCTACATTTCCTTCAAACATGACAGCAAACCTAACCTAGCAAATCAGAGAAGTTTCAAACATAATTAAACATCTTTAGTAGCACTGACAAAAAGAGACCAGAGTTTAGATTAATGAACTCTCAGGAATGCTGACAGTCTTAAATCAATTGCATCTCCAAACACTACTATCAAAACAAACTTCTACTTAGTAACTATTGAGTTACTATATACATGTACCAAATGACAGTAGTTCCAAAGCAAGAAGTAGACAATACATATTTTTTATAAAATGCAAGATGTCCTTACATTTCCTTGCAAGCTGGTATTACAATTTAAGACAGTAGTTGTACAGTGAAATGCTATCAACATGCATGCTTTTCAAAACATTATGTCCATGTCCACTTTGTAGTTTAGACTTTAGTAGTTCCACTTAAAGAGTTTCAATGGAAATGCTTCAATTTCTTCTCACAGCATTGCTCAAGGAGTTCAGGAACTTAGTCCAGAATTATTTCAGTCTTGGGAGTTCATTACATGACAAAAGCTAAAAAGGCCACACTACCTAGATTAAATGGCCATATGTGAAAAAGGAAATGAAAGCTATTAAAGTAAGTGTAGAAGGGTTCTTGACAAGAAAACTTACCTGTACCTCAAACATATAGCATTGAGATGACCTCCTCTAAATCACATAAGTAGACACATGTAAGAGCAGGACAGCTGCAGCAACTAAATCCTGTACTTAACAGCCTCTTAGTTGCAAAAGTCTTTCATACTATAGTAATTAATTTCTGCCATTCTTGGCATTAGTAAAACGGTAGGATAATTACAAACTCTAAGTCAATTTTATTATAACTTTTACAAGAGTTCAGTCTTGATTTTCTATAGTGACAGTAGAGTAAGAAGATCAAAGGAGCTGGATCAGAAAAAAATCCAATAGATTTTCCGCAAAAAGTGGTTTATGAAATGTTTTATTTCCAAGCTTTCTGTCACTGTGCAGCTATGCATCTCTAGAAAGCCGCCTGACCCTCTTCTAATGCACCCTACTTCCACCAAGTATCTTGGGTGCTGCACAGCTTCTGTATTTCCTTAAACACATTATAAAGTGCCTACAAGCATAGCTTCAAAAGAAATAGTAAAGCTATCAAAAGGGTACAAAGTTTCCATATCTATTCCACTTGTTACCAAATAGATACATGACGAGTACGCTACTTGAGATTCTGATTTGCCACTAAAAGAATGAACACAAAACCTCACAAGTATCCCACCCCAAAATAACTAATAATGATTTTTAAACAGCACACTACCTCGCACTAAAACGACTCTTAACAACATATCTAGCATATGCTTAATTCATTCTGCATAAATTCATATTATAATTCATTCTGCTCATTCTGTATAAACAAAACCAGTCTGGAATGGAGGTCACATATATGGGATGATCCCTAAACATAAAGGCTCATCGCAACTTTTTTTTTTCAATTCAAAGATTTTAATCCACAAACTTAATTGTTCTGTGAAACTCTGGAAGAAAACACACAGTATTATTTTGAAAAATACCAAAGTAAATATTTTCAGAACATTCCAGAAAATGAAGGGGTAATAAACCAGAATTTCTTGAACTGGTTTCTCAGAGGCATGCACTTCATACAGAAAGCAGGAAGAGTCTAAACTGACCTGACAGAAAGCCTGCATAAACAGTTTTGTAACCAAAGAAATAAATTTAAAAAAAAAAAAAAATAGAAAGAAAATAGGTAAAGTAGGAAAAGAACATCCAAGCACTTGATAACCCACAATTATCAAACCTCCTTTGAACCTTATTAACTTTGGGACATGCAAAACTTTCCACACAGGACACTGAAGTAGCACCCAACACTTCCAGGCTAAGAGACCAACTTAAAAGGCCAAATGTGACACCACGAGTTACTAGCTAGAACTCAGTGGTTTAGAAAACTTTGCATATTTATTAACACCAAATACATACACACATATATATGTGTGTGTGTGTGTGTGCATATATGTATATTTGTACTGAGACAGTAAAACAATTCAAGCCCCTATACTTTACCTATGAGTATCAATTCATTTCCTATTTCTCACGACTTCATACCCCAGATACACAGCACTGGAGCCACATAACCTCACGGCTGAAGTCGCACACCCAAGGGACGTGTCCCCTCTATCTCCACCTTACTGGAAACGCCATATTNACCCTCCGCTCCCTGGCCCGTCCTTCTCCGGGCGCCACGGCAGGGCAGAGAGAAGAGGAGTCGGAAACGCGAGGCAGAGGGAAACGCCGGCCCTTCTTCCCCTTCCCAAGAAAATTTTAAAAAGAAAAAACGGGGGATTTAAAGGGCTCGGCCCGGAGTTTAAAACAAAGAGGCGGAAATAGCCGAGTGCGGCCCGAGCGGAGCCGAGCGGGGGCGCCGCACTCGCGGCGCATGCGCGCGGAGCGCTCACCCGGGCACGGCGCCGGCCGCCCCCTCCCCCCCTCCCCCGGGCAGCGGGGCCGGC
>VXBI01006312.1:0-27823 GCA_013397375.1 Toxostoma redivivum | reverse complement strand
CCTCCCCCGGGCAGCGGGGCCGGCGAAAGGGGGTCCGGAGCCCCCGACAGGCCTGGGGCCGAGCTGTGGGCACGTCACAGAACCTCGGAGTACGCTGAGTGGGAAGGGAGCCATCAGGATCATCGAATCCGGCTCTTACCCTTGCGCAGGACACCCCTAAGAATGACAGCATATGCCTGAGAGCATTGTCCAAACGTTTCTTGAGCTCTGTCAGGCTTGGCGCTATGACCACTTCCCTAGGGAGCCTGTGCAAGTGGACAACCACCCGCTGGGTGAAGATCCTTTTCTTAATACCTAAACTAAAGCACCTCTGACACAAGCTCAGGCGATTCCTTCGGGTCTTGTCACTGGTCACCACGGAGCAGAGATCAGTGCCTGCCTACCCTCTTCCCCTGGTGAGGATGTTGAAAATTCCAGTCCCCCCTCAGTCTCCTCCGGGCTGAACAGACCAGCTGACCTCAGCCACTGCTTGAATGGCTTCCTTCAAAGCCCTTCACTGTCTTCATTGCCTTCCTTTGGACATTAATGGCTCAATGCCTTTCTTGCATTGAGGTGCCTGGAATTGTATGTAGTTCTCAAGGTGAGGCCACACCAGCACAGAGTAGAGGAAGGAGCAGAGGCTGGCTGCCCAACCTGGAAAAATCCATGCCACTCGTGAGCAGGAAGGTGACATCAGCAAAGATGATTGGCTTTTAGGCAGGATGTACCTATGCATTGCTCTGAGCCGCCTCTTCTCTCTGAAAGGTTTTCCTCAAAAGCGCACAGGTGTCACTTCAACAAATGAGAGTGGAAATTTGAGTAGGAGCTGGATGGAAGGAGAAACTTTAATACGAGTGCTGGTCATGAGACACACTGGTATCAAACTGTGTGTGGCTCAAAACACTCCTGACTGATGGAATGACAAAGACCCTGTCTTCCTGAAGGTGTGAGGTCAAAGAACATGCATAAAGCTTGGGAAGCCCGTGCCATGTTCATGTTTGCACCAAACAGCTGAACATTTAACTTGCAAAGACAAATACTTTAAAATTTACCTGTCCAAAGACTAAACATATCAAACCAATCATTACCTTCACAAATATGCATATATTTTGAATGTAATCATTTAAGATACCTGTATATTTCCCTCTTTTCTTTTTTTCTTTCCAACAAAGAACAAGTCATGAGACAATCTTCCACCTTGTCTAAAAATGCCATTGGAAATGGGCTATCTGATATGGCACAAGCCCTCCGTGTCTGCAAACTACTGAGCTTTTATTGTGTGCCAAGTCAGGGGCTGTGCTTGGCTCTGGGAGCTATGTTTTCCAGATGCTAAGACTGAGTTAATGGAAAATATGTCAGCATTTTAGATTTGGTTTGTTTCAGTTCAAAGGTTATATAGTTGTTACATGAGTGCATCTTGTCTATCTGAAATAAAAATTCTGTTTCCAGTTTAACCACAAATTACTTTGTATGGGCCTTTGTTGTGCATTGTAGAAAGTAATGGGGCTTCCTCTGTGACCTCTGGAACTGGAGTTCAAGTAGCCAGAAGCAAAAGTAACAAACTATAAGAATGTGCATGAAATTATAAATTGTATGCCTGCTTTACTTGTTTGGTTGGCTTGGTTTTTCCTAGTGTTTCCAGACCAAACATTGCAAATTGGGAAAGCCATTAAATCCATGGTGTATAGGTGTTGACTTTCTCTTACTATAGAATTTTTTTAGAAGATGGCACCTTAAGCAAGATTACATGGCCATGCCTAGTGAAACAATCTACTGTAATACCCCCAATATGACAAGATTTGTGACCCTCAGAGCACAGGCAGTTGTTTGCTCTCTTCTCGACCTCATCACCTTACATCAGATCTAATGCCTTTGGCGAGATCATTTAAGTGTGTGTTAGCCATAAGTGATGTTTCTGAAATATAAGCTTTTCCAGTGACTAATATCCAGTATCTAATATCACAACTAGAGTGCCTTTTCTGAACTGCAACACTGGATATTAGAAGAGAAGTGAAACGTTTTGTTTGTATTGAAGTCAGAGAGCCGTGGTCAAACTACAGAATTTCAGCGAATGACTTGAGAAGAACTAGAAACTGCATTTAAAGGAGTCTTGAAGTTAGCTTTATATGCATTAGTCTTCACAGTTTTCACCCAAATAAGAGCATGACATGAATGTGGGTAAATTGAATCTCTTATCTTCCAGAAACATTCCTCGCTAAAACAATTGATGGAACAGAATCTGAGAACTTCTTGACAGCAAAAAACCCCAAACATCTCAGGTAAAAGAAGTTTTTTATCTTCTTTAAGTTTTCTAACAGTGAAAAGGAACTGGTCAGCGTGAGCATGTTAATAGTAATGGTATAAACAAAGAAATTACTAGAAACGCAACAAAGCAACACATTTTCATAAACAAAGCAGAAAAGTAGCAAATAAAATTAATAAAGCACAAAGTAGGAAAGTAAAGGACAAAATTAGTCTAATTTAAGACTTACTATGATAAAGCTTTTAGAAAAAGAAGCATTGAGAACTAATATTCCCAGTAGTTTCTCAGAGCATGAGAGCTACATTGATTCTGTAGGCCTGTGAACGAGACTGCATCAGTGCTGGGAGAGTCTGCTGATGCCATGGCAAGGCTGCTCCCCAGCTATTACCTTTTCGAGATCATGGTGACCAGGCAAGTCCCCCAGTACTGGAGAAAAGTAAATATTTCACCTGTCTTTGAAAATAGTAAAATAGATAATTTAGAGAACTACAGCTTCACCTTTGTCCCTTAGAATCATGGAGAAATCAAAGATCTCAGAGCTGCCTGAAACCAAAGAGCTCAAGCATTGACCAGTTAATTTCTTACACACAGATGTACCAGGCACAAATTATTTAAGCACCATGTTCTAATGGTCAGTCTGTAAGAACTTGGCATGATCAGAACACGCACACAGAATGTGTGAGGTTGGAAGGGGCCTTTGGAGATCATTCGGGATAGCCTCCCTGCACAAAGGAGGATAAGGTAGAGCAGCAGTATCTCTTCTTTAGTTATCACCAGACAAAGCACTGCCATTCTTACCTTGTAGATTCTGCATGGTCATCCTAAGGACTGTATGATAACTTCACTCTTGCGCAGGAACCACTGGAAAAGAGTCTTTTGAATGTCAATTTCACCACAGCTACATTCTGGCTTCAGAGATGTGGTCAATTAATCCTCTGATGTAAAAATAAAAACTTAGAGGTCATTTACAGGAGGAGCTATGAGCTGCCACCCCCTACAGACGCAGCTGCATAAGTTATAGGCAAATCAAACAGCAAACTGACTTGGCAAGAGACTGTTTGGAGGTTCACTGCTCCCCAAATTCAGACATTCTGAAATATGGCTCAGCATTTTGTTATAGATGTACCTGAGCATAAGCATAATCCATAAATTTTTAACTCCATAACTGTTATGCAACTCCTGCATCTACAAAATAGTAAGAAATTCCTGTTTCTTTCAATAACCTTTAATATTTGGGGTTTGGCAAGTTGATATCTTTCTCCCTGTTGTCCTTGCTAAAGAATTGATAAAGCATTCTCTCAGTCTCTGGCTGAACAGTTGAATAGTTTTATTCCTAAACTGATCTGCATATGATTTAAGGATACTATAAAACTCAGGAGGTTTAAACCCAAGTGATAGATATTTAACTATACCTTCAGTCATTCCAACCCTCTTGAGCTCTTCAATCACCACTCTTACTTGGCTTTCAAGGTCCTCCATTTCCCATGGAAAAAAATTCCTTCATTTTCTCTCTGGTTTCAAAGTCAAATAAATCACATTCATTCTCTAGCCAAAGCCACTCAAGTGTACGAGACAAACGAATTCAGCAATCATTTGTAAAAGAGGAAGCCATTTAAGTATCTCTAGTCTTACGAATATTCCCACTGGTAAGTGAAAGATTAATGCTCTTGCCAGAGCATGTAACTGTTAGCTAGCAATTAGAAACTTTTGGTAATGAAGTCTTCCTCAGCAGAAAACCTCTTAATGCTTCAAAGAGGATCATTAGATAAAAAAGTGGAAATAGTGAGGGATTTAGTGACTCAAAAAATAAGAATATTTTGCTACTAATTACTTACATAAATACAGCTTAGATCCCTTCAGCGATCTGGGTTTTAAACTGGATTTTAAAAAGCTTTAGCAATTTACTTACCTTTAAATGATGGAATTTATACTGAGGGTAGGGGGCAGCAGGGAGAAACAAAACAGAAACTCTTGCTCAGGTCCCAGGAGTTCTGCATCTTGGATATTCTGTTCTCAGAACCTGGAGCTTGCTCCAGAAAGAGGAAAGTTATCAGCAACCTACTGCATTGTGCAAGGCAGTGTGTTGTCCCTGTGACTGTCATCCTTAGTTATTACAATACAACTGAGGGGGAAGTCATATTCATAACTGGTGCTTACCTTCCTGACTTCTTCATGATCATCAATTTTAATTTGGCTCTAGTATGCCAGACTGAACACTGATGAGAACACTGCTCAGTCTTTTGATTGACTACACATGTACAAACCACAAACATCGATACTTAAATTCCAGCAATTCGATTTCAAATATACTTCCACACAACCTGTACAAAATCAAAAGCAGAGGTGGTAAACAAGAAGTAAAGACTGTAAAGAGGAGCAGGCTACCGGACAAAGGAACATTTAGAAAAAGGGATAAAAATAATTTCTTCTTGAGTATCCAGCATGTGCTCTTTACCACTTATACACACACAAGTTTATAGGGGCAGATGGGACTCACCCAAGGGTAGTGAGGGAGCTGGTGGAAGAGTTCACAGAGGCACTTTCCATCATTTACCAGCAGGCCTGATGGAACAGAAGTCAGTGAGTGTGACACCATCTACAAGAAGGGCTGGAGAGACAATCCAGGGAACTGCAGGCCTGCCAGTCTGACAGTGGTGCCAGGGAACGACATGGAGCAGGTCATGCTGAATGCCACTATGCAGCACATACAGGACAACCAGGGGCTCAGGCCCAGCCAGCAAAGGTTTAGGAAAGGCAGGTCCTGCTTGACCAACCTTCTATAACAGGATGACCCACTTAATGGGTGAGAGAAAGGCTGTGGATGTTGTCTCTGTGAACTTTGGCAAAGCCTTTGATGCAGTCTCCCACAGCATTTTCCAGCAAAAACTGGTTGTTCATGGCTTGGATTGGTGCACTCTTGGCTAGGTAAGTATCCGGCTGAAAAGCTGGACCAAGAGAGTGGTGACAAATGGAGTTACATCAGCTGGCAGATGGTTGCAAGTACTTTTCCCTAGGGCTCAATATTGGGGCCACTCTTGTTTAACATCTTTATTGATGATTTGGACAAGGGAACAAGTGAACAAGTGCCCCCTTCAGTCAGCCTGTAGATGACACCAAATTGAGCAGAAGCAGGGCAGGAAAGCTCTGCATAAGGATCTGGACAGGCTGGATCAATAGGCTCAGGGCAACTGTGTGACATTCAACAAGGTGAAGTGCTGGGTCCTGCCCTTGGGTTACAACAACCCCATGCAGTGCCACAGGCTTGCAAAGAGTGGCTGGAAAAACTGCCTGATGGAAAAGGATCTAGCGGTGCTGGTTGACAGCAGCCTGAACATGAGCCAGGACTGCGCCCAAGTGGCCAAGAAAACCAATGGCATCCTAGCTGATCCTGAGCCATATCACCTATTGTCTTTTGTGCTGAAGTGCAAATACTTCTTTCCATGAGAAGATACATATAGCCCATGCTGTGATCTTCAGCGAGGCATGGGGATTCCTGAGGCCTTTAACAATCTTCTTTTTAAACCTGTCCTCAGCATCCTTGGATTTTCCCTCCTAAGCTTTCCAATTCTCTGCAAGGCTTCTCTATAGCATTTTTTCACAATGGTATTACAAGAGATTAATGAATTATTTTGGAAGTAGATGGACAGGGCCAGTAAGGACATGTCCAGTGTGCTGTTGGAAAGCATTTTTCCTCATAAATGTGGCCACCTGGTAATTCACCCATATGGAATTGGACATGCAGTTAGGAAAGTCCACTGAAGGATTTATAAATCTATGATCAGGTGTCTTGTGGCAGGAAAAATAGGTTACATGATGATATGCTAAAGTTTGCCAATCAGTGACAATAGCAGATGTACTGGAGTGCAAATGTTTCCAGGTGCTGCTGCAGCTTTTGAGGTGAAGTATGCTCTCTTGATCTAGGAATCAAGAGAGAGACACAGGGAGTAAAAAAGGCTCAAAAATAATCATCTACTGCCATCAAGACCAGGAATTCATATGTTCACCTTCTGATCATATCCATTTGGGAGACTAGCATATAGATGTTGTGCCAGCCACAGCCACAAACAGCCACTGCCCTCTGAAGAAATAGTTAAAGTCCATTATGAAAAAGTTAACTTATGATAAGCTGTATCAATCAGATGGCTAGACTTGAGTATGGCAAGAACAGGCTGCACCTGCAGGCACAGGGGGAAACCGTGTCCTGAGCAGCTTTACATGGGACTTGATTGGACTTTCCATTGTGACTGTATTGAAAGAGCTACAGGGAGTCTGCATGAGACCTTCTGTGGTAAGTGACACAAACCATCCTGTGAAATTTCTGAGTCTGCATCGGTAGTTATTTTCACAGCCTTTATTAAAGCAGGAAATACTAACACCACCACCTAGTTACCATGAAGCTCCACAGACGCATGTGAGCTACTCAACTTTAGGCAGAGACTCCCAGGACTGGAAAGGATTAAAATGTGTGTATATATGAAGGGCAAACAGGATGTCTAAGCTATTTGATTAAACCGGTTTGCTAGTGACCTGGACCTTTCAAGAGCTGTACCCACACCTAGGAACCACCTTTTATAATTTAACGTTCAGTTAGATAATGTGACTCAGTGAAAAACAGCCACCTTAGCAAGGCAAAGCATTTTACTGTAAATCAAATCTTTTTCTGGTTGATCTTTGTGACCCTGTCTCACAAGGGAGCAAGTTTCTTGCTTCTGTGATATATACCTGGAAGAGCTTAGGTGAGGAAAGAGGAACAGATAGAACCTAGGACAAAGAGAAATATTTAATGGTGAGTGAAAGTTCCCAAAGTAGCTATTCCTTTGGATGAGATAGTGATGAAATTTTGTGGGATGATTGTACAAAAGCAGTCTTAGATATCTCAAATTGAAGGCAAATCTCTTGTAGATATTGACACTGAAAATGGACTGTATTCCTCTTTATAATCAGAGAACCTACTCATAAATCTTTATCTGGTTCATTCACTTGTCCATCATCTGATACTGCATAGTATTTTTCCTTTTTCTCTAACAGAAACAATATCTGAGAACATAGGGACGAGTGAGAGGTAATTAAGGACAAGGTCCAGTCATCCCATGAACTATGTGCAACAAAAAGTCCTGCAAAGTTTGAGCCTTCCCTGAACCCTCTGGCCGCTGGGGATTTGGCAGGGAAGGCAGGGAGGAAGTCCTCACCCCAGTAGGGAGAAATCTGTGCTGTTTTTTGCAGAGACAAAATAGCTGTCATGTTTGAGCGTTTAAGGTTTTCTGGTTGCCAAGTCAAGTAGAGTTCTACAAGGAAAAGACAATCTCTCCCAAGCAAAGAAACAGTAAAGCAGCAATTGAGGCACACTCAAATTGAAATCTCACTGTTTGCATGGATCTCCTCTATCATCTTGGCTCTACTACTTCTGTGCCTCTACCTCTGAGCTATATGAGGAGGAGGAAGAATGACTGATCAAAGGTTTCCAAGCTTTTCTAGGTCAACATGAGGGAAAAGGCTGTCTGCTGCAGCAGAACACTACTCTGAAATGGTTTCCATATCTGCACAAGATCATATAGTTTAGGAACTTCTGGAAGACAGAGATAGAGAGATTCTGGATTCTTAGGTCTAACAATATCATGGCAATTCTAACAATTTGTTGCCTCCATCTTGAATCCTAACAGTCAAATCAGCGTCACTCATTCAGCATGGCATTTTTGTTCTAGGCAACATTTTGAAAGTATTTCTATTTTAAGGACTCAGCAAGGCTAAAAAAATGTCAGCCAGAGATTAATATCATCCTTGGAATTTTGCAGATTAGTGGACAGGTAAACAGGAATTGTGATTCCAGCACCGCCTTCAAAACATTACAATTAATAATAGCCACTTCTAAGAGGAAGAATGGTTCACCAGAGCATCAGAAATATTTCTTTTCTGAGGTCAGGCAAGAGGTAGAAATTACATCAGTTTTAACATTTCACAAAAAAATGTGGCTCCCACTTTACTTGCAAATCAGAAAATGCTACATTCTACTAAAGATTAGGTGAATACAGCTGACTATCACAAAGAAATGTTATCTATTGACCAATCCATCCATTACCTAATCCATCAAGAAAATTAAACAGAAATGCAGGATGAAAACAAAATAAAGGCTATTAAAAGTATTAAATATAATTTTGTTGCAGCAATCTGATTTTCAGTTTATTTACCTGCTTTTTATATCTGCCCAACTCTTTATTTAACAGTATTACTTCAAACATTTAGATACATAACAAAGCTGTCTATACATAGGAGACAAATGTCCTAGATTTGGCTGGGATAGAGTTAATCTCTTAATAGGTCTGCCTCAAGGTTCTGCCTAAGTATATAAAACTTCTAAAAAGTTGTTGTACTCCTGACAAAATTCTATAATTGTTCTAAACCTCTGTACCTACTCAGTAGCCATGGGAACAATACTGAACAGCTTCCTAGTTTGTGTCAGTGCAGTTAGTAACTGGTGACCAGATGCAAATGGCCATGTCAGTTGGCGAGCCCTGGTAAGGAGGAAATCTTCCATAGAAGCGGGATTGACAGGAGGCAGGGGTGGCCAATATTTCACCTGCATATACCCACCGTTTTGCAGACTTTTGCCCTAGGCAGAAGGGGTTTATATTTAAATTATCAAGTAGTTTTACCGTTTCTGTCTCCACCACTGGATAAAATGAGGTCCCACACACAAGCCATGGGCAGGTTTCCTACAATCCACTCCCTGAACACAAACAGACATTATTACAAATCAGGCCTAACACCCTGTAAGTAATATATACCTCAAAAGCAATACCACACTTAGTGTTCCTCAAGAAACTTATTTCAAATATTTCACCTTTATTCCTGTCTCTTCCCTATTTTCCTCATATTTGATTTCCTCCTGCTTTGGAGGAGGTTGGCACACCACTCTGTTTTCATCTGCATGTATGATGACTTGAAAAGAAGAAAAATTCATGTTTATTTAATACATTGGTTGTAGCAAGAACTTTAGTAAGTTCTGCTTACCCTAGCACCAACATGTAATATTTCCTACAGGTTCCTCAAGGATGCTTCAGCTTCAGCCTCAAAAGCAATTTTGGGGAGTCAGCACATTCTGGTCTTTCTGAATGGGAGCACAGTTTTCAGTGGACATGTTTGGTCACAGGTTAGTTTATAACCCACAGGACAAGGAGGAAAATTAAAAATCACTTTTAGGGTCTCAGTTCTAAGTGAGATTCTAGATAATGTAAAAGAAAAACAAATGCTTTCCTAAGTGGTACAGAAGATCAAGACTGATCAGCCAGCGAGGTACATGCTAACCTTTCAGTTATTGAAGAAATTTAGCCAGGACTGCTACGCTATGCTACACCGTAGGCAATCTGGACAAGCTGCCACAACCACAAGATTTACTGACAATTTATTACTGATTCTGGAGACAAGCATCAGTTTTTCCACTGACAGCTCTGAGGACTTCTCAGTGAAAATCATGAACCTTAAGGCCACAAAGGGACATGCAGAGGGATGAGGAACAGGAGTTGTGTTTGGGACATAATGGGTCCTACCTGCTGTTCCCTCCCCCATACGCTGTTCCCCTGCTCCTTTGTAGGGTTCCTCCCATGGGATCAATGTGGGCCTTCTCCACAGAGTACAGTTCCTCAGGAGCAGACTGTTCCATTTTGTGTCTCCCGTAACCCACACCTAGTCTACCATGGGCTTCAGGGAAATCTCTGCCCCAGCATCTGAAGCACTTCCTCCTCCTTCTTCACCGATCTCAGTGTCTGTAGGGCTGTTGCTCACACCTCTATTTTGCCCTTTCTTAAGGAGCCACTGTCTTGGCAGAAGGGCTCAGCTGTGCCCTCTGGTGTGTCTGGCATGGAGCAGCAGTGGCCTCTTCTCACAAAGGTATACCTGCAGCCCCTCCACTGAAACCTTGTCACATAAACCTTTTTTGCAAGTGAAAAACTCTACAAATTGGGTCTGGGTTTCTCTGTGGGTAAATAAGGAGCTCTTGCTAACTAGAAGGAAGGTAGAAAAGCTGGAGAGAGGTCAGGAGTACGTTGGAGCCTCAGCCACTAATGGGAAACAAGACAGAAGGAATGGACAATACCACAGAAAACTGAGGAGGAATGAGCAAATTTTAAGGACTGCAAGGACTGTCAGATTACTGGCTGCAGGTAGTGAGGAGGAATGGCCAAGGAGCAATGGGCTGTGGGAAAGGGGTGAAAGGAGGTTGGGAGATAGGCACCCTAAGATCTGCTAGGCAAACTAAGCAGGGAAAAAGTAAGCACAAATTAATACTAAGGAAGAGAAGAATACTGCAGAGAAGGAGGAGAAATATTAAAACAAAAATTTGAAAGTCTGTAGGAGAGAAGAAAGGGGACAAAGAGAGAAAGTGGACAAGAGTGCATATGAAGTTTGGATTTGTTTTTTCTTAAGTTTTCCAGAAAATGTCATAAGTGTATGTAAAAGCCGATTCCCCATTTATTACTTTCACATATTCTTCAAACACACTTCTCTTTTGCAGGAAACTTGAAAGCATTGGTAGGCAAAATGAAATGGGTGTCTCCCCTTCTTTTTGGTGTGTGACCTGAGGTTGTGTCAAGTGTCTCAAGGATATGTGCCATGGCCTAAAGCCACCTGGCTTGTTAGATTTATTGTGTTTTCAAATTGACACTAGTGCATTCCTTTCACTTTCAAAACAGGGTATGCCAAACTAAGATATAGTTGAAGCTGTGAATTTACGTCAGGTTTTGAAAAGACATTTAGAATGCAGGCCTTCTTCTAAAATGCAGCTACTATAAAGCCCAGGAATTTCTGGGTTGAGTTTTTTCGTATTTCTTTTAAACAGCTTTAGTAAAGGAATTGCTGATTAGAGGCAGTTAGCCTTTGCCCAGCAACGTGTACCAAAGCCTGCAACACTTTCAGGCTTATGACTAACATAACTTTCTTCAGTAGTTTATGCTGGAGAATCTTTACATTTGAATACTAACTACATCCTTACAGGCCTCTTCACTTCTACAATTATCTGTCCCATTCTGTAACTGCAGACATGGATAGTTCCTCTACAGCTGCAGAAACACTAGTTCCTTCAAAACTGAAGAAATAAATCAGCTCTCTGAGTGCAGAAAATGCAAGTATTTCAGGAGAGGATCTGTAATTGCATATATAAAACTCTTTCTGTATTGCCAAAAAAGGAGCTTCACATAATGATACACTCACTGAACCTAACAAAGGAAGGGAAGGCCTGGCTCCTGTACCCCTTCTTCCTCCCAGGTTTAGTAAGGACTGCAGCTCTTTCCATCAAGAGGGCTACAGTGGTGTAGTGTCTCTTGACACAGTCACCTGCTATCATAAACCTCGTGACAGCTAGAGGCTGAGGTCACCACTTTATTGCTGAATATCTTGGAGATTGGCAAAGGAAAGCAAAGCTTTGGAGGAGGCAGACATAAGCCATTTTTCTTAGGAAAACAAAGATCAAAATGAGAAGGCTACAGCTTAATGTAAGACACTCTTTTATTTCAATCAGGCATTCCTATAAAGGAGCAAATCTGAATCATGGTTATGTGGCACACATAGCATTCATCCATTGATTAACAAGCTCTGCCTAGATTAATGAGTCAGCCAAATCACCCACATGTATGAAAACTACAGATAAAATTTATAAGAGCAGTTGTTTTCTTTGAGAAAAAGGCACTTCTGATGAATAAATCTTAGTCTGCTAAGGTTCCCAGTCATGGACAGTAACATATTTATCCCTTCTATGAACCCTGAAGATGATGTTACTCACCAGTGATTAATGATTTCAGGTATTTTATATTGGTGCAGTATAAGAAGCATTGCATAATCACTCTGGTAGTCAGAGATCCTTGTTTTGGTTTCTTAAATCAATATCTTTAGTCCCTTTTGAAATATATTGACCTTAATTTTTTTTTTTAATAAGAAGCAAAATTGAGTTAGAACCTTGCTTCCATTCATAAATCCCTTCTAGGTTCCCTTAAGTTTTTGGATTGAATGAAAGTGTGCCATGTTTCTATGAGTACAAAAAATAAAACTACAAGGACTTCTGAAGTACCAACTATGGTACTAGCCTGCTTTGAAATCTGAATTTTTTTTCTTAACATTTTTCTTCCTTATTTGTACCTCAACTGTTTCCTTATTAGCACTGTTTTGGTGGTTTTGGAGAGCTAGTCCTCACTGTTAACCTGGAAGAAAACTAGGCTGACAGTAAAGGACTTTGGAGAAGGTGAGCAGTTAACAGGGAAAACACCAATTATATGGCTCCTATAGCCAGCACTCTCTGAAATCAGATCCAGCCAGTAAAGTCAACTAACAGGTTTGTGGATACAAAGTTTTGTATTTAAATTTATGCCTAAGACATTTAAATTAAATTTCCATTATATGTAAAGAGAGAGTAAAATCTTCACATTTATCTCCAGTCTAATGAGGTGGTTGATCTGCTCAATAGGCTGTGTCATGGACTGAGAACAATGTTGAGGCCATCTGAGCCAGGGTTGCAGCTGTTCTATGCTCCTCATTTAGAGATTAACAAACCCCTCAGTGGATTCCTACAAGACAACCTTTCACTTTGGGATGGGATGGGTGAGAGTGGAAACGGGTTCTGCTGGGGAATCCAAATCTCTATCAAAGAGAATTCTGTTGAGTGATGTGGGTTAGAATTTAATCAGTTACTGAAGATAATACTCTAATGGTTAATCTACACCCACTTATTTAAAGATTCAGCTTGGCTCATTTAACACTAGGCAGTTCAAAGATATGTTGCATGCTACAGTATACAGTTCCCATATGGATGCTTTTCGCTTTCCAGAGTTCAGTGTCATTATGACATTTGCATACTGAGCAACCATCCACGACTTCATTACAATAGCCTCTTTGGTCAACAGTACCAGCTCAATTGCCATGTTATCTGAAAGACATAAAATGCTTAACTATCGTTAGAAAAGCACAGCAATCAAAAAATTTGTGAGAGCTCAGAGACCTACACTTGAGTAAGTCGCCTCAGAAGTAATTCCTCCTCATTAGCCCCATGTCTAATGCCAGATGGACACTGAAAAACCTGAAACTCCTGAGTACAAAACAGTGCATGATTCTCGTTTGAGGAGGAGAAATTATCTCATCGAGGATTTTTGGCAGTTCTGGTTTGGTAGGATGTGTAGCCTTTGAGTGGTGCAGCTTGGAGGAGTTAGTCTATCCTGAAAATAGGAGCTGTGGAGAAGCAGAGAACAGTAGCAAAAGACAGAAGTTACTTCCCTTTGACATGATCTGATTCTTCTAGGTTCCTAGATGGTAACTTGCATTCTGTGCAAACATACATAGTTCGATTTCTTTTCTGTCTTTTGCCCATTAAAAATCTATTTTTCAGCCTCAATTACAGCTTTTCTAGAGGTGCTAGGAAATCCAATTCCACTGTGGCTCTCCAAAGGTTCTTCTCTCTCTCTGGTCAGAAGAAAACTTCTCAATCTGTGCTTCCCTGCCCAGGACAGGACCCAGCTAAATACTGGGATATTATAACTCTTCTCTGTGTTCTTTTCTACCCACTCGCCCCATGAGTCTCCAGCGAGTGGGTTTAAATACTGACAGGGTTCTTGTGCATAGCCACTCTCCCCAGTATGTAATCCCCACAGACAGTACAGCTCCATCTGTGCTACATTTCCAAGCACGTGGGGGAGGATCTGCAGGCTGCAGGTTTATTTCAGTGGCATAGAACTTCCATAAGCTTTTGCAGCCCTGAGTGGCAAGAGTTGGAGGGCAGTAAAGCTGCCATCCCACCTTTCTTTGCTTCTCACAAGTCAGCTTTATTATCAAGAAGCAGACTGCAAACACAGGATGAAACAAGATGCTAGGCTCCTAAAAAGCAATGTCAGTGATTAATAATGTGATCATGCCAAGACATTTATGGGTTAGCTTACT
This sequence comes from Toxostoma redivivum, assembly GCA_013397375.1. Classification (NCBI taxonomy): domain Eukaryota; kingdom Metazoa; phylum Chordata; class Aves; order Passeriformes; family Mimidae; genus Toxostoma; species Toxostoma redivivum. The sequence continues at coordinate 13,671 of VXBI01006312.1, read as the reverse complement.
GCAGTTCAGATTTAAAAAAGAAAATTGAGAAATGTATTTGCATGATGAGAAATGCACGAAAGACTCACAGTGACAGGGTATTACTATGGTGACCAGTGCAGCATCATATTTAGACTACAGTGCTAAGAGATGTTGATGGCGGAGTCCTGGTTCCTGAAGCAGCCACACCTTTAGGGGAGCTGAGTACACTTTAAAAGGAAGATGAAGGTGTTTCCCAGAGATAAAAAAAAAAACACTGTCCTAGTCATGCATAAGTTTGGAGCTAAGATATGAAGGCTCTTGGATTCCCAAGTACAGCTCTAAGACTATAGCACTGCTTTTTCAGTATTTCTAGTGCAACAGGCAGAAAACAAGCAGAAACAATGGTTGCATTTGTGAAGCTGGATACCAGAGGAATACAAAGACTGTATTTTTAGCTTCTTATGAGGAAGACATCACAGCTCAGTTGCTTTCAGCTTGCACATTGATGTTTTGTTGCTAAGGAAGCCAGGGCAAATAATGAGATACAAGGCTCAGACCTAGGAAATGAAAAATAATCCCAAAGTCCATATCTAGCTATATATTACACATTATTTCTTAGAAGAGCTGTCTATAAAGGGAAACACGTCCCATAGCTCTGTGATAATTTTCCTGTGAAAACCATATTTTGAGCATGCCAAACAGGTAGTGTTCCATCTTTGTGATAAACTGAAAGCATATACCTGTATTAGACTTCAGGTCTATCTTGTTCCTTGCTAAGCTGGTTTTTGTTTTGTTTTGTTTTGTTTTGTTTTGTTTTCTCCAGTAATATGTTCATAAACATCTTCTTCTGCGACTTTCCTCCCTGGATTAGGCCATTAGTCTTTTCTTGTACCTGCTTGTGCCTGGTGCTGCTACTACAGATTCTACCACCAACTTTCCTTAGCCCTCTACAGTAGCCATCATGTAGCTTGACTTGCAGAAGCCTCTGACCCCCTTTATTCCTGTAAGGCTTTCTCAAAACTTTACTTGTAAGAATCCAAGCTTATTTTCCTGGCTGTAGCATGACACATTGAAAGTCTACTTTTTAAAAAACACTACTAACTTCTGAAATCAGGATAAATTAAGGTATCATAGTTTCATGAGGAACAGGCAGTAGAAATGCACTTGGCTTGCCACCAGGGCAACTGTCACCATACTACAGCTTCAGAACAAAGAAGCCTCACAACAAATTATCTCGTATTACCTGTATTTGTCCTCCAAGACAAGGATTCATCCAACACACTGAATACTACTCCTGTTAGCTCTAAAATGCTAACAGATTACAGAGAATATTTCAGGAAAATGAGCTGAAACAGTGTTCAGGAAGCTGTGACATAGAATAGTAGGATATTTTTTTCACATGAGACCTCTGGAGGTCTGTTATCCACCACTTTTCCCATCGCACCTTTAAGCTCCATGCTTAAAGGAGTGCCAGCTGAACCAGGGTGCCTCAGGACTTGTTCAGCAGAGCAGGGAAGCTTACAGGAGTGGAGACCCATGGCTTCTCTGTATCTCTCTTCCTCAATCAAGCATCTTGCTGGGGAATAAGGGGCCCTTTTGGTCTCTGGCAAGTGTCTTTGGTGCTGTCCCTCTGTCCCTCAGAGAAGAGTCTGTCTCTTTCCTTTCTGTTTCCCCACCACAAAGAAGTTGAAGATATCCAAAGGACTCCTCCTTTCCCCTCTTGTCTCCAGACTGAGCAATTTTCTTCATCCCCTTCCAGGTGTACTGTGCTCCAGCACCTTCTTTATCTCTGTGGCATCTGCTAGACTTTTTCCATGGAGTCAGTGACTACTCAGTTCTGAGGAGGCAAAACTGGGCACGAGTCTCCAGATGCAGCCAGGCTCACTGCTGCTGATGCAAGGAGAAGGACACCTAAGTTTGAAATCAAGTGGCACAGAAGCAAGTTCAGGCAGCTGAGTCTATTAGAGTCATCTGAAGCACTGGCCTTGGTGGTCCCCTGAACTTGACAGGGGAATTCTTGGGTGAGAAGTTTTTGTGTATCAGATACTGATTTTTCCAGGAGGAGACATCAAAGTGTAAGTGGCACAGAATCAGGTATATAGAAAAGTTCCTTAACACTGTGCCAGCCCTGCAGGGGAACACTGTTTAAAACTGTCCTCAATGGATGCTGGACTAGACGTGTTTCTTTCCACTGTCTTGTACTGTCTTGTACTGTCTGTACTTAAGGTACACTGTCTTGTACTTTAAGTCCTTGTACCTGATTTACTTTGGCCTCATAAGAGGTAAAAAAGTGACAGGTTTAATATTGTAATCTATTTTATGCCAAAAGACTCCTTAAATAATTGTACTTACTAATTTTGGTTTTCATTTCTGGAAGATGCTGTGTGAAACAGTGATCTAGAATCTAGCACAATAAAATCAATACTGTCCCACTGCCTGTCTGCCCAGGGCAGAGGGTTTTCATGTCCATGAGAAAGACTCATGAAAGACTCCCTAACCTTTACCTGGAATATCTACACACTACATAGTAATCTTTAAACATTGATAAAAGTATTTTAGTTCAAATTTTTGTAAGTATCTTTCAGAAACTGCTCAAAGACTTTTCTTTATACAATGATCTAAATTATATCCACTTCCATTGAAACAATTTTCAGGACTAAAGTATTTACCTAGAATTGTCCCTGGAACTCCTTTTCTCAAAAAGACAGAATTAATTTTAGACACAAAAATCCATAGAAATAATTTTAGATTCTTCAAGTAAATTGTTGAATTTGGAGCTGGACTTCAAAAATGATCTGTTATTATTGCATTGTAAGTAGCTCGACTGAGATTTAAATTTGAGAAGTGAAGATCAATCACTTTAGCAGAGTAAATCCCATGGTTCAAACTCTGCTCTTCTGTAATAATTTCAGATAAAAAATACCTACAAACAACCCTAGGAGAGGAGAAAACAAGATCAGCTCTTTCCTTGGAGTAGCAAGGTCTTCTTGTTGCAAACCCACAGAGTCAGTTCTCATATGATGGGGAAGTGAGAAACCACATATAATTACTGTCTGCAGTCTTGGAGCCACAAGCTGCCTTTAATTGCAGAGAGTTTGCAGACTCTGTCTAATGTAGACTCTCTGCAATTAAATCCAGCTCACTCACATCTCACCTGGGCAACTGACCCTCAAGTGGCCCTGTTGGAGCAGTGGGGTTGGATTGGAGCAGGACCTCCAGAGATACCCTGCCACCCTCAGCTGTTTTGTGGCCCTGTGAGCCTGTGACCCCCACCACAGCAATGAGAAGGTGCTGTCAGCAGCCACTCCAAGACAGCTCTCCTCCCTGTGCACAGCAGTGCTCCAGGCAAGCCCCAGGTCAGGTCTCAGCTCCTTCCTCCTGCTCTATGCCAGCACCCAGCAAGATCCCTACCAGCTGCAATGGCAGGGTGAGGGCAAGATGAAGCATTTCCTGACAGGCTGGAGTCACTTGGTAGGAGCTCACACTCAGAAGAAAGATGAAGGGGAGGGTGCGATGCGGTGGTGATAATGGTGAGGTACTCACCTCAGCATGGAACGCCAAGCTGCAGAGCAGAGCTGCCCCACCAGAACTGAAGCCCCATGCATTTCCTGGCTCAACCTGAGGGATCAAGGAGAACTCAAAGCTTAGAAGCCCAGAAAACACAGACTTCCAGATGAGATGGGTTAAAGGTTTCTTTCAGGTGATACAGGCTGCTTCTCCTGGAGGAGGCCAGTGCTGGTGCTGACGGTAGCTTTTCATAGTTATGGAAGAAGAGAAACTGCTTGGTGATAATGGGGCAGTTCTTGAGGGACTCCTTGTTTGCTGTCCCTGCCTGTGGGAGGAAGCCCTTTGAAGAAACTGAGCCACCATCTGGCCTCAATGAAATAGCTATTATCTCTACCTGGGACATAATGGTGAGACAGAGAAAACAGAAATCCACAGTCTCACAGGCAGCATGATTCAAGGGTCAGAGCTGCACTGTGCTGGCAGGGTCATGAACAGGAGACACAAGTGTAGCCAGAGTGATAAACATGAGAAACCCTCACAAGCACTATAGGCTTTAGGAGCCCTGGCTTCTGGAGCTCTGACTTGCATTTGTAATAACATTTCCATGCTCTAAACATCCTCCCATACCCACCCACAGCAGGAAACTACCAGCAGGAAAAACAGGCTGCACATCAGAGGTAGCATATTTGTTGGGATAGGAGGAGCTGACGTGAGTTTATTTTCTATATCCTTTAAGAACATTGTTAATCTGAACAAACACATTCCTGCCCTGAAATTACTTAAAAACCAATTTTACAGATTAGATGCAGAAATTATCTGGACATAGCTGATCTAATTTGTTATGTTCTTTAATTTTCTTGCAACAAAAACAATCTTGTGATTCTCTGCTGTACAATGAACCCTGTTCAAAAGGATGCTAAGAAAATAGCCGAACAAGTCATTCTTGCTGGACATAAATTAAACAAACATAATTCAATTGCTGACTCATTACATAGAAGCAAGAGAAAAAAAATCTTGAACATGGAATGATTTAGAGATACGTTGTCAAATTTTGTGCCAAGCATGAGTCTGAGTAATAATACCCATACGGGAAAACACACTGGACAATCCAGATATTGCTGCAAATGGGCATTAGGATTTCCTTACTGTGTTGCAGTCCATATCTTTCTGCAGCAAGAACTAATTCTCATGGTACATGTGACTGCATGTAGATATAAATTTTTTACCAGAAAGACCTCTTGAATGCATAAGTAAAATTCCAGACTTCTGGAAATAATGTCAAAATCAAATGAGAGATCCTAAAAGTTTAGTGACCAGGAGACAATGATAAAGTTCATATTTTATTTATCTAAAATTAGTGATTTACCATCTGAGTAGCATTAGGGAAAATAGAAAGCATAGGGATTATCTTTTCTTCATTACTGAATGTTTAGGTCAGGCAGATGTGGAGCTAACCACTAGATATGCTCATGTTATGTTATTATGGCATTATCTGAAAAAGGAAACTATTAACCACACTGTTATACCAGGTGTGCTATTGCCTGAAAGTTGCTCTTTTCCCAATTTACTCTGGACAGAGCAGACTTTTATAATAGACATTTTTCCACATAGTCCAGGCCAGTAAATTATCTTGTTAGAAGTCTTTTTTAGGATGATTTGGTGGAGATAAGTACTTTGCTCTACAAAATGATTAATTACTATGACATGTGCTTTTGCTCCTGGTTTTAAATGCAAGCCAGGCTTTCTGCATGCTCTTCAGAGGGGATGCAGCAGCAGATTTGGAAAGCTTTTCTTTATTTTCTCAAGCAGTAACGCTGCAGCAGCCTAGAGACCTTAGTTTGTTTCCATCTGCCTCTGCAGACTTCTAAGAGATAGATCTGAATGATTTTTTTTATTCCAGCAGAAATCTCACTGAGATTTGACTTTGATTGTGGCCTTCACACATGCTCAAGAGACATTATATCTGTGTAGATGGATAGATGGAAACTAATCCTGCAAAGAGGGAGGCAACTCCACATCAGAACTCTCTATGACTTAATTACAGCCAACACACCTGAGTCAGATTTTTTCATCTTGAAAATTGGCCACATTACACCAAATACTTTTTCCAGACATTTGATATCGGCAACATATGACAAACATGGTACAATAGTGCTCCTTTCTGCACTTGGATTATGGAAAACTCATACAATTTCATGCTTAACAGTTGCCCTCCAATGTGTGCGGGATGGGTTTCATCATGTTATAAATTAGGTTAGTTTAATTGCATTTCTGATGTGCCTTTGAGCTACAGGTCAAAGGGGAATTGACTGCCAGTACGTGACTGGCTCTTATTCCACAGCTCTTCAACCATGTTTCTAAGACAGAGGATTCATGTATTTGACACTGTGATCCAGAACAATCCACAGCAGGAGAAGGCCTTCAAAAAAGAAAGGCGAAGCATTGCCAGTGTCATAGAGTATGAGAAGCTTTGGTTTGAATGGTGTTTGTTGTTAGTTCCACATGTTAGTTCTCGGCAAGAGGATGTCCATTCTGTTAGGATTTATCTTCCTTTCCCTACCAATGGTCTTAATTATAATAGGTGTCTCCATTCACAGTTTCTTCACTATTGGCTTGCAGATACTTACCCTGGTTTAAACACTGAACATTAATCTAGCAGAGTTACTGTTCAGTGATATAATTCTGCTTAGTCTTTTATTCCCTTAATTAGTTAATATGCTGTCACTTGAAATGGTGCTACTTCACCCATTTAAAACCAGCTTAAAGAACAGAACACAAACTATTAATACAGGACCTAAATACATGCTTGAAAAGCTCCCTGGTATTTTCAGTGATTATTTTATTATAAAGTCTTTTATTGCAGTGAACTTAGATGTTGGATCTAAATAAAAGAAACTTGTTTATACTTTTTACAATAGAATTAGTGTAATAATAGCCTTTGAGGCTGCCAACACTGCAATGAGATAGTCAGAGGTCAAAAAAAGAAAATCAGTTAAGTTTGAATGTATGAATGGCTTTGGTTTTAAGAATGATATCAGTAAGTCTTATGCAAAATACTTCTCCTTAGAAAAATGAAAATGTGGGAGAAAGGATGTATAGTTAAATTACAGAGTTAGCTTTTTGCTTTCTCAGACGTGTTTGAAATACTTATTCCAACATGGAGGTAAGTCTTATCTTTTAAATAAAATGCAGGCTGCTAAAGTTTTAGATGGGTCAGAGGAGAAAACCTGGCCTATATGTTTTTACAAAAAGCTATCAGAAGCTACAGTCTTATCTGTATTTTACCCAAGGGGAATTTAGGAATATAAATAAATTGCACCAGTGTCAGAAATGAGTGTACAGCAGCTGACTGCAAGGAAAGCTTGTGAGCATACTGTGATGAAGCACAAAAGCCAGGCAGTCTCTAAGCCTCTTGTAGTTTACAGCCCATTTCAGACAGCTCTGCCCAAGAAATCATGTGAGAGAAATTTAATTTTAAAATACAGTTTTCTCCACTCAACATTTTTTGCTGGTCCTCTTTCTAGATTTCAGTGCCAAATCAGAAGCTTATTTTGACAAATAAAATTTCCTTGTACCCTAATGACTGTTCAGTAACTAGGCAGACTACGCAGCTGAGCTAATGCTGACTGTATTTGGAGACAAAGCAGGGGAGAACAGCTTGATTTATTGTCAGCAGGAAGCTGCTTCTTTCAGTGTGGGACTGTGGTGTCTGAGAAGGCAACAGTAGCTCCTGCTGCAATTCACAGTACTTCTGGCATGAGAAAGGTAAGGACAAGCTTTTTTCACAATAGTGCTATTTTCTGAGTGCATAGATGAAAAATAATCAACCTCACCTTCATGACATGAGTGCGCACACTTCCCCTCTTATATTAAACCTTTCAGTCTACAAGGAAGCTCCTCTAAAAATGCAATTGATTATGTGTTCAATGTGGAACTGAACATCTGGATTTTAGAGCATTAATATAGTAAGACAAATTATTTTTGTCCAGTTTTTTTCTTTACTTTGATGTGTCAGCATACCAGCCTGCATGGCTGACTGCATTGGCTCTGCTACACGGTTGACCTTTGTTTTACAAGCAACCAGTTCTACACAAGTTACTTTCACTGGCCTCTATTGAGTGTAATTTACCCCATGCTCTTTGTATGAACAACTTCTCTGGGCAACACATTACAGTGTTTCTCTTCAGCATGTGCAAAGGCCACAATGACAGTCAAATATCAATCTCATTTTTTCTGCTGGAATAAAAAATTGGTTGGGTTTGTCACATAGAAGCTTTACCATCCATGCCATCTATGAGTTTTTCAAAGTTAAATGATAATTCCAGTTTCCTAGTCTCAAGCCACAGGATGTAAACTCTCCATCACTTACACAGAGGCTAATTATACCCTAAAAGTATTTAAAGATTTTCTGTAACAATTTTGATTTTAAACATTTGTGCTGCTGAGAATATTTAAATGGTGGATTTGCATTTTCAGCTATATTGGCATGTGTGACACCACAGGACAGTAAACAAATCAGCCTCTGGTGGATAAAGTTCTAATAGGAGTTAAGCTTTAAAGCATTTCAGTGATTCTGCAGGGCCATAAAGAGAATTTAAAATCATAACAATTGGGATTGGTATTAAATAATTCTGACTTCAAATCTGTTAGTTATGCATGGGAAAAAGAACTGGGTATTTGCTCAAGGTAGGAAGCAACTGTGAAATTCAGCATGAGAACATGGAAAAGGTTCTCTGTGAAATCCTAGTCTAACAAATTTGAAGACAGGCCTAAACTATATATTATGTATTTTCCTAACAACTCTGTTATACTCTGAAACAAGAATCATTAAAGCTGAAAAAAGCAGCAAGAAAATAGGCAAGTTTTTTAACCAGCTTTTTTTTACTTTCTGGTTTGGTGCAATAAAAATCTAAACAAATTGATCTTTCTGTAGAAACCATGTATTTTTCATGCTTTTCTTCCCAGTATCTACCGCATGAATCTTCTTTTGGTCTCCCTCTGAGACCTAGAGTGTCTCTCATGATCCTGAGCTCTTTTTGGTTGAGTGGACAGCGGGCCAAGTGGCAGTGTGTGCCTTGGCTGGCTTGGAACAGGAGACAGGGTGCCAACTGCCCAGCTTAACTCTGCTCCTGAGCTTTTGGAGAGCTCACCTGAAGACAGAATACTTGACTCTTCTCTGCCTTCACTTACAATACTGTGTCTTCATACCAATTTTTATGAAATTTCTATGACATCAAAGCCATTGGGATTTCCATCCTTCTATCCAGCATTACTGAAGCAAGTCAACACATACAAAAAGTTACTTATACAGATCACAGACTTTTACCTTGGCAAGGGGATCGATCTTCTAGTGCAGCACTAAGCAAATTGTCCTTCTTTCACAAATACTTGCTAGCTCTCAATTTCAGTAACACTGACTACACGCATGACAAACCTAATCACTTTGCCATTTCTCATCCTTCTGGACTGGTTTACGCACAGTTGGTGGGTTTCCTGTTTACTGCTCAGCAGCTATTTCAGAAACAAAAGAAGGACTGAGATTACTCCCTAAACTGGTTAATTCTGAACTTCCACGAAGTTTTCACATGCCACTTTCTGCCACCACTGTGTAATAAAAATATCGAATTGCTCTTTTCCAATTACACAAACTGACAGCAGAAGACCAGGAGTAAAGCAAGTATGCATGCCTCCTTGTGCTGTGAGTGTGTGAACATACTGTGTGTCCTCCTGCAGAGATTAAGAAGTCCCTTGCAGGGGATTTCTGGCATGCACAGACACAGGCAAAACAAAAGAGGAGGGAAATAACCTTGTAGACCTCTGCACTTTGTTGTCTAAAATCCTCTGCCAGCCTATATATGCCTCACCCAGCCTGTGTATTTATAGCTGCTCTCTACATCTGCAAATTTGTAAAAAGCAGAAGGAATAGTGCATTTGACTACTGAAAGGAAAATTAAAACAGGGTTTTGACAACTCTGTAGTTATTAGCAATCAAAAATGACAACATCCTTGTTGGTGTTTTGAGTTAGGTTTAGGAAGGGAATTCCATTCCACATAAACATCCAGCTGAAGAAGCATATAACAAAATGTGCATCCAATGACATGGTAATTTGCACTGAAGAGAAATTACCACAAAGCAGGTCTTCCAAACACTAGAAATTGAACTAAGATGGCCAATATGCAGGAAAGGCCTAGATAAATCATCCAGCCTTTATTGTTGTCTTGCAGAAAGAAGGAAAACAAAAGAGGAAGAGGAGAGAGAAAGAGAAGATAGAAAGACAGAACAAGGAGCTACTGTCCACAGGTGTCACTGCTTTCTGGGAAGATAATACAGTAATAAAACAGTAATGTTTTGAGGTATTTAAAAACTATAATGAGATGGCCTTTCCACAGTATCCTTGAAGCAGATCTAACTAAGTTCCTTAGTTAATCCCTCCACCTGGATAGTATCAACCATTTCTTTTCATCTTTGCTGCAGCACACCTGGAATTGTAGCCATTGCTTTCTGGGACCATCAGGCATCTAATCGTGTTGGTTATAGGTGGATCCCTTCTCTACTCATTAGCTAAAATTTAACACATTTCTTTGTGCAGAGAACAAAGGACAAATCTGGGAAAGTTTCTGAGAAAAAGCCTGTCTTGGCTCTCCCACATCTGGGAGACAAGGCCCAGACACTGCTGACCCAATGAGCCACCTTTGTGCTGACAAAGATATATAAAAAAAAGGAAAGAATAAGAGCAGAGACAATGCTGCAATGCTGCCACAGGAAAGCTAATCGTTAAAATTTCCTTTCACTTCAAAATGTAAATTGGACCTATTTTGCATTCACTTATTTTAAATGAAATATGGTCTGGTATAACGAGTCTGAACTAATTTCAGCTATGCATGTTTGCAAGGCCATTAAAATTATTATGTATTTCTACACATAAAAGATAAAATAAAATAAAATAAAATAAAATAAAATAAAATAAAATAAAATAGTAAACTAAACTATTATTTCCATTTATGTCCTTGAAAAATTCCTTCTACAAGGCACTAGTGAAGCTGTGAGTTCACAAATGACATATATTTAGATAAACTGTAATTCCACTTGCTTGTATTGTATAAGTGGGAAAAATTGATATAACTATGAATAGAAACAAAATAGCTCAAGGATGACTAAATAAAAAATAAGAAAATACTTTGAAATATTAGGAAATTTTTACATCTTTCTTTGAGTGATCTTAGGCTTCAGAAAAGACCACCAGCAGAAATACAGCAGTCAGGAGTGTGTTTTACTTCACAGTCATAGGGTGTACTTTCTCAGGCATACATAATTTATTTTAGCCAAAAAAGACCTGCTGTGGGTCTGGATCTCTCTGTTTGCATAAATGGTTATAGCTAAAAAGACAGATCTGTACTCAGCCTTGGGAGAAAGAACATCTATACAAGGAGGAGCAAGACAAAGTGTAGACAAGTCTTTAAACTTATTCTGCAGAAAATAATTCTGAGATGAGACTATATAATGGACTTGTCTTTCACTGGCATTTAGAGCAGCAGAGGTGACTTAACTTCCCATGCTTTTGGCAGCTGCTTGCAGTTCCCTTACAGTTGGTTTTCCAGGCTTACAACTGCCAGTCATGGCAACACAAGGAATCATTCCCAGGACCTGCCTCACTGTGAAGAGATTCAGCCACTGGACAACTGGCTTGCTACCCAGAATGTTGGACATGTGTTTTGCTCTCTCCTGTGATATTTTTTGTGATTTGACTGGCCTGTTTTGCTCTGTTTGTCGAAGCAAGCAGCTAATCCATGTCTGGAGGAAAGTGTCTGGTTCAGCAGTCTGCAGACATGCCAGTGCAGTGACTTCTGCATTCCTGTTTCCTCTCCATACCTGCCAGTAATGCGGAATTTGCATATGCAATACTCTCTTGCACTCTGGGAGATATTTTGCTGCTGTTTTGCTCTGTGCACTCAACAACTGTTCTCCCTTCTGAAATCTTTTGTTGTTGCTGTTGTTGTTAATTTATGATCTGTTCCATGAAGGGTCTTAGACTTGTGTCATGGCAGTCTTTGACATAAAGATTTATCTACTTTCTTCCATACTGTGCACTGTGGAAACAAATGCTTACAGGTCTCCAGGTTTGCAGAATGAGTCTTCACAACCTTCTCTGATACAAATAAAAAAATACACACTTTAATTAACATTAAAACATCTATATTAAACAAAATTAAGGATTCCCTGGAAAACCTCCTTTTGCTTCTGAGATCTGGCAAGAAAAAAGCAATGGACAGTGGATCAATTTATGTAACAACAGCACTTTTCCCCATATTTTTCTGTAATGAAAATTAAGACTTGCTAATTTAACCATTAAAACATTAGGAAATACCAGAATAAAAATTGCTTGGGCAATCCTAATTCCACCTCCACCCCCATACACACATTCTGTACTTAATGAGCTGGCATGGCCTTTAATTACACTTTCAGGTATCATGTGGGCTCCTTATATAGTACAGAGTACACAAAACTAGTAAGCTTGCCTATTTTCTTCTCCTTTCTTTCTTTATCTTTTTTAATGTTCCCAAGTTTTAATGATACATGACATAGGGACAGCATTCCTAACAGCAGGAAACTCCCTACAGTTTCCTGAAAACCTATGGCTAAAGAGAGACCAGAACCTCTTAGCATGGCAGCACAGAAACCTGCAATGTCAGCAGCAAGCAGATGATCCATGCAGGAGGATATTACTACTGTCCCAACCATCACGAAAGGGTTGCAGCTTACTAGTGCTAGTCAATCCAAAGGTGCATCCCTAAGGTGTCTGACTCCTTAGTTCTGCACTCAGGACATCTTATTCCCTACCTCTTGCACTGCGCAGCAGGTGAAGGAGCTGCTTTTCCCTCTGTCACTCTTTCCAGCAGTGATGAGATCTCTGAAGCTTCAACCAAGTGTAAGAACAGGCCATCTTGGTTTTCAGGAAAAAAAGGGACAAATAAGCAAACCAGCTTGGGTAAATTGGGAATTGTGGCAGGACTCCAACACAAAAAAAACAACATACCGTAGATGGAATCAGGGATGGGCTACACAGGAGGAACTTATAAACATTGCCTGGGCATGTAGGGATGGTGTCAAGAAAGTAAAAGCCCAGCAGGAATTTTAACTTGCATATCAATTGTAACAAAAAGAGCTTCAGCTGCTACATAGTAAGCAGCTGAACAAGGACATGGCATCTGGTCACTGAGTAGGTTGGGTGTTTTACTCAAAGTAGTCACAGTCAAACTTGAGGAACTCAATGCCTTCTTTACACAGCAAGGTGTCCTAGGACTTTTGGCCTGGGATTCATGGAGGGGAGAGATGACCATGAGTGCATGAGTAAGGAGGTGCTGGAGAACACTTGGCTTATACAAGTCCATAGAAACACAAGAGCTTTGTCCAAGGATGCTGAGAGAGCTGTCTGATGCAAGTGAAAGATCACTTTCAGTCATCTTTGAGGAGCTACAGATATCCCTGCCAACTGTAGAAATATTGCACTTATACTTAAAAAAAAAACTCTAAGAACAGCCCAAGCAACTGCAGACTGTCCAGTCACACTTCAATCCCTGGGAAGAAAACCCATGAAACAAGTTCTTTTGCATGATATATCTGAACACAAGAAGGAAAAACAGGCAATTGTGAAAAATCAGCACAGGTTCACCAAGGATAAGTCATAATAGTGAACGTGCCTGATTGCTCTTTTTTGATAAATGGGAATTTATCAAAGAATGTGATTTTTGGATGGGCAAGACCAATGGAGGTCATTTACCTTGAATTTAGCAACATTTTCAACTCTGCCTACCAGCGTCCTTGTATTTAAGTTAAGACATTATGGTCTGGATGTGTAGCCAACTGATCCAAATTCAAATGAGATCAGAGGGTTGTGCTCAATGAGTTGTACTCTAAGGGCTTTGTTGTGGCATCTACCCTAGGACTGATCCAAAAGGAGAATCAATTGCCCAAATAGGTTGTGCAGTCTCCATTGCTGAGGGTTTTCAAGACCAGATTGAGTCCTAAGCAAACTTGTCTGACAACATTGCTGTAGAATCCTAGGAGACAAGAGGGCTCATGCATATGCCTCAAACATCAATAGCAAGATAATGGTGGAGCCAACCATGGATTGTTGGTGATAACAGCCAAGAATTGTTGGTAATAATACACTGAGAATAAGATGTGGCTGCAGGAGAGGCCAT